>JAJJHQ010004201.1:193226-565107 GCA_021223825.1 Drosophila ironensis | reverse complement strand
TCAAAGTGATCGAACAAACGTGTTCATTATACTTTTTTTTATCATTATTAAGCCATGATCAAACTATTTATTTCCGTGTGGTACTCCTCCAGTGCTTGTTGGCTGGGTGCAATTTTTATTGTTGGCATTATTATCGTCACATGTCGCTCTCTAATTGATTTTTCTTGTCGCCTGCCTCGTCGATCGCTTCGCTTCCCGATCGCTGAGTGATCTGACTGACTGGCCGTACAATTCGTGTGTTCGGGGCAAATTTTGTGCAATGTGTCACCCGGGCTGACGTTTATAAATTTTATTCCGATCACTCTGGCAACACTTTAAGCAGCACTCCCCCTCCGCTGCCACACACTCGTTGGTCGTTTGCAACTTGTTTGTCTTTGACATTTTGTCACTTAATTTGTTGCTGCCGCTGCCTAGGCTGCTGCTGCTGCGGCAGCCACAGGTTGTGGCAAGCTGGCTGGATGGCTTACAGCGACCCCAGCGAGTTGCGGCCGATCGTAGATAGGGCCGCGTTTAATTGGACTTAACGGAAAGCAGGGACCTGGCTCTGGAGCCGCCAACAATGTCCCGGCTGGCCGGGGAATGCCTGTCGGTTGGTTGTCTGTTGGTTCGTATGTCTTGGCTGGCATCTCGGCGGTGGCGATCGTAGCTTGATTATGGACCAACTGATCCTGAGAACTGATCGGTCTTTGACATAGACTCGACTCGAACAGATCGTGAGAAAGGGGAAACTTTTGGCAGAAGTCGGAGCGATCAGAGGGAGAGGCTCAAGTCGTAGGAATGTTAGAAAACTTGAATGCATAAAAGTGATTTAAATTTAAAGTTGAAGCACAAAACTCTCCGCCACCAACTCAGTCTCGTCCGTTTTGTTTTATCCCAAGTCATTGCCCATCAGTGCCATTCACTCGATGATTGATTTTCCGCTGAATCGGAGTAATCTAAACCCTTTGGGTGCAGCGTGGCCGTCGCCTTGCAGAAACACCTGCGTCATTATTTCACGTTATTGTCGCATATAGCCGCGCAAATATATCATTGATAGCCGATGCCCCGATGCCGAGGCGATGTCGTCGATTCCACTCATATGCCCCAGACATGGTGCATGTGGCAGGGGCGATGCGGCGCTGGGCAGGGGCAAGACAGAGTGGCACGTTGTCGTTCGCTCGTCGTCGTTGTTGCACATTTCTCAGACGTCACGAAAACTCCTTGCCCCAGTGTGGCAGGCGGCGAACTAAAACCGAACTAACGCCAAGGCATCGCCTGCCCCCCGAAACCGCTGGCCCGGTCCGGAACCTGCGGATCCGGGATCGGGCAATCGGGCCATCGGGAAGCGGAGGAGCCGGGGCACCAGGTCTTTGGTGACTTATGTTCTGCCGCCGCTGCAGCCGGCACATCCATCATCTATCACAGATGAATTCATCTGCGTCAAAGCGACCAGCGACCATGTGCCCTGCCCCACAGTGGGCCACAATATTTATGAATAAATTGCATGTACGGGGGCGAGGGCGAACACCTTTATTGGTTTCTAAAATATAGTGTTCTTGCCTGAAAATATATATCAATTTATTAGTGCAGACGATTGATGGGAACCAGTTCTAATACGATCCAAAGATTGGAGAGAAAATGTTATATTTTCAAATATAAATGCCAAGAGACCCGATATTTAGGACTGCAATCTCATCGACATATTTACCCACAATTATAATATTGATCGAAATGCAAATGGCGCTTGGGTAGAGAAAAACTTGCGAAATATTTCCATCGAAATGTGACTATTATTGGAGGACATTCTGAAGTCAGAAAGGACATCAAAGCGCCTTCCAGTGCATTTTGCAGCAACGATTTGAACGCTTACTAAATTTACTATGGCATTATACTGAACATTCTCACAAACATTCGCATTTATAGTATGTATATATAGTACGTGCATATATATGCCGTTGCAAGCTGCAAGTTTTGTTGGGAAAAATCTCTCGCATAATCATAAAATGACTTGGGCGGAGGGGCGAAGAAACAGAGTCCTGGCGAGAGGAAATTCCATGGACAGATTTATGCAACTGAGAAAGCTTTGGCTCCATTCGATCCCCGGGCTCCTTTCAGTTTGAATCCTGGTCTTGGCTCCTCGGCCCTGTGCCTGGGCCATTTCATCGCTAAAATGTGACGGCGGCGCAATCGCTTGGATTTAGTTGCAATTATTTTTAATGTTGTTTACTTACACTTCAATTGATGATGCCAATAACTGTTTCAAAAACTTTTCGTCCCAAATCGAAGCGTTCTCCACCATTACGGCCGGCGGAAAAAATATAGTTGTGAAAATTGGTTGCAAAAAGCGGGAAAAGCGGTTCTATCTGAGCGAAGTGCATACATTCTGAATGGCCTCCAAAGTAGTTTTTGATGAGTTTTACTCTTAAGTGCTTTAAAGGATATTGATTTAATCCAGTGGGTTTGATTTAAATTACTCTTGAATTTATAAGTTTACAAGAGACTTTTGGCGGTGTGAGCACAATTTAATTGTTAACTTGTAAGAGGACGAAAAACATAGTCCCTGTTCATCTTCGCTGGATACTTCATCGTTTTTGGTTGCGAGAAGAACTGGAGATTCCCCTGGAGCTCGTTTTGGATATTTGTCTAATGTGGATTGCCGGCAGCCACTCTGCCACCGCATTTCTTGAGGGGCAGCCTGCCACACTCCATCGCACTCGTATATATGGGCGCTACGTGTGAATTGCCCGGCCAAATGTTGTCGGCCATGGAAGTGGAAGCATTTTCGCACAACTGTAAGATGTGATTCCGATGGCAGTGGCCGGGGCTGCATCATCCGAGCCATCAGAGGAGGCTCTGGGCCAGATTCGCTTGTTATGCTCGACGCGCTTCCATCACACATCCGAGAGAGCTCGCCACCACTCGTGATGCACCGTCACGCGCACCGATATACAATAATATGGAGTACCCGGTACCCATGCCCATACCGCTGTCTAGTGGATATTCGCCGGGACTGACGTGTCATGTCGCAGGCGTCAAATGAATGTTTCATACCCGGGCGAGCGGGTCGCGAGACGTGCCCCAACATCCTGGGACTCATCTGTTCGTGGCCCTGTGACATTTGATTAGTTTTTCGTCTCTCCTGGAGTGGTGCTTGTCCAAAATCGGTAATTGACAATGCTCCGGAGAAAGCATCTTGTGCTTCGCCTGATTTCTGATGCGTGCGGTAATTTTGGGGGGATTATTTATGAATATCTTACCCATCCTTAGTCAAAGTTTACTGGCAATCTGGTACACTTGCAGAAAAATAATGTTACATTTTGTGTAGCTTNTTACAAGTTGTTTGGATGTATTTTAAAAGGCAAGCACTTATTATTCATCCTTGCCTCGAAAAGAAACCCCCAATATTTATTCAAATCAAAGCCAGTTTTGCCCTAGAGTAGCTCCAACAAGCTTCACATCTCGAATTAGCCGCAAATCCAAGAGTGACTTCCCTTTGGAGAGGGAACCCGGAGCATCCGCCGGGCACACATCACATCCCGCAAACATAAACAAGGCAAAGTTACGAGCGCAGCTTATGTCCTGTCCCCTCGGCCCCTGGGCTGCCGCAGTCGCTTGCCACAGTCCTTTGAAGGCTGCTCGGAGACAAACTTTGGCCGTGCAATCCGCAAATGATTTGTGCAGTTCGTGCGCCTGGCATGCACCAAATTTCCGTGGCAACTTTTTGGGATACAGCTCCAGAGTCCCCCGATAAACGCTTGTCCTTCGCCCGAGTTGGTCCTGCTTGTTTCGCACCTGTCAACCCTCCGTCCTTCGCTCCCAACTCATGCATAGTGGCATAGAGTCGGTGCGCCCCGACGGCATCATAGCCCGGTAAAAATATGGCAGAGCGGCGGCGGTAATTTGGGCAAATTATGTGTTGCCAATGCTGCTCTGGCTGCTCCTGCTGCCACCACTCACTGCCACTTGGCAGCTCCCATCTTTGGGAAATGGGTGCACGTGCTAATGGCCCAACGGAGTGGGGTCTGCCCTGGAGCCGCTCAAATCAACTGGCAGGCCAAATGAAATCTGAGCGCGTCAGTTGGTCGCGAACATTAGCATTTTGGCTGGGAATTTACGCGGCGAGTGCGTGATAGGATCGTTTGGAAATCGAAGATATTGATATGATTTCGTCATCATCAAGCGGCGCAAAGAATTATCAAGTGCTGGCTGGCAGATTTTCGAAATTGCAGGCAAAAATATTAAGGAGATTGTAGGTTTTCAATCAATTTTCTACACCAGAACCAGAAGGAGTTAAATCTAGTTCAACCCCATTTTCTAGAAGGTGTCTGAACTACTTGATTTCCTTTAGTTTTATTTCACGAAAACGCCAATCTGGAGATTTAATAATTTAAAATCAAACTTTAGCTTAAGCAAGCCGGGGTGGTGCTTGCTGTTGCAAGTCGGTTTCACAAAAAAGTCCAAGGGAGTCAAGGTTAAAGGACTCAAATGTAAGGACGTATAAGGATTCAGCCTGTTTTAATCAGAGCACGCTTATCCAGAATCTATGGGCCTGTAAATATCCTGCGACTGGCAATGGGAATCGGAGGTGATGGTGCAACGGCGACGCATCGATTGTCAAATGTCAGTGTAAAATTTTATTACTTCAATAACTTTGCCGTTATGAGGACTTAATTTATGAGTCGCAGCAGCGAAAGCGGCAATGACAACGCAACAACAAATGCAAAAAGGCAACTGCTGCAATTTTTGCCACCGTGTCCAAGACCACCCCATCCTCCCCTCCCCCCCGTCCTCCAGCCCCGCTCGTTTCGTGTCCAGTGTCCGTGTCGGAGGAAGAGTGTGCGTGTGCTTGTGTGATAATGTCCTGTTTAAATGCAATAATTTCAACTGCAATTTTCCGCGGGCCCCAACAGGACACCGTCCCGATCCCGTCCTGATCCCGCGTCGAAGCGCTAGTGCAGCAGGACCTTTCCACTTTATTTCCATGCCCCAACCCGAAAAAACCCAGTCGTCCGCCTGTCTGGCCCTGTGACGACCAAATGACTGCCAGCTTGCATTTATTTATTGCTGACTGACGTGGCCCTGGTTCACGTGTTGGGCCTCGGGCGGAGATGTCCTTTTGGCCTTTTTTGTGATAAATTTAAATTGCGATTCATTTAACAAATGATAAACGTTACGGTCAGGCTTTTGGGTCAACCTATAACACGCAACTCCTCTTAATGGCCAAGCGTTTATGAGTATCAAAACTCCGTCAACGTTTTGTATTATATTTTTCTGTAACTAAAAAATATAATAGATTGATTAATATATTAATATACAAATTAGTCCATTCATTTTTACGTTTTTAAAAGTACATAAATATATTTTTCTTAATAAAAATTGACAGAGGCTTTTACGTTTCTAAAGGAATTACATAGAATAACAATATTTGGAACATAATTAAAAAAATGTAATAGATATTACGAACAATCATTCTAAATTCCATAAGTATATAGGCGTTAGATGCTCTGGCTCTTAGCCCTAAGTTAGCTCTTACTTTTATACTGTTAGCTTTAGATAAATAAATAAATATACATTTTTTTTCCTAATTAAAATTAATCGAGGCTTTTAAAAGAACTCTTCTTAAAAGAACTATGGACCAAATGATTATAAAACTTTAATGGAAGAACAACCACACGAAATTCCACACTTATCCAAGAACTAGTAGTACTAATTTCTTGATTTTTGTTCCCTTTGCTATTGCCAGCGCACTTGACAGCACTTGTTGGGGGGGACTCGATTCACGACTGCAGCACACGCAGGTGGAACCCTCACCGCGGGTCATCCCCGGGGTCACGGGAACGCTGGGGAAGGGACGGAAGGGAGTCCGCTCGCGTCACTCTGTCTAGTTGGAGTCATAAAAACGAAAGTTATGACAACGCTGGCTGGATTTATGGGCATTTTGCAAAATTATTGTTATTTATTTTATTGATGTCTCGGCTTGTGCAATTGCAAAAATATTTCTGCTGCATACATTTGAACGCCCAAGTATGGAAAAGACCTCGGCAAGGTGGACGGCAAGCGGAGCCGCGGGGGACGGCGGCAGGTTGGGGCCAAGGGTTTTGCATCGTCAACGTGAAATGCACAAATGTGGCTTTTCACATTTTTCGCTGTCAGCGCAATTTATGTCCCTGACAGCGATAGGCATTTCCTTTGAAGTTTCAAGTGCTCGGCATTTAGACCTCGCTCGGCTGACTCCCGGGCCTTTTTCTTTGCCGGATTTTCACGACTGATTGCACCAAGTGTCAATGTTGCGACGCTGCTTGCTTCCCCCGGCAAATTGCGAGTATTTTGACGGAAGCGTGTCATAAATAGCGCCGCATGTGGCCCTAAACCCACTCGAAAAACCCCAAAGCACTTAAGCAGGGAACCTGGCAAGGAGCTGGGGAAACAATATGAATTTTTAAATGGAATTCTATATCACATAAGCTAGAATGTCTCACTTACTTTCAAATTATAGGATGGAACGGATAATTTATTCAAACTTTTGGCTCCCAGTGAGCTCCTCCAACTACTCGAACCAAATGGTTTGCAAGCAATTGGCTCATCACATGGACGAACAAAAACCAAATTGATGGATAACAAATTGCAGAGACAGATTGTGGGGATGTGGGGGATGCAGGGCACTGGAGAAATGGTCACAGTCTGAGATTTCTAATTCCGAAACAAGCCGGGTGACACATTTCGCCTGCCATTTGACTCGGGTCGAGGGTGGACTGTGTGGGGGGCTCTCGCTTGTCGCGTGGTATGCAAAAATCGGACGAGTTGGCAATAACTTGCAACTGATAAATGATGGCCGGGATGTGGAGAGGAATCTCTGCTCTATATTTCGGTCAATCGAATCGGTGGAAAGTGTGAGGTTGCGAGGGCGCCAAATGAATGTGCGGGAATTCCATCGGTTGACAGTATTGTGTCCTCTGCGACAAGCAAAATATGTGGCCAAGATGTCAGAGCCAACGCAAACTACTCGTAAAAATGGAAACAAAAAATGTACGAGTATTCAGAGCGCAGAGCTTAGCTGAAAGTCCGAGTTGGTGGCACAAACGGAACAGCGATGTGTGGGCCCTGTGCTTCTCGCCCGACTCTTGATTTTTGCATGTTTTCTGTGGCACTTCTCCGTCCCCACTTTGTCTTACATTGTTCGGCGTTTTTCCCGCTTTTCCCGCTTTTCCCGGATTGCCTTTTTGCTGACTGCTTTTTCTCATTTTGTTCCCGATTTGACAATTTGCTAGATCACACAGCGGACAGTCCGCGCCACACATTTGAATTTTATTAGCTTGCCTGTCAGTGTCCTCCGAAACCATTGCTGGGTTGACTGGCTTCTAAGCTTATCGAATTTCGAATAATGTTTCATCTTGTAGTAGAGCTTTCACTCTGTTAAGGCCAATTTAGCTTTCAAATTTAAGCGATTTGAGAAGTCATCGGCAGCCAAACCTAGTTTTCGACCGCCCCAAGTTTAGGAGAGGATCGCAATGAATCCAGAGGTTAAACCTCCTCTGGAACTCTCCCACGCCGGCCTGGCACTCACCTGGAATTTATCATGCAATCGTATTGAGCGATCTCTCCGGAGGCAAAAGGTTTGTCCAGGTCGCCTGCCTCTTTATCCGAACTCACCTACCACAATGTTTTGCTCGAGCACTTTGTACAACAAAACTTTTGTCACCCGCATTCGCTTGATTTTTTGTATTTTTTTGCAGCTCGACAATGACTGCGGCAGGGAGACATGGTGCAATGTAGGCGTTGCAACGCCACCGGTTCCTGCCACCGGTACAAGTGCTGTTCGAGTTGGAAGTCGTCGGAGTAGCAGCTACAAATTCGCAGCTTGTTTCGTTTTCCCTTCTTGGATTTTTTTTGTGAAATTGTTAACAAATTTGGTGGCTGTCATGTTGGTAAGCGAGAGACAACCGCGAGTGGGTGATATATATCTTTATTAGAAGTCGAACGGAACTGCGAGTCAAGTACTGGAAGCCGCACAACCGGGAGGATTGTAAATCAATGAATTTAGGTGAATAGTGCTTGGTAAAAATCATCCAAAGGTCACCTAAATTCCGAGTTTAAAATTATAATCATAATCTTGTTTAGCAAACTAGAGTTCAGAACTCGGAAAGAACAAAAGGATGGCCAGTTTCTAGGAGGACTATAAAAAACCACCCCTTGGCGGGCAAGCCGAAAGAACAACTTTTTAATCAAGTTCACACTGTTTGCTGTGAGTCAATTAACTCGAATGATTGAAATCGTTTTCGGTGGAGAAATGCCACTTAAAAAGCTTCTAATAAGCAGAGCCATCCATCCCTCCGGGCCAAGGCGACCACAATGACAACATCAGAATCAGGGATAACAGAGGTAGCAAGCGCCCACAAAAGCAACCCCGGGGCAGCATGGAAATTTCGCATCACAGTCATTGTCATTGTCGTCGTTGTCGTTGTCGTTGTCGTCGTCATTGCTGGCGGCAGCTCTAAACTCTGTCCACTCCATTCCATTCTGCTCCACTCCACTCGGCAATCTCTCCGTTTGAAGCGACTCAGGATCTGACTTGGGCCGTCGCACCCATCAAAGTGTTGTCACTGTCAGTGCGAATGTCACAGGCACATCAGGGATTAACGCGGAAGAAGGCCGGGAGAGCAGGACCAGCAGGGCAGGCAGGGTGGGCAGGGGAGGCAGGGAAACCCGGGAACCCCGGAAGCCGGATTTAAGGGTTTATGCGCGGTTGACAAATACGTTGTACCCGAAGCGGCTGCGAGCGGAAGGAACGTGGAGCGTGGACAGTTGCAGAGGTTGAGGTGGAGGCACCTGCCGCCCACTATGTTATGGGTTGGTCCCCTGCACTGGCAAAAAAGTGGTCAAGTTTACCAAAAATCTCTGCTGCCTGACGCGGCTCGGGCTCATCGTCAACCCTTGTTTTGCTCAGTGTTGTCCTGAAGGCAAACAAAACGATGTCAACCGCAATGACAACAACAACAATAATGAGGGCAAACATCAACAACAGACGACTACGGCGACGTCAAAGGATTGTGGGCCCGAGCAGGGGGGGGGCGAGATGCTGAGTAGATGGGCACCGAGTGTAGTGCCCATTTCGTCATTACTTCAACCACATTTACATGTGTCAGGACAGGCAGCAGGCGCCGGAGCAGGAGCGGGAGCGGGACCATAAGCGATCCTTTGAAGCATCAGGCGTACGAGAGAAAACCGGATGGCGAACCCCGCCTGACCAGCGAGTCCTTGCCGCCCGCTTTTGTCCTGTGACTGCCCCCCCTCGCCAGGACATTCGCCACCACCTTGTTCGTCAAAGTCGCTGGGAAGTGCATTCAAGTTGCGAAAAGCCGGGAAGTTTCTTCTTCTCGCTTGATGGCCGTATGCTCGCCCTTCCTCAGCCCATCAAATTCACCGCCCATCGACCGACACCCCCTCATTACGAATGTCCTGTGGCATTGCCGACATGTCCTACGCATTATAAACGAATTACTGTCGTCTCAGCATCCCCCGGCACTCCTGCACTCCTGTGCTCCGGCCATGTGGAACTCGGGGGGTTTTGAGTTTTAGCTGAGCCAAGTTGGTTAATCGCCGGTAAATTTAATTAGACCCGGGTGTGGGGTAAATTACGGTAAATAAATGTCTGGCAATATGCAAACCGAAAAGGGGGCGGGAGAGGGTTCTGGGACTTTAGGCCCGACTTTTAATCCATTCCGGGCAAAGGTAAACATGCCCAAGTGGCGGAACGGAAGCGCCAAATGTGGAATGCCAATTGACTAATAGACACTTGTTATGCAGCTGAATATGTGCCCTATAGGTTTGTGGTTTTATATCCAATATATCCTTAAAATAGTACCTAATACCCATCAGGCATTGCTTGACAAATTATTGAATATGGGGGCCCAGATTGCTCCCTTTCCCATTCTGATGATTTCCAATTGAACACAAATCGAGGCGCCAACAGAGAAAATTAAATGGAATACCATTTGGCAGTTACCTGCCAGCCAATTTGAGATAAATAGCCAAACACGAGCGCAGCTACAGCTGCTAGTTGTTGCGCCAGCTTGGGGAGCCAAAGGCCCGAGCGACAGAGATAAAGAAAAGCGATACCATGTAGCGAATTATGAGTTTTTCCCCATCCCAGGCCAGGCCCGCTCAGGCCAGGCCCGCTGAACGACTTCACACATGCGCCTCACTGCCATTTTTATGGCCCATTGGCGCACTCAATAATTGAAAAGGAAGCAACGATCTGCCAGGCACTGCAGTTCGGCTGGCTTCGCGTATCTTGCAGCTTGTAGTTTGCCCAGCGCCAAACTCCTGCCCCTGCCAACTCCTCCAACCAACCGAACCGCCTGTCCCGTCGCCTGTCCAAATGTTTGCCGATAAATTTGCGGATGTGCGAGTGTCTTGTGCGTCGCGCTCTTGGCGGATGGCGGTTAGCGGTTGGCGGATGCCATCACTCGCGATTTGCGATTGCCAGGCGCCGCCGCGCACCACAGTGGTTTCGGAAGCTAAAAAAGCCCTAAAACCCACAATTTCAATAACATGGTCACATTAGTCATGTGATTGTAAATATAATTGGAGTCTTAGATTCAGAAATTAGGTATTCAAAATTAGGAAACATACTTGTATTTGTGTTCTTTGATATATCTACAAGGTTAGAGTTATATATTATCTGTATCTGTTAGGACCATCTTTAAAATGTAAATGATTAGGAATCCATTTAATGGCCTATAATTTAAGATTACATATATGAAACATCTATCGAGTCCAGGTATCTATTAAAAAATAGTTAATATGATTAAATTTTAAGAAACAGGTTACAAAAATAGTCCCATTTTTGGGTTGTTATAAAAAAAATATGAATAAGCAAAACTATATGCAAAACAAGACTATTTAAGATTGAAGTTACCTTAATCGCTATTATTAGCTCCTGAACAAATAAGATAAAGTGTGAAGCAGAATGCAACATAAGAAAATAAAGAACGTGGATTCTGTAAATTATATTTTGCCGTTGTTTTTAAATCAATTACAATACCATTCAGAGTTTGCTGGCCCACTGTGCGCCAGGCATTACCCTTCACTCCGCCTGCGGGCTAGTTGCATCGACATCGTCATCAGCTCTCGGCTGCATTCTGGATGCGGTTGCTCGTTTGGGAAATTTGAATTTGATTTTGTAATGCGAGGGGGAAGGGCGCCACAACGGGGGCTCCGAAGACGAGAGGGGGCCGAGGGGGCGGGCAGGTCGACGGGTTGGCAATCTGCGCCGCGTAAAAGTTATTGACAATGGGATGTATCTGTCGGGCTGGTGTCATTAATGGCGAATGCTTTATGATCGCATTGCCAGTGCAATTTTCAACACATTTTGCGCTTGGTTCTCGGCTCGCCCGATGATTTTCATGTTTATTGAAGTGTAGATATTTTTATCTATTTTAGAGGCGCAAGTGTTTATTTCGACTGATTACATGCCCGCCTGCTGCATCTTTTCGCCTCCACTGCCACTCTTCCCTCGCCGCAGTGAATATAATTTTCAAGAAATATTCGCTCGGTTTTGTTCTCTGAACGGGTTGATGAAATTATGGGTCCAAAAATGCATTTGCAATGAAGGTCTGTGTGCGTTCGGAGTGGCGGTGTGCCTTTGTCCATACTATAAATTAGCCTTTGTAATGGAGCATTAGCTAAGTTATGGCAAACAGTTGAAAAGAATATAATTATAGTCCATTCTGTCTTTGTGCAAGGTTGATGAATCAGAGAATCAGATTCTCCCGCCAGAGAATCGTTTTGGCTTGCCTGCACAGAGAATTACAGCAATTAACCAGAGATGGTTGGCATTATCATGGATCTGAGCTCGGCAGCTTTAAGTGACGTTTAAGGAAAACGCAAGGTGTCCCAATAGATGGACATGTGCATTTATAAAACTTTCAAAGAACTCACATTACGGAGCAGCGCAGGACGAGAAAACACTTGGCCACCACCACCGCCCACGGGCCACTCCCCAGTGTCCACATGACTTTGTTTGAAGTTGAAGTTTTCCGGGGGCATCCTGTAAACAATTTACGACAGCGCTGATGATGACGTTGCCAACGGGGATGATGCCAGCCAGGATGGAGCCGGGGATGAGCCAGGGCGGGCATCAGGAGCTGATGAAGACGACTCCCGACTGCTGTGGACTGTGAACTGTGGAGCAGCTGTTGTGTCCATCGCACTTAGCACCCGAAACACTTTCCGCTGGCGCGGATCTCTGCCGGCCGGGGATGCCCTCGAAACTATGTATTTGGTTTGAAAATCCTGCGGTGCTTTGTGCGAAAAGTCGGACTCGTTTCAACGCCTGCAAACCGACGCGTCGCCCGAGGGAGTTCCGCAAAAAGCATAAAAGTCAAATGCACTTGCCACGGCCGCCGCCTCCAATGATGATGGCCAGTTTTGCTGCTTTCGCCTCTGATGCTTTGCTTCACTTCTGGTGCTGCCTTTCCCGCCCAGGGAGTCATTTTTCAACACTTCATGCATTTGCCGGCATAATGAAGTGGCCGCCATCCGAGATCCCGACATCATCATCATCATCATCATCGTCATGGCCATCGCCATCGCCATCGCTAGCATCATCATCCGCTGCATTTAGCCACAATATCCCTTTACACTCCCCGTTTCCTTTTGCTTTATTGTATCGCCTTTGCCGTTTCCATTCATCCATCTGGTGGCTTCATTTTCCCGCATTTCTTTGCTTAACATTTTTTCTGTTTGTCCCCCTCACTCTTGGCGGCAATAGATCATTGCGGTCGGTCCGGAGTCGTTGGAGCCGCCAGGAATTTCTTATTCAATATGACATTCCTTTTGGGAATGAGAAGTGACTTTTTTCAGCGTCCTGGCACAATTTTCACAATTGTTTTGTATTTATTTAGGTTAATCCCTTTCTCATGCCTTTGCCTTAAATCCGCTTTTTATGTCAAATATTTGCCCGCTGCCTGCTGGCTGCGCTGCCTGGGCTTTGTGTATTTTTATGGGAAAGTTCAAATTGTGCAGCTTTTGTAATGCAATGTACACATGGCCCTCCCGACAATCTTCAAGATGAAAGTCGTCGGGATAAATTACAATTAGTAAGCATTTTACTAAGATTTGTGCCATGACACTCATGAAAAGTTAACAGGACGACGGAGGGATCTAAAGGATAGGGCTTTTGGTCAAATGGGAATTTCTGGTGTCGGTGACAGGGGATTTGGGAACTTGGAGCTATTGGTGAGACAATTACTTAGCAACAAATGAAGTGTTTTGATTTTATTTGACTAGACTGCAACTAAAACTATTTTTCCAACAGTGCGTATGCGTAATGTGCTACCTGCATTACGCATACGCACTGTTGGAAAACCGTTCAAACCAAAGTCCGTGTTTTCAGATAAGCCACCAGTACTGAATAGAAAAATCATAATATTACAAAGAGATATTACTCTGATTTAGTCAATGCCAAGGATGTCAAACCATTGGAAGCTAAACGAAGTGGACCACAACTGGAACAACAACAAGCGGCAAGCGCCAGGGAAAAAAACGAAGGAAAACAGTGTCAGCGGCAGAAACAACAACTAAAGGAAGAAGCCATGAGCACGAGGCAGCTCTGACAGTGACATGGACATCACTTACAAAATGGTAGTAGTCGTCCCACCTCCCACCTCCCAACACTCCATTTTATAGCACGCTGCATGGCAAAGAATCATATACGAGTACTATACACCCGAACGCTGCACATACAGTGTATATAGAAAATTGCAACCACAGCCTGTATAGTATGTGCACGGATATGTGCTGCTGGACACTCTATTTGTATTTCCTCTGAAAATTTATTGTAAAACTTAAAAGTTTTGATGGAAAAATGAAATAAATAGTGACATCACTAAAAGTAAAGAAATTATAAAGTGTCACCGGGGATGATAAGTGGGGCTGCAGCAACCACGTCAACAGGAGCACTGACGTGGCCAGCAACAGAAGCAGCAGCAAGTTGATGCAGCCACCGCCAGGACTTTAATAAGGACACTGGGCAAGCGACAAGCAGGACGGGGAGAAACGGAGAGCGAGAACGGAGCGATAGAAGACTTGACATCAGGACCTGCGACACGGACGTCGGACAGATGGGCCAACAGGACATAAACCCCTCAAAACAGAGGCCAAAAAGGGCAAGTAGTTATGCCATCGAACTGGAATTTGTAAGGAAATAAAAAACAACTTAATACACTTAATTGTTCATCATGGATCGATATAAGCTCTTATATTTTCCACAATATTTAATACTTTGGAAGATTGCCGCTATTAGGAAAACAAATATGAAACAATAGGGCCAGGTATTGCTCACACGTCTCTCCGAAATCAACCTCTGACACTCAGGAAAACTACAAAAAAGACACCCATTTCTATGTCTATTTTTGCTCTACTCACTTGGGGCAGCATCTCTGGAAAGGCAGCAAATTGACTGCTTCAACGAATCCAAACGTCAGAAAAAGTTGAGAGAACTATTTAAAGTTTTTCCTTATTTTTGTTCGTGCCTTTATTTTATTTCTTGCATCCTATACCTTCTGCTAGCTTAACTCTTGAAGCATTTCAACTTTCACATATCCTCAGAGGACATCAAGAAATAAAATGCAGGACATTCGCTTAAAGTTCTGTCCGGAGTTGTTTTGCCTTTTTTTTATGATTTTTTGCTTGCCTCTGTTCCCTTTTGTTGTGTGCGAATATATATTTAGTTGTTGGCCCCACTTGCTTTATGGCAGCGTTTACTTTCCATCATTATTTAGCACAAAGAAGAGGCGACAAACCGCAAGGGAGGACCAAGTCTGCTGCACCAGGATATCAGGGGACCAGGAGACCAGAAGACGTCCGAATCCAGAGGCCACCAATGAGACCCTTAACATAGACCCTTAGTAATTGTGTAACATTTTGTAGTTAATATAAAAATTGTAATATTTTGTGATTGAGTGGGCTTTCTTAATTAAGTTTTCAAGCCGCTTCTTTCATTAACTAAATCTTTGGCATATATTTAGCCCACAATGAAGGGAACTTTGAAGCTCTTGCAACACTCAACTTGGGTTAACTAATTCACCAATCGATAGAAATTCATTGACATAAGAAAGGGGGGAATATTCTTATACCCATCCCCGCACTGAATTCCTTGCCGGACGGAAAATTCCGATGACGATGTCGTGCCAGATACGGGTATACTATATATGGTAAGTATCCTGCAAGCTAGGACATGTCGTGTGATTTCGATGTGAAAAGTTTGAGAACTGTCCGTCACGGTGGCAGGCAGCCGGACAGGAAGGGTGGGGGCTTCCCTTCGCATACAACATGTCTAGGATCTAGGAAGCGTCTGTGCGACATTTTTCACTTAAGCCGACAGCCATGTACTCGACCAGCAGGCCCCTCCTCCCGCCTGGCCATATCCTCTTTCGTATCCTGCATTGGGGGTCAGTCCGGCGTTCGCTCAGCTGTCATTCATGAGTTGCCGTTTACCGTTATTAAAAAATTACATACTTACTAAAAAGTGGAGGGTAAAAAGTAAAAATGTGGCGAAGAAAATAAATTCAAAAGTTCCACGTGCAGTCGGGTCTCGGGTCTCGGGGACACTGGGGAGTATTGTGACGCTTGACACGTCAAGCAAGTTTATAGTGGCTTTTGACAGCTCGGACATACGCTCCCCCTCGCTCCCTATTTCTTTCGTATTTTTTTCCGACACAACAACGGGCAAGTTCGGGACTCCTTTTTTTTATTTTTAATATTTGACGGTTGATTTTATACCTCTCTTCCTGTCGCCCTGGGCCGCCGCCTCCTTCAAAGTTGAGCATATTCGGCTACCTACCTGCATGCGCCGTATACCTCACACACCAAAAGTTTTCTGCACTTTGGCCGAACTCCTTGATGATGATTTTGCGGTCACTCGTGTTTAATCCTTGGAGACATGTGTCGAACACGAATTTCGTTCGCAGTGAATGTAAATAATAATTTCTGGCTGCCTCCGGACCCGGGGCCTCGCCGGGTTTGGCCTGTGGGTGGCCAGTGCCCGTCGCTCTTTGGCCATATTTGCCACAGACAGCTTGTCGATCTTTATAATGTTGTAATTGAAAACTTTTTCCCGCTCCCATCGCCCCTCCTTGCCCAGGGCTGCTGCCTAGAAAAACATTTCTTTTAAAATATTTTATACTTTTGATATGTCATGCTGGCTGAAAGCTGTCGGCTCGAGCCGTGTGGCAAGTGGACAGCAGTAAATTTAACAGAAAATACTCGTACTTGTATGTCCGCCCGGGGAGCAGTCGAACCCGGACGGGGTGAGGCCCTAAAACTCGTCTGGCCCTGGAGAAGGCTTAATTAAAATTAAGACTTTTTTGGCGAGCACTGTTTTTTGGGCCCTCAAATGGTAATGAAGCTCATGTGTGGCTCAAACTTTAGATGGTATCGGCATTTGGAGGCCCGGGGCCTTGCGACACTGGAACAGATGAGAGGATTCTGCCCGGAAAACTGCCGGACCGGCTGAGTGACAGTCGGCAAGACAGCCAACAACAGTGTTCAGTTTGAAAATGTTAAGATGGCAAATGGCAGCAGCAGCATCAGCATCAGCAGCCCACTCGCCCGTCTAACAAAGAATCTACATTCATACTACGTCGGTACTGACTGGCATGCACAAGTTTAACCCACAACACGTTGATATGGCACAAAGTATTTTTAGTTCTCTCGGCCGCACACAAAAACTGCCAATAGACTCTGTGTTGGCTGTTGGCTGTTGGCGGATGCAGTTTGGACAAATGACAGAAATTGCAGACGAAGACGACGGTGGGAACGGGGAAGGGGATGAGGTCAAAAGACAAGCAACATGATGGACCGGAATATATAGAAATAGATTTTCATTTCGGGAAAACACACACTTCAAAAAACATTGGTAGGACAGTGCAGGATGCTCATCAATTGCATGGATGTGGTATGAAATGAGCAAATGTCTGGCACGGCCTGACAACTTGAAAAAGACTTTTTTTTCCTTTCGACTTTGCACGTAAAATATTTTATTTCATTTTCGGGTCTCCAGTGAACTGGCTGACTGGCTGGCTGGCTGGCGCACACACAAATATTTTCAACTGGCCCCGATAAAATACTTTTAAGCTCTTGTACTTGAAATATAAAATAAATATTTGACAATTTCTCCCCTGCGCCTCCCATGGCATCAAGCGATGACAATGACAGGCATATAAATGCATTTAATTGTGGGTCACAAGTTCGGCTTCGAGGTTGACTTGGCTCGAACTCACTTGTCAGCCTCTTCCAGCTTGTTATCTCTGAGCACCCGCAGTCGATGGTGGTTCGAAAAAAGAATTGAACACAAATATTTGTATATAGTATTCTCCAGCGGATCCTGGGCAATTAAATTTACAAGAGTTTCCCCTTTAAGCCTTGGCCATGGCATCAAAGGACTATAATTGTCGGTCATGTAAGCGGGAAAAGAAGTGCCCAGTTACACGGGAAAGCTTTGCTCGATTAAAATTAAACAACAAACATTTTAAGCCACTGGATCGCTTGTAATTTGTCCGCCAAACAACGCCAGGGAAAATGTCAAATGAGCCGCTAAATTTTCAGGCTTAAAGCCCTTGGAAATCGCAATTAAACCGAGCATTCGCAGTGGCATGCAACATTTGGTTATTAGTCCGCCCGGCGGGTCATTAAATGAGCGACAACTTCGACTGGCGGCATCATTACACCGGCATTAATATATCACTCGACCAAAAGTCGTGGCCCCAAACCCTCGGCAGACTATCCAAACTGACGCAATTGCGGTCGTTTGTGTTTTTTCGCGCTGTCCACCATAATTGGCAAAAATTAATTAAATATTTTCCAAATGAATGATTCAGCGTTACAGCAGCGGCAGCGGCAGCATCCCAAGAGGGTGCGGTGTTGTGCTGGTTGCCCCGGCAACCAAACCAAGGACCCCGGATCCGGGACCCGGGACCCGGGACCAGGGACCACGGAACACGAATACCCACAGAATCGCCGGATGATCCGTGGAGGGAGCCACTCAAATGCAGGACTGCATTTGAATTATGTCAAATCCATTTTGTTTTAATGAAACGTTGATTGTTTCGCAATTAATTTTCTATTGTTTGACAGTAATTATTATTATAATATAATTTATATTTGCATTGTTTTGCAGCAAACAATGCGTTGGCCACACACACGCACTCGGCTCAATGTGTCTACCTGGAAATTGTACAAACGGAAATGGTATTTAGTGTAATCAATGAGTACAATATCAGGCAAATAAAAAACGTCAACCGCAACGAATAGTAATTGTGAAATTTATTAGAGAATGCAAGCAAATCCGTTGAGGAATCCATCGATTTATTCGCTTATTTATATTACAATTTATGACCAGCTTCTCGGTGGCAACTCCCATAAAGTTCTGCAAGTGTGTGCGGGGGTTAACATACGAGTATTTTGGCCATGTGAAAGGAAACTGGCCATCGCCATCGCCATCGCCATCTTGAATATGGGCCCATAAATCGTTTGCATTGGTTCGTCTTCGTCAGTTAATTTAAAACATGTCAGACAACTCCGGCAACTTTGGACAATTGATTGACGTTTTAAAAGTTTAGCCCAGAAGGCGACGGCCCAGGGAGCTGGGGGGGAGAGGGACACCAGCGGCAGCAGCATCTACACATGCAACGTGCAGCCAGAGACATGGCCAACCTGCCCCCGTCATTGCCTGCGATCTCTCCTCTCCTCTCCTCCATGGAACAAGACTATCAGGCTGGACAACGACCAACTGTTGGCCGCTCCGTCTGACGTTTCGGAATTGCAAAGAGGCCGAACTCCGACGAGGCCCCGGACCAAAGTAATTTATTTATTTTCCATTTGTCTTGACGATGAGCAAACGAGCCAAGTGATGGGCCCGGCTACGCTTCGATGAATGGCGTTGGCGTTGCCGTTGCCGTTGCCGTTGCCATCAGTATCTTGTGCAGTGGCAATGGCAGTGGCTTGTGCACTGAAGTTTTGGGGCTTTGGCTTTGATTGGGTTGCCTGGCTCCACAGAGCCACTCATTCCACTCATCTAAGCCTGTCCTGAAGTCACGGCATGCAAGACGTCTGTTGCAGGTAATTAAGCAATATCTCGGGGTTAATTTGTATGCAGAGGTATTTGAAATTAGGCCATATACCAATACCTTTGGATACATACTTTCTTTAATTTTTAGTGTAGGCCTAAACTGAAAAATATTTTAAGTAAGTTTGAAAAAACGGGACAGGGAGTGTATTACTATTTTTGGGCGTTTTCTTCAGGAACAATTTTCTTCTTTTCACAAGGTTGATTGTGGTATCGGTTCGACTAATCCTTTTGGACAAGATTCAAGTGTATCTATGGACACAAAAATACATAATAAATAAGCAGCAGATGTATTTCTACTTACCAACAATAGTAAATATAATTTTTATTTCCATATGTATTTAAGAAACATGCCAACTCACAGCCTTCAGATTGCACTTTGGCTTTTCCATTTCATATGCACAATAAAGAGGGAAACCTTTATAAATTCATCTAAAGTTTTGTTCCATGACAATGAAATAAACGACCCTAACTGAAAACAAGCAGAGCAATGTGAACTCCATTTTGAGTGCATTACATCAAATTCATACAATTGGATGACCCAAAATAGTTCCATTTGAATATTTTTATGCGATCAATCTTCGCATCTCATTGAGCAGAACTTGCACATGTTTTTAATCAGGCATTTCATTTAGAAATTCTTATCTATATTGTATCTATATAGCTGGAAGATACTCGCAACTAACGTATGAACTGGCATCATGGAATATTTTTTACCAATAACCTCATAACGTCATGAGGATGTGAACTCACCTCCCTGAACATCTTTCGATTTAAGAAGCTTTCGCCGTTGCAACAACGTGTGGCAATATGCCCGCCTTCTTCATCAAAATCGAAACGGCATTATTGAGCTTCGCTTGCTTGTTTATTGTCCGAGCTGCGCCTCCTGGAGATTGCATCGCTCCTGCGCCTTCTCGGTCACATCCATCCATCGTTTCGGGGGCGACAGCTGCAGGAGATTGCCTTGGCCACTAAAAGGATACGACAGCGAGAGCGAGGGCGAGAGCCCAAGGACATGCCAAGACGCCGGACGATGGATTAGGAAGAAACTTCCCTCCGATGCCAGGAAGCGCAGTGCGATGGCAGCAGCGTCATTGCCATCAAGTTGGACAACGCATCGCGCTGTTTACCCCCAGCCATCCTGCACTCCCGCCATCCAGAGGGGGTTATCCTTTTTGGCAGCGACCGCCTTTGTTGTTTTGTTATTTTTCATGTCAGTCAAAGAATTGGCAACGGACATATTCGATGAAATATGTTATACATACACCAGACCCACTATATACGCTATGTGTGTGTGGTGTAGGATGGATCGAACGGAGCGAAGGGACAAACTTGGTCATGGAGCACATTGCATCAATATTGAAACGTCAACATCAAACTTGCCCAGCGGCCAAATGGCGTTCGGATAGACAAAGAGTTAGGTGCGGTGGCAAGAGATTGCTCCAAGGAGGATGTGCCTCGATTCCGACCCAAAAAGAGAACTGATGAAGAGTTCAAATTTTTCTTTGTGTGATTTGACGAATGAGCTGTCATCTTGCATTGGAAACTTCCCTCTATCTGCCCTCCACGTCTTCTCCGGTCACTTCAGCGCACAGCTGATGATGGCCTTTCTTGTTTGTATTCCTTTTGAGAAAAAACCGTTCATGGCTAAAAAGTTTGCTGACCATTTCGTTTGATGCTTCGTTAGGAGGAATGATGAAAGGCCAGTGAGAGAAGTGGATGAACATCATTTGCTGCCGGCAAAGTTCCGGAACCGACAAGCAAGAAATTAGGTTCCGCCGGGTTCTTGGTTTTTTATTCAAGCTGCCGAGACTTGGATATGCAAGCCAGAAAAAATATTCATTTAGGAATTGTATAGTATATAGTAGTTTCAATAGTTGGCTGTATCCTTCCCTGTTAAAGTGTCAAAAATTAGTTGTGCATCCCCTTTAATGTTGTGCCTTGCGTTGAATATTGACGGCAGGAGTAACGCCTTATTGATGCCCGGACATTCATCACGATTCCTTCGAGCCGGGCAGACGCTTCGTGTCACCCTCACGTTTGTCCTTGGGGGCTTCCCTGCTTCCCTGCTGCCCGCTCCCAGCTCCTTCGTGGCAGCTGACCCGTCCGTTGCCACGCTGATGGCTCCATAAATGACGCAATAATTTTTTAAACTTCAGACGGGCCAACGCCGTTGAGCCGGGGAGAAATCAAGAAAAATTTGCCTCTGGGAATTCGGATCGTGAGCACGAAAGGATTTTCTTCATCGCCGGCATACGTTTAGTTTGAAAAATGCAAGGGACATTACTGGGACTCGAGGTCTCTGTGGGCGGGGGGGATACGAAACCAGGCGCCAGATGCTTTGCCACCATGTTGTGTTGTCCCGGTTTTGGGGAGTGTGGAGAGATGGGTGTGCCACCGTCCGGTGGTGCTTTCCTTCTCGTCATCTTCCGCGACCCTGACTGACCGTCAGCCCTGTCTCAGGGCTCTGTTAATGGCTCCGGTCCATTATCTCGTCATGTTTGTTACGAAATTTAATTACTCTTATTTATTTTTCATCGCCGGCATCCGCATCCGCATCCGCATCCGCGTCTCCGTTCGCGCCCTCGTCCACGTCCACGTCCTTGTCCTGTTACGGTTTATGATTTTCAACTTCGTCAAAAAATGGCAAAGGCAAAAATTAAATGTGAAACAAAAAATGAAATTAAAAACACTTTTGCATGATGAGTTCCTTCGGCGGTCCGTTTTATTTCCCGCGGTCTCTCACTTCGCCATCATTTAGTATTTCGTCAAAATTATTTTGTAGAAAAAAAACAACCCCCCCCCACACAACAAATTTGTATACGATTTTACCTACATTTTGTGCCATTGTATAGGGTGTGTTTTCTGCCAGTGAAAGGATCTCCTTTTGGTCTCACTTTCGGTGCATACTTTCAGGATGCCAGGAATATGTACCAAGGACTCATGGAGTGCATTTGCTTAGATTCTTTGCGTCGATCTGCCTCCTTTTTGGTAGTCGTTAGACAATCCTTTTGAAATTAAATGCCCCCGGAGACGCTGGGCAAGGAAACTGTTCCATTGACCAGCGATGGAATTCCTTGCCCCCCATCAGTTGCTTGCCTGCATGTCCATCGCATTTCGTCTTTTGTCTTTGGGTTTTGTTTGCACACGCCATTTCTTGCACAAAGTCCTTTGGCAACCTCGTCCAACCTGCCACGCCCTCGCTGCGCAAGTTACTCGGCCCCATCCACGCCCACCGGCATCCCTGCAGCTGTCAGTCAATGTGTCGTGTCACAGTGTCTCTCCATCTGTCTGTCACTTGCATGTCTGTATGTCTATTCTACGTGACATCAGGCGAGCGAATTTCCAACTCTTCGCTGCTCATCCCTGCATCCTGCATGGCTTGCATCCTTGCACTCTCGCCTTCCTGCCTAGCCTTGCTCCTTGCCGACTTGCCTCCTTGCCGACTTGCTCAAGTTTTACTTAGCAGAAAGCTCGGAAGGAGGCCCCGAGTGAAGGATGCTCTGCAAGCGATGGATGGATTTTTGGATTCGCAACTTGCACTTGGATTACAAGTCTGATTTTGATGCGTACATGTTTGTCCCGCTCTCAGATTCGAGGATGGTTGGTGTATATTGCACTTGCCAGTGCACACTGAGAGAAATTAGTGACAGCTTCAATAAGAAAATACGGGATATATTCAAATATATATAAATAGGCTTTAGTTGACTTAAAACTTTCACATCACATATATTTTTTACTCTCATTATTAGATTGTGACAATGTGTCATCAATATTTACAAGGATGGCATGGAAATATCTTTGAAATGATCTTCCAACTCCGCGTTTACACCACTTATTTTCGCACTGTGCAACACTCCCCGAACCCTTCCGTTTATTATGGGTCAACCTCACACAAACACAAGATGCAATGATGGAGTGTGTGTGGTGGGGAGACGGGTAAGCGTTCAAGTTTCTTATGCTTTTGTCTTTGTGTCCTTTTATTATTTTATTCCCTGGCCTTGTTTTAATTCACAGCGTCTGCTTGCCGCGTCATCCTCCCGGCATTCTTCTTTTCCGACTTTGTCTCCGAAGCAGTGTCCCTCCGTCTTCATTCCTTGTCTCAGCCCGGCAACATTGTCTCAGCTCGCATCCTTGCCAAGGATATATGTGTGTGTGTGAGTGTGGGGATCGGAGTGGAGCTCGTGTTGTTGGGTTGTAAGTGACATTTGCAATTTTCAAAACTATTGAATGAGTGACAAGTTCTGCAGACACGATTGAAACTGACAGTTAACTCGGAGTCTCGGCAAGGCAGTGACTTGCATGCAATGGGTATATCCTGTTTCAATAGTCCTAATAGGTCTGTGAAGGCACCATATTACATTAGTCCGAGAGAATGCATGAAGTATGCAAACTAAAAAACTTAACCCATACAAAACGTCTTTAATGCTTAAAGCTAATTTATTCAATTACACTTTAATATGGCAACAGATTAAGTTAGTTATTAGTTATCAGTTATCGGTATCGCATCTCGGAGCGTACAGCAAAGCCTTTGACAGCTCTGTGCTGTGAATGCACCAATAAAATGTCATATTTCATGCGAGATATATATCGATATTGATGCACCCAAAGGTCATGATGATGCTGATGACGATGATGGTGATGGTGATGCTGATGCTGATGCTGACGATGCCGTTCCAATGACTCACCGGCCATTAACAATTTCATTTATTTTGTCGCATCGAATGAGCGTACTGGGCGGGACTGCCGTTCTGTCGGGGACACTCGACCCGGGCTGTCCGTCAATGTCAACATCAATGTCACTGCGTCCTGGACCAGACATTTTGACAAATAATTCAAACCGCATTTTATAATGAATTTCCCCCAGGTTGCCCGAGATGGGTGGGTGTGACTGCAGTTAGACGCCACCTGATGAGCCTTCTCTTCCATATTCGGCCGGCCCGACATTTGCAGGAGATTTATGCGAAATAAATGCCAGAGTGGAGGGTACAGGCAGCAAAAAATCCGAAACTGATAATCACATTGATGAGCTGGCTTTATTTTTGGACTGAGGCCTTAAGTGCCAGAAAGCGACAAGTCGGCGTCACAGCCTCCCATAAAGAGATGGATTTTATTGCCCAGATGCTGATACTCGCAATCCGTGTCCGGATTGTGGTGATGCTTTAATGTTTGGGACATCTTTGGGGCTCAGCCAGGCAGGCCTTAAGTAAATCGAACTAATATTTAATACAGACTCGGCTCAATTCCTAAAATAATAAATTTTATCAACACAAAAAGGGTGCGTCTTGGCTGCGGTTAAAATCGGACACAACTTGTTTTGCAACCTGCATTCACGTAATATTCATTTAGCAGCATCGAGTCGAAAGAAATATTATTATTACCGCTGACAGCTGCCATCATACTCGCATCAATGTCAATAACCATAAACGAACCAAAAATAACTTTAAAATGTTTATTGTATTTTTGGCAACCAAAAAACGTATTGTCTGCCTTCGAGTTAAGCATCCAAGAAGGAGATGGGTTCCTCTTCCTTAGCGGGACTGACGGGACTGGCCACAATGGCATCTCCGATGGGGAACACAATAACCTTGGCTTGTTCATATATGGTCACGGTTTCGTAATGAAGCCCGCCCGCAATGGCCACCCAATTCTCTTTAGCCTTGAGTTTTCCTATAATCGGAGCCAGAGTCACATTGCAGCAGTTGATAAAGAAGTGTGGGCACTTGAGGGCCGCCACAATATCATAGGTTCCATTCATCGTCTCGTCCCAACAGCACACTGACTTGAAGCTCAGTGTTTCTCGCTGGCAAATTTTGATGGCTTCCAGATTGTTTCTGAACGAGTGAAAGGTTACGACCCCGGTCGGCGCATCTCCCAGCTTGTGGTGGGTGGCCTCGCAGACCAAAACCGGAGACACCAAAGGCGGAGCCACTCTCTTCGGTTCAGCAACAATGGTCTCCACATTAAGGCTACCGATCTTCCCCATTGTAGCCTGAAACTTTGGGTGCTCTACCACAAATTCGCAAAGAGGACGCATCTTACTCTTGATCCTGTCCACCACCTCATTGCGGATTTTCTCCTCGACCAAAACCATGGCAAATGCATTCGGCTGAAAAGGATTCTGTACGGACTCAACGAGGTAGTGCAGGGCACTGTTAAGGTCGCCGTCCTCGTAGATTATCATCAATTGAGGGGTGAAGGGTTCACTACCATCTGTGGCCTCTGAAATCGGATCTCCAGGAAGGAGCTCATCGCACTTTGGATAGAATACCATCTCAGTTGTTACCGGATTATCGGGCTCCGTTTCCTCAGATACCACGGACTGCGAGGGGTGGTAAGAGTCCAGGGAATGGGGAAAGTATTTCGTGTTATCAAACATTCTGGAGTGCTAGAGAATTTCAAAGGCTAAAACTATAACATAGACTGTATTGAATTAAGTAATTTTCCGTGATTACTTTGTTATAATTTTGATATAAAATTCACTATGAATTTAGCAAAAACCAACGCGCAACATGGTACTATAATCCTAATACTATAACCCGCTCGGCTATCTAAAGTAATTAAAATGAAATTGTGAAACAAGGCTAATCATGGCCCGCAGGCTTTGAAAGTTCTTTCAGCAGGGCTCAACACACAATTCCCCGGTTTGGCTGTTTGGAGGATAAAAAGAATTAGGAAATTGCACATGCAGTTTAGTTAACCAAAACCCACAGTGCGTTTTATTTGTTAATCGCCAAATTTATGATCAAATGTGACAGTAAAATTAAAATATCACAAACAGATACTAAAATGCCGAAAATACACATGCACGGGGGGAATCCACGGATTTGTTGAAATTAGCATTAAAATATTATAAATATTTTGCCAAAATATTACAGTCTTTTTTCTTTTGCACTGCATTTTAATTTGCCCCCTTGTTTTCGGGCAAACAACAAACAGCATGCGATTGCGAAACAACAACAGCAATAAAACACAACTAACAACGACAATTTAAAACATTTAAACCACAAAAATATCTGCATTTTTTTTGCGTTGGAATTGCAAAGTCCCAAACGAGTTGAGGGACATGCATGTGGACATCAAATGCAGCAACAATGCCGGACAGTAAATGCAACAAAACGATAATTCTACTAACAATGTCCATTTACATATATCAAGAGTAATTATAATAAAATGCCGAAAATAAAATTAAAATTAATATAGAAAGCCGATTATAAAATCCTGTTTATACGACCCTTTCCCCCCGCCGCAGCCCGCACACATTCAACTGTCAAAAATAGCAAATCCCATAAATCAACAATGAAAATGTGCACACAAAAAATATTCAGATGGAAAAAAGAGAACAGCAGGCCTGGATCTGTGTACATAATTGAAGACAAATAAATTTGTATGTATTTTCTATGCAAATAGGGCTTTTGACAAAAACAAATCATCGCGAGGATTAAGCCCACAACGCTTTTCTATGCAAACACATTCGCAATGTGCATGGGCACCTTGGATTATTCTGTCAATTAAATCAAAGTCCCAAAGCAAATCGAATGATTTTTAAAATGAAATATACCAAACCCATGCTAAAGTTAACGCTGGTACTGCTTGGGGTGCGTATTAAGTTGTAATTCCAGGATAAACCAATTACGGAGTTCACCCAACGCTTAGCTGACAATTGCCCTCTTGTTGCGAATTGTCGTGCCCTACGTAGTGCTTTACCAGTACGGGGGCGTAGTTTATTCCCGGAAAATGACAACTGCGGTGATTCACTTCTATATCGGAATCATTGGTACTATTTGGATCATACTCTTCGTATTTCCCATCAGCATCGTCCTGTCCCATGTGACACAGAATTGGATTACCCTTGCGGTACGTATACTAGCGTTGAAATGGATCCAACATATTTTCTAACACAATAATCAGTACTTACCTCTGCTCAAATTCACCTGTCGTTGGACCTATTCAACGTTTAAAAGACTATACAAAAGTCTTGGGCATATTATTGAGGCGGAACAGGATAATTTGGATAACTATTGGTGGAATTACTTCAACTACAACGACACGCTCTGGAGTGACATCGAAAAATCGGTAGGACAATTGATTTGATTTGACTGCAACTCACATGCCTTTGTTCGGTAGTCACATTGCTGCGGCATGACGGGACCGCGGGACTATATGGAGTACATGCAAAGGGTACCAGCCCACTGCTATAATCCCCAACTAATTATCCGCGGCTGTGGCGATCGTGTGTCGGATACAGTTGCTCCAGCTCAAAGAATTGGATACTTCCTGCTCATCATAGTGGTATTGATGCAGTTCTGCCTTTTGTGTACTTATGGTTGTGTTGCAATTAGAAGGCTTTGGTGTTTACCTGGCAAGTTTAGGCTGAAAAAGAATTTCTTGGTCAAACAAGCATGCAAATCTATATACTCGATATTCTCTCATAAATTTGGTGGCCGCATTCGGACCTACTCGTCTGGGCCGGAGTGTAATTTATCGTTTTAGAAAGCCCATTTTCATCTGCGTGACATTGGCGCATAAAACATGCAGATGACAAACCTGAATGGGGCAAATAAAATAAATTGAAATTAGCTTCCTTTTGTTGCCGTTGACAATTTGAATAAAATTAATATAAATTTTCTCACATTTTTAATTAATAAATGTCAAATATTTCTGCATATGGGTATTTATTTGTGAATTTATCTGTCTGATTTGTAAATAACGTTTTGTACGCATTTTTTCCGCTAATGTTTTGCTCACTTTTGTTGGCCTTTGTCTCTGATGCTGCGGCATTTCATGGGAAATTGATTTTGTTGTAATTGCGACGATAACAAAATTTCCACACCATACCACACCATGTACGAGTACATACGCGGGGGAGTCCAAACGAGGGGAGTCGCCTGGGAATGTTGCGAACCAGAACATAAAAATGGTATAAATTGGACGGAGAGCGAGGCGAAAGAATGGCGGAAACATACTTTGGATCCGTGCAGCGGAAACGGAAGTCAATATTAGTGGGCAAAATGAATTTTCACAATGCAAAACAATTCACATTAAGCAAAACGCACGCAAATTTTTGACAATCGCACACACAATTATTAATGGTCAGAATCTGTCGCGCACGGCTTCCCCAAAAATTGTTTGTTTGTTCGATTCTTTTGCCAATTTTATTTATATAGATGATATCAGGAAATCAATTTTGGGCTAATTTATGGCCGCACAGCCAAAAGCCTCGGCTCTGCGGTTAAATACATAAATACGAAATGCGTTTGAAAAGCTTACCGAAAATACGAGTATAGCATGATGCACTTTTCTAAGGAATACTTTTTTAATCTGCCCACCTTGTGTATCTTTTCTGGATTTATGACTGGTAACCCTTTATTGCGCTAACCACTCTGTCGGCTATCGTTTTTATGGATCTGGTGTCAAAGTCAGTCATTAAACACGTGAAACTTTAACTTTAACGAGCGTCGCGGCGGTGAGTGTGACGTGTGTCGGCTATGAAATCGCTTTGATTGATTGCCATTGCCAATGCCTTTGACGACGATAGGAGGACCACACGCTTGTTAACTCTGTCAGTGTTAAATTCAAAAATATACACACATCGTGTGCGATAAGTGGGAGCCGGAGGGCCAAGCCCCGACCAGGGCCATAAATACCCCAGCACCCACTCAGCCAAAACGCTGTGCAGAATTCCTTAGCCATGCGAGTTGTGCTGTGCGCCTGCAAAATATTCTGTGGCTGGCAAGTGTCAAACATTGGCCATCGCCCAGACAGCCAGTCATCAGAGTGAGACTTATCATTTGCTCATAAAAATGTCAAAACTATCCCGCTGACATTGACTGATGACAGGCGACTCAAGAGGAGGCGGCGGCGGCGGAGCAGGCGGAGGATGGAGGATGGAGGATGAAGGATGGAGCCGGTGTTCGGGGCACTCGCATTCCTTTGCGAGGTCCTTTGACGACGGCGGCAGCAGGATGCCAGTGTTAAATGCTGCTTCTCCGCCACTTGTCACACATCCGACAACACTGTCATCACTCAGCACGCATCCTCATGCCGAGTGATTCCGTTCCATCTTTTTCCCATCGAGCTGTGTTATTTTTTCCAACTGCTCTTGGCACTGCCACTGCCACTGGCACTGCATCCATCCGTCAAGCAACTGACTTCACTGGGGCCACATGATTCATGGCTCCGATTGAATTTTGATTGACAATATCGCAAGCATTTAAAGTGTCTCTTTCCGCATACCGTGTTCTATGAATATTTTTTGTGCCACTCGTCCTCCTTGCAAGTCGGCGAAGTGATTTTTAAAATCGTTTGTCACTTGACAGATGAGCATTTGATTGACTTCGATGGCGATGAATTCATCACAGATTGGGTAGGCAGCACAACTTGTGCATCAATAAGAGGAAGCGATTTGTTCTTAGGCAAACATTCGGGACATGTTCCCATTCAAATGGGTTTTATTAGTGCTTCCCAAGAGCAGGTTTGATAATAGGCAGAGCTCAAAGCTGCTTTTGGTATATTTTTTAAGCGAATATTCAGCTCTTTAAATAAACTTCCTTACAGATTTTGGCTTTCATTTAAAATGCATTTTCTTTAGACCTTTAGATCATATCAAATAGCCATCATCTTTCTTTAACTCACCCACTCTTAATCCTGAACGTTTTGACTCATTATATTTCCCTTGGAAAAAAAACTAGACCATGCAAATTTATAACCTTTAATATGTGTGTCATCCCCAGCTCATATCGATTACATGCCCCATTATAAGCTTTCGCTGCTCGGGCCCGGGCGTTCACATTAATTAGCGATAAGATCACCTGTAGTTCCCTGGAGCTGAAAATATCAATTTCATTCTGACATTGATTGAATTAATTTATGAGGCGAACGCCCTTGCCATCAGCGGTCTGCAGGCCAGTTTTTTTTTTAGCGGTGGCAGTTTATTTATGACTGCAGTCATTTCGTACCAAATCAGAGTGATTTGAGTGATTGCCCGTTTTGGACGATTTCAGATTTATATGGGTTGCCAACGGAAATTGAGGTTGAGGTTGAGGTTGGCTATAGATCGCTCTTGCACCAAGAATCTCTGAATTAGTTTTGACTCTTCATAAAGATACAAGTTCCATTTCAAGCTCAATTTGTTTTCATTTACTTTGGTTACTATATAATTTATTGACCTTTATCAACGGGTCAAAGACCCTCTTGACAATATGAAAAGCTTCAAAAATTCACTTGCCCATTGGCAATTCTCATGGCTTAATATTTTCAGAGCCTTGAAAATAAATATGCATTGCACATTTTTACTGCGAAGTGGAGCAGGCACGCACTTTTTGGCACACTGGGTGGCTGACGTTTTTGGGAGCATCGGGAATGGATGGGAGGGATGATCACGTCCAGCGGTGGACAGATTTCAATTTGCCCGATGCGTTGGGGCTGTCAACGGAGGAGGTTTTCCGGGCTGACAACAATTGCCGACAATCAGTGGGAAATGCGTTCATTTTAGGACATTTTGCAATAATTGAATGCGACTTGCCGTGCAAATGGTTTTTAATTATTTTTTTAAATTTATAACCTTTGTGCTGCTGCCTTTTTTCACTTGGGGGATGAATTGCACATTATTGCGTATTTTTGTGGCGCTGTGACAGTTATATATATTTTAATTTTAATTCAATTGTATGTCGTTCTGCGGAGCCAACTGGAATGACTCTTCAAATAAACTGACATTTTGACGCAAATTATCCATCGTGGTCCCCAAGGGATACTTGGCTGGCCGCTTGGTTATCTCTGGGCTTAATATATTTTTTGCACTCGATCAACGAAAACAATTATGGGACAGCAGCTGAATGCCTTTATTTATTCATCTTAGTGGCTCTAGAGCTTCTTAGACAAGTCTCTACAAAAATGCAAAGAATGTAATAGTTCTCATTAATCGCAATGGCACAAGGTTTTGATGTACGGATCGCTGACACAGTGCGACTTTCCAATGTATCGATTGACCCTGTTGATAGGACTGGTCAAGTACGTTTGATTCGAGAGCCGCACCGAGCTCTCGAAGACGCCGTCTCCCGGCGACGCCTTGACCCTCAAGATAAGTTCATAAACGAAGGAGTCGCCGCCAAAGTCGATGTATTGCGCGACGAGGACCGTGTAAAGCTGAAGTTGCTGGCACTGGGGATAGGGACGCAGGATCTTGTTGATGGACTGTATCAGAAAGCGGCTGCATTGCACGACCAGGCTATCATCGGTGGGTAATTCGGTAAGATCGTAGCAGAGGCAAAATAGCGAGGGAATGCCCGCTTGCTTGCATGTCCTTGTATCGGGTATCGGCAGGAAGAGACTTATCGCCTGCGGTAGCACTTTCTCCGTTTCGGCATCCATCAATCTAACCGTGCGCTTCAGCACTTGCAAATTCTCCAACTCCTCCAAATGGAGGACATCCTGGACGGTGGCATGCAAGTCAAAGGGAGTGACCAATTTCTTGGAATTCTCCTTCAGATTTGCGATGGCCTGTGGATACTGTGTCGTCAGCCATTCCGGGTAGATGGCCATCAGCAGTGGCTGCGACTCCTCCTGCAAGCCCTGGTAACTCATCCGATAGGTATCTTTCCTCAGTCCGTGTGCGGACATTAGCAGCACCAGAGTGTTGTTCAGGATGTTGTGCTGCTTCAGTTGCCTGAACAGCTTCACATAAGTGACGTCCAGGAATTGCGAGTACTCTAGGTACTCCTCGACTCCCGTGGACTCCCAGAAAAAGGAGAAAGCCGGACTGTCCTTCAAGTAGGAAACCATCTTGTATATAAAATCGTGGAGGACCTCCGAAAACTTTCGTCCGCCCGTGCAGTGAATCTTCTCGTTTAGGTCGATGCTGTAGCGTGTATGGTTATCCATCTCGACGATGGCAGGTTGTAGGTTGAACTCCATGAGCTGCCCGTCAAGCCTGCTAAGAAAACTGTCAGCGCTGTCCTCCCCATAGACGGTCCTGTACCCTGCGGCTTCGAAGAGGCTCCACAGAAACTGAGAATTCTGCTGATCGTGCTTATTGATTTCGTCGCCGGTCAGGAAAGCCTTTATATTGTCATATCTGTCCACGCCAATGCGAGTGTAGCCCCACAGATGCGTATGTGGCAGCCGCTTCAAGTGGAGCTTCAACAGGCGAAAGTTGCGCAGAAAACTCATTTGCGATGTGGAATCGATGCCGATAACCATGACGGATAGTTTCTGAGCCGACGACTTCGGTTCCGCCTCCTCCAAAGGTTCAGGCGTTGGCAGAAAGTAGTGAACGTCATGGTACTGGGTGATATTGCGCTTGTCCTTGCACAGGACACGAACAATCTGCAGACTTTTGCCAATTCGTATCCCCTCGCTCGCATTTGGCTTTAGTTGAAAGGATCCCTTGTGCAGATACCTGTTTTTGTATTGACCGTCGGAAATTAATATCCAGAAACTGCACTCCAGATCGTACGAGATATTGATGGGAACCAGAAAATTCACGCCCTGCCGAGTTTCCGGCGAAAGGAACTGCGGTCTGTCGCAGTGCAAATGGAAAACATTCTCCACCGTAGACCTGTAGTGTGCAATATTCCGGTAGCCCTTCACGTTGCATTTCGAAGTCTCGACCAACGGCATAAACCAGTACCCCGAAGGCCGGGGGCTTTTCTTCTCAAACAACTCATCTAGCGGTTGCAGGCCGAAGTACATCAGAAACAGCACCCCGGTGAAGATAAACATATGTCTCAGGTATCGCATCATTTTCACTTCTCGAACGTGTGGATTGTGATTCCTCAGAGTGGGGTAGAAAAGCAATGAATGACTTACAAAGCTCCACCTACTACGACCGACTGGTAAATAGATTCCAATTTTGTCTAAAATAATTAAAATCCTGCTGGTACTGAATTAATAATATCCAAACAAAAGCTGACCAGAATTACATTTGTTTAGCAAACGCCACAAGAGGAATTAATTAAAACAACCAGAAATGATTAGAAATTACAAGAAAAATAAAAAAATCGGAATAAACTAGAATTTTCTGGCCATAGTTGATCCCAAACTGCGATAGTGGAAAACAAAATAAAGCCACTAATAAATAAGCCAGCAACTGAATACAATTCCAAAACTATCTTTTTTACAATCGTTTTAAATAAATAATACGTCGACTGTACCGGCGCCCTTTTGCCCGGCTTAGCCGTGTAAATATGTGCGTTTGCCCATTTAAATTATAAAATCTAATCACCTTTGTTTAAAATTTAATGAACGCAATAATTTTAGAGGATTTGCAGTCCGAACACACAGCGCAGCGTGTAAATCGGCGTTTCGGGTGGTGGTGGTGGTGCAGGATAATTGGCGACAGCCACCAAATGTTTAGTGTTGGAAAGGGTTGGGGAGGCGCGGCGAGGGGGAGTAAAAAATAGCCAACGGAAGGCGTAAAAATGCAACCAACATTTTCCAAAAAAACAAACACAAACGGATTTGTATCTATCGGCATGGCGAAGGGGGCGCGGCGAAACAAAAGAGATTATGGAATGGCATAACAAAAGAATTTTAATTTGGTTTTTATTTATCATCGTATGCAAATAAGCAGTTTTACAAATACAAATACCAACACCGAATATTATTTGAATGGCTTCCATAAAAATCGAGCAATTTATTTAACAAATTATCCATTTTAGCGCTGCTCGCTTTGTTTTGTCAAATGAGGTTAATTTGTGTTTAACCTGACATGTGTGCCGGTCCTGGCCCCGCGTCCTGCGGTCTAGTGTGGGCAAACGCAGTTTTCTGTTTTTTTACCCGTCCCTGGCCAGTGTGGGATAGGGCAGTTAGATGCGTCAACATGGCGCCACTTTTACGAATTGGTCGGGATAATCAAGGAGGCGTGGTAATGGGTTATCGGCTGTGCTATATAAATAAACCAATTCCCTCTTACCGAACACAAAATACACTACTTATTATTTAAAATACATTTTATAACCATCAGTTTTGTATCCACAGTGTTGTACGATTTACATTTTTAAGTAATTTTTTCCTGATATATATAATCATAAACAAATGAGCGCACTTGTCCATCCGTATAGCCGCACAACCAACCGCGGATCTACCATCCAAAATAATTGCAGTGGACATTGGCGGAGAGCACCCCAGAGAGTGTTTGTGGGGGGATGGGTGATGGTGCGTTGACGTTGTCATCAAAATAAAAATTAATTATGCATTCTATGCGCTGCATTTGAATTGCTTTTGTTGTTTGTTACTGTCATTCCCATTTTGAGTGCGTTTTGCTGTGGCACCGGCGCGCTTGTTGCTGTTTTTACTGCTTTTGTTGCTGCTGCGTGGGATTAATGTGGCATTAAAGCACCGCACAAACTTTTTAGCATTTGGATCTGATAACTGTGGGGGCCAAATAAATTACAAATATAATAATTAAGCAGCATTATTTTTGACAAAAGCAAATGCACGCACAACGCACACACCGCCCTGCCACCGTCCTGCCACCGCCCGATAGTTTGGCCGCCCGGCGCTAGATGGCGCCAATTGGGCGTGCGGGCCGGGGCTGTCGCACTAAAATGCATTTGTGCATAGGAATTAATTACGCATAATGACAATTTGATAAAATTGAAAAATTACATTTTATTTAAATTGATTTATTGTAATTAAAAATTCTATAATGGCCAGCAGTGCCATGGCAATGCATTTCCGCGGAAAACAATGTGAATTTCATTTTATCGGCCCCGAACATGGTTGTTGTGTTTGGGTGATTCCTGGCATTGATTAGTCGAACAAAAGTATTCAAATAATTAGTATTAGCGGCGACTTCAAGTCTTATAATAGAGATTTAACTATGGCTAATAACATATTTTCCAATTTATTTTCAAATAATCACAATGGCCAACAGGAACCTAGTAAAAATAAAACATGTAAGACAACTTCTGCTTGACCCACTGAAGCACGCCAACTTTTTTGGGCTTTATCCCGCCGTTCTCCAAGTCCGCAATGTGTCCGGTATGCAGTTGATGCGATGCTATGTCTTCGTCCAGGACCTCTGTTTCCTCCTCGCCTTCGGGTGCCTCCACATCGATGGCTACCTCCCCCGGAGTAACCCCTGCTCCGGTCTGTGAGTACTGCTCCAGGGCCTCGATAAACGGACTTTGAATGACCGGATTCTCCACCTTCACCTTCACGCGAATGTCGCCACCGTAGCCGATCCGCTGGCCATTGTAGCTCGTGGCTATTTCGCAGTCCAAAACGGTTAGGTACTTCAGGTACATGACGTTTCGATTGGTGCAACTCTTGGCCACAATGGGCCCGATGTCGTGAAAGAAGCGATACACGATGTAGGCGAGTTCTGTCTCGTAGCCGCTGACTGATATCCAAAACAAATTTTTCAACTCTGGATACTTCTCCCCCACGAGCTGCTCCTCCGGCAGAATGGTAGCCGATGTATTGACCATCGTGGCGAGCTCCCCAGACGATGATCCACTGTCCTGCTGGCTGTGGCAGCTGGCCATCTCCAAGCTCCGCATCAGCAGCTCCTGGTGACAGGCCTCCTCCATCTTGTGGTTTAGAAAATCGTCATCAGGATGATCGCTTCGCCAACGCTTCTCGAAGGATTGCACAAAACCGTCAGTGTGATTCATTGTTCTATAATTGTGAGCCATTTTTGTGGCATTCAGCTAGAATGCGAACTAATTTCTACTGACAGGCTTTGCCTTGGTGTGCCAGATGTGCCTTGGGATGTATTCAAATTTTTAAAAGAAAGTCTCTGAAAATCATGTTGTCATGTTTATAACCCAAAACAAGTAAGAACGATTATAGTCAAGTGTCTCGACTATAAATACCCGGTTCTAAGTTTCACCTGGTTTTTGACACATTATACCATTGAAATTTTGGGAGCAACAAATTTTCGTGTTTTATGTTTGTAGGTGTGTGTTTGTATGAGAAGTGTTTCTATGGAGAAACTTGTCATTTTTTCATTCAACGCAACTCATTTTTGTTAGTTTCGCGAACAAAAGTGGGCGTAACCGGCTGATTCTCGCAACACAGATAGATAATGGCCCTACCAATGTACTATCCAAAATTAGTGCTTATAGAGCTGAAATTATGGATATCACAGAATTTCGCGGTTTGCGGGGCTGCGGAGGGAGGTAACCGATTTTTAAAATAAACTTGTGCTAAATCCCTAGAATCCCTAGAATTATAATGTGCAATTAGTTTTTCTCTATCTATTATAGTTTCCAAAATCTAGGCGTTCAATCGGACAGACGGACAGGGCTAGATGGACCCGGCTGTTGATGCTGATCAAGAATATATATACTTTACAGGGTGGGAAAAACGTCCTTGTCCCTGTTACATATTTGACATTCGCACGAATTCAATATACCCTAATTCTTTTTTTAAAGAACCGGGTATTAAAAATACAATTCACAATTATGATCTAGTATTTTATTCAGTTTAATCCTAGGATTAACTATTACCTCTTTAAATTTATGATATAATTCTGAATAAAAGTTAATCTTTAATTTTATTGAAAAATGTTGTGCTTAGTTTACTGAAATATGTTGAAACGTGGATTTGACTGGATTTGAGTGCAGTCCAGAAATTTAGGTAGAAAATTATTGGGTAAAATTAATCACAGGCGGAACAAGCGCGCAGCGAATTTCTCACCGAGCCATTTCCCACATTTCCCGCTGTTGATTGTTTGTGCCACTTTCGTGGGTGAAACTTTCCGATTCCTGAGGAAATACCAAATATGATTTAGGCTGCCCCCTGACCCCGTCCCCAGTTCCCTCATCTGGCAACAGAAACAAGCTAATCCGGGACCCCGAAGAATCTGGCAACATCAAACAGTCGGTTTTGCTTTATTTACGCATAATTTCGGGCAATTTACGAGCCGGGTATTCTGGCATTCTGGGGCTCCGCACATACATAAATTCCCCAGCTCTCGGGAGCCACGGATCGAGCAGAGTTCAAAGCGTTTTCCTCGCGCTTTCCCGAGTCGCTACAAATATTAAAAATTATCCGATAGCCGTACAAATATAAGTAATACTTGCAGGCGCCAATGTGAAGTGGTTGCCACCCACAATGCGGCACAAACGGGCCGCCGCGGAAGTGTCTCTCACCTGCAGCCGTTAGCGGTGCCATTACCCGATTCGGATTTGGACTCAAATCCAAAGATTAAAGGCGGCTGCTTCCGCGGATCGGTTGGGGGATCGGGGGCTTTCGAAACACTGGCGAGGGAAAGAACTTCAAACGCCGGCTGATTGGTTCTCATCATAATTCCCACAACCGAATGAGCACTAATTTGTTTATTTGTTATTTGTTTGCCCGCCGCCGTCGGGCGGCGACCCTTTGAACTGCACCCTCTATCGAACTCAGGTGCGATCTGACGGATCGGGTCAAAACTATCTGGAGATCACTTTCCCAATCCCGGGATATCCAGAGTGTTAATCATCCGCGACTCGGCGCGGGTCCCCGCTCGGAAATCCAAGCACATCAAAGGCCCCGACCTCTCCTCTTGACCCAGTAAAGTGCAATGAGCTATTCGCCAAACAACTCTGATCTATTTGTTCCAAAATTCTGGAATGTAGCGCTGCCATTTACACCTTCCCGGCCATGGGTTATATGCTGGTGTGATTTTATCAAAGCCCAACGAATCATAATTAATAATTGTTTTACAGGGTGACGATAATTGTTTGAAAGGTGAGGTTTAGGAACAAAATAGTGTGATACCCCATACAAATATTTGTGTATTTATGGGAAGCTAAGACCAAAATGTATTAGAAGTTCAAAATATATTCATATCATTTTTATAATTTGAAGGCAATATGGGTTAGCTTTGATAGAGAAATACTTTTACTAACATTTTTAAATATATATTTTTTCTCCAGATTTTCTAAAATCATTTCCCTCAATAATTATAGTTTTTGAATTTGATAAAATATTCTTACCTGTTGATATTTCTCACCTGAAACATGAATGTTATGGGAACTGTATGGGAACATCTACATACATTTGTATTTATTTGTCCTATCAGAACCATCAACAGGTTCCAATATTTCCTTCGAGATATAATCCAAACAGAGTTCCAATAAGCATTTTCGTTCCAATTTGATTTTATGTTATGTTATGTGTATTTTACATTTTCTTATTTACCGTAAATATAAATAAATAAAAGCCAAAGTATCTTGAAACTATTTAATAAAGGTCAAGTTATGTGGAGTTGTTTTTCTTAATACCCATAAGTTATTGTTCCTAAAATGTACTGGAAATATTTGTTACTTTTGAGAACAGAATAAATTTTGTTACATTTTAAGAGTGTCCTTTTTAATAATGATGGATGTTTTTCACAATAGTTGTTTTGAAATTCCCCCAATAACTATTTTCTTCTGATATATCGCCAAAAATTTCCTTGAATTTGTTTACTTTTTCTGGTTTAAGGTGGAAATGTTTTTGTTGAGCAGCATTGGAGGGAGGGGGGTAAGTGGCGTGCCTCCTTGCCACCCCCTGCCCAGTCACTTTCCCCCACCATTCTCCTTCAGCTGCTCTGCCGCCGGCAAGCTTTGCACATGCAACACTTTGAGAGTGTAGGTGAGCGCACTCTCCCGCCTTCGATTGCTCTCTCAGTGCCGTTGGCTCTCTTCGTGCAGCGCTGTTCGATTCCAATCAGAGAGCCGGAGAGAGCGCACGCGAGAGAGCGGACTCTGCACTCTCTCGCTTCCCCTTTTGCAGAGACAGCTGCGTGTGCTGCCGTGTCCCATGCCCAGTGTTCCGCATTGCCCCGCTTTTTCCCCTCAAGCAGCAGCGCTCTCCCTCTCTCGGCCAACTTCCCCGCCGGCCATGGCGAGCGCACGCAGCTGTCTCGTTCGCGCACCCAATCGACGTGGGCTGGTTGTTGTTGCCGCTCTTCTCACTCCCTCGCCTTTTAATTGTTGTTGCTGCTGAAGCAAGTGTTTTGCTGGTGTGGGAGTGTGAGTGGGACGGGGCGAGGGGAGCAAGGGAACGATTAAGAGAGGGAGGTGGGGGTGTATTGTCATTTGCCGTCTTGCTTTATTTTCGCAATCTTCAAAGCTGACGTTTATTTTTCACCCTTCCCCACTCCCCTCTACTACTTTGCGCCCTCCCCTGTGCTCCACTTCTGTTTGCCCTGCCTCTCCTTCCAAATAAATCATTTGCGGGGTCAGGTGAGTTCTCTTCACTCTCCTTACACTCTCCCCCCCTGCACCTTTTTCCCGTTCCCTATATTTTCGGGCACTAAACATTGAATGCATTTGTTTATAATTTTATTTATTTACATATTATCTAAAGTTATAGGTAAACTTTTGGTTAGCAGCTACTAGGACCTTGCATTGTACTGGGAGCTAAAAGAGCTATGGGGTGCCCATCGCTGCTTTAAAATATAAGGGATACAAAGGAAGGGGATAGATCCTGATACCAGTGGTTGAATTCTTTATTGTTTCAACTTTAAACCTGACTGAAACATTATAATATATAGAACACAAACGTGTTTGATTTTTGAACTCAAAATTACGCAAACAATAAAATAGAATGGAAATGTTATTACTTTACTATATGCCTATTAGTTTCCTTGGGACAAGTGGTTATGTTTGCAGCACAACAATAATATTTGAAGACATAATAATATTTGAATCCTTTTTTTTGTAGAAATGTATATATGCAGTCTAAAATATGCTTAAAAACAAATCCCTTGGGTTATCTATGAAAGAAAATGTCGATGGTAAGGTTACGCATACAAATAGTAATTTGTTATTTGTTATTAATTTGTTTAAACTTTAAGCTTTAAGCCTTCTGACTGAAACATTGTAATATATAGAACACAAACGTGTTTGATTTGTTAACTAAAATTTACACAACCCATAAAATATCAAGGCAATGTTATTACCTCTTACTTATGCCTATTTGTTTCCTTGGGATAACCACTTATTTGCAGCATAACAATAATATTTGAAGACAATAATATTTAAATTATTTTTGTTTTGTAGAAATGTATATATGCTGTCTCAAATATGCTTCAAAGCTAATCCCTTGGGTTATCTATGAAAGAAAATGTCGATGATAAGGTTACGCATACAAATAGTAATTTGTTATTGCCTCCACAAATGCTCAAAAACTTAAAAAAATATACTCAAAAAGTCGGAATGAAGCATACCCTTTTTGCAACCCCCAGCATATTTTTTGTGTCATTAACAAATTAAAGTTTGCGGCCCCTTACTTGTCTGTTTTTGAGTGCTCCAGTTTGTTACTGCCAACAACAACGGCCGAGTTCCTTTTGGGGGATTTAAAAATTGAACGGTTTCGTTAAAAAGGGCCGTTTTGAACGTTTAAAATTTCCGAAGTGCCTATATTATTGTATTCTTACCTCCCGCTTTTGCATTTGTTGAGTTCCGACTTCAAGGGCGTCCGCGTCCATCCCCAACGGATTTGTTGTCTTCAAAATGGTAACCCTGAAGAACAGCAGAACCCTGCCGTCGTCGGGAAGATGCCTCTACCGGATCATGGCCTGCATGTGCCGCGACTCGCGGGCGATCTCCCGCCTGGCCGGCCGCCACCTGGGCGCTCTCAGTCACATCGAGCAGATGCTGCAGGTCCAGCCGCGGAAGGACAGGTACAACATCCTGGCGGTGGAGAAGGTGCAGGCCATTTTGCCGGACAGCGGAAGTCAGGACACGGGCTGGCTCACCGTCTCCCGGTCCCTGGTCGTCGCGATGGAGAAGCGCATCCGACTGGTGTTGTGCCTGCTGGCCGAGTTCCTGCGCCCCGTGAACCTGCGGCTGGTGCTCCGCATCCTGAATCCCTTCGGTCACTCCTGGAACAGCGCTTGCGAGGAGTACGAGGAGGACGGCAACGAGGAGGCGGCGTCCCAGGTGGGGGCGGAGGCGGAGGGGAAGGCGGAGTCGATCCCGATGCTGGTGGAGTTGGGCTCCATGGATGACTGAGCTCGCGTGATTGTTGTGCCGGAGGTGTGCGGACCCATTTCTCTTTGATTTTAGTGGCTTTGGTGACAACTTACACATCGAAAATTCCAAAAACTCGCCCTGACAGTTGTAATAAAAATTTGGCCCAACCGAAAAGGGGATATTCATTGAACATGTTCAGCCCGATGAATGAGAATGGTTCCTTCGCCAAGAGTCTCCGCGGCGGAAGCGACTGCTTCGAGCTCGCGACCACCTGTCGCTGCCGCTCGAAGCGGAAGACCCGCCCGCGGAAACCTTCGCCGAAGGCGCCATTCGCCGCAGCGCCGGAGCCCGGGGAGGAGAGCATAAAGCGGCGCCGCCTGACGGCCCTGCTGCAGAACGCGTGTTGCTGCTACAAGGACACGTCCAAGGCGCGCTGGTTCCAGCGCAACCAGAGCGTCATCATCGCCCTGGCCCTGGCCCTCAATCGGCCGATCGAGAAGGTCCATGACTTTCTCCACTCGCTCACCCTGCAGAACTTCAGCTGCCTCCTGAATCCCACGGGCCCGCATCCGTGCGGCTGGCGAGTGCCCCTGGCGGATGCCAACATCTGTGACCACTACATGGGCATCTTCGACAGGCGCGGCAACGTGCGCAATCCCTTCGACCAGGACTCGCTGAAGACGCTGCTGCGCCTCATGCAGATCGTGCTGAAGAGGGAGGAGAAGGGCGGTCGCCCCGACACGGCCCCCATGCAGGGGATCCTTCTGGGCAACCAGGCGCCTCGGAGCAGGGAAAGCGAAAGGGCCAAGCGCGCTGGAATTGATCGTGCCTCGCTGGCGCGGCAGAACGGAATACGTCGCCTCAGGCAAGCCAACTTGAAGGCCGAGGAGAACCGCAACCATCTGAGGAAGTACGTACCCGACACGCATGTGGATGTGGGCTACGTCTTCTGGGACGATATGGAAAGTGTCGTGCCACCGAGGAACACCTCGGACGGCTGGGACAAGGGCACCGAGCAGGGCCAACTCCTAAGCGACATGATTGACATGCTCAACCGAAAGACCCCGCTCACCAACGACTCCCGGGACCTGGTGTCGGCCATCAAGACCTTGAACCTGGACACGCCGGAAAGCATTAGGGCAATGGTCGACCAGAAGCAGTCCCATTACAGTGCCATTGCCAGGGACTACTATGACAAAATGAAGATGATCTCGGATGGCAAAAGGGACAAAGACCTCAGCAACTCTTGGAAGATCTGGCCCCGGGGGCTCACCGGAATCAAGCCGATTCCCGAGGAGCCGGAATGGGATCCCTGTGCTGGACAAAGACCCCTGTGACCCGAAAATCGCATCGTCCGCTATGTGTTGGCTTCCCCATTAGTTGAATATATTCCCATAGATGTCGGCAGATGAAATTGTAAATAAGGCTCAGATGCCCGTTCAAATAGATCTTTAATTTTCAAAAAAAAATTGTTTTTTTAATCTCCCAAAAACTATGAAAACTTTAACAGTACGTTTAAAAAAGTTAATGCAAGTAAGAGTTATTATATGTATTAGTTTATGGCAAGAAACGGCTCTATGAAACTATAAAATACGGACATGGGTATATAGACTATATAGACTATATAATCTTCCCTTTGGCTTGCAAAAGTGAGACCTAAAACCACCGATTGGGCGCTAATACCTTGTTCCCCTGCATTGGCCGTGGAAAATGCGTTAATGCCACCGCAACTGTGCCTTTAAATCATTTTGATAATGACACCGATGTCGGCAGCAGACTAACGCAGCAGCAGTCGTTTGGGGGGCGCTTCAGGGATATTATTTTTAGACGCCCCAAACGGCGGAAAGTCGCGCCGTGTTTTGGTATATTTTTGTGATTTGATTTTTATGACGTGTAGTAATTTGTTGGCTCGTTAAGTTTCTTTAATAGGCCTCGCCATCCCTTGTCGAGGGGGCCGAGGGGGCGGAACCGATTGGCTGCAACCCGTTCGTTGCACATCGAAATGATCTTGCATTTTGCCTGGCTCTCTGGTCAATAAAACATCGACATTTTTTTACGACCAGCCAAAGGGAAATCCAGCCGAAATGTTTTTTATTGCACCAGAAACACTCAATAAAAGCGAATTATTAGGGTTTTGGATTGGTCTTGCTTTGTTTTTTGGTTTCCGCGCTGGCTTTTTCATTCCCTATATTCTATTTCATATATTTTTGGGAGCTTTTGTTGCTCCCTTTCGGCCTTTTTTCGAGTTTGGAGGTGTAAATGCATTTTTATTACAAATTTAGGGCCAACAGTTTATAGTTGGGCTTTCTTTTTCCACGATTTGTGCTTTTCCATTTCGTGTGTGGCTGTTATTTTGAGCCCTATGTTTTTTATTCGTGCGTGGACTTTTAAAATGTTGATCTGTTGTTTATATTTATGATGGCTTTTATATATGAAAAATGCCCCATTTGATTAATTGCTTGGGGGGACTCACTTTTGGAGGCTATTTAGAATATCCCCTAAAAGGCTAAAAGAATATTTAAAGGTCTACAAAAGTTTGCCAAATTTCGAAAAAGATTCTAAATAAAATTTCAAATTTTCCAAGTAATCTTATATGTAGTAAACTTTAACAATTTTATCCGCAATTTTCGCCTGCCTTCTAAATTGCGACTGCGAAGGAAAACAGGGCCATAAACCATATGACGTAGCCACTCCCGACACTCGCAGGATCCGGATCCGAGAACTGCGAACGAGTGTGTCGCCTGTCAGGCTGTGACATCATAATAGTGTCATTGTCATCAGAGCAATTGCAGCGAGGGCACGACTCTACTTTGCAGCAACCTCCTCGAACAGGAAAAAAGCAGGACCAGGGGCATAAATCAAAAAAGCGCCGCATGACGAACCACCAGAAGGCCCCCCCGAAAAAGCTAAACAAACAAAAACAATTAGAAGTAAGCGCAAAAACTAAGCGGATCCAGAGGATGTGCGCCCAGTATGCTCTCTACATATGCTGGGCATAAATAAACAATGCAGTGCAGGACAAACAAGGACATCGCAACGACAAGGACAACGACAGGGGCAACGGCAACGACAACATTTCATCAACGCAAACGAGCGAAACGTTTATCAACTGCTCAAATGGCCATTAAACGTGTGTGTGCCCGGGCGATGGCTGGATGTAGGAGGTTGGACGTTGGATGTTGGATGTTGGATGGCAGGACTATCTGCCGGGACATTCATCAAACGATAAATTGAGTGAATGACTTCATGATGGCGATGCAAAAGGGGCGCACTTCCTCACTTCCGGCCAGCCTTGCACGCACCCATTTGGGGGCAATTGGCCATGTTGCAGCCTGTAGGCGTGGGCGGTGCGTTTGCCACGCCCACTTGGCGCCCGAGCACGAGGAGAAAAAGCCATTTTGAGTGACTGTCTGACTTAAATTGCCATCACATCCTGTTTGCCAGAGGACGACGGCTGCTTGCCAATTGTTTCTCTGATTGGTATTCATCCATGGACAGTGCCACGGGCGCTGCTGCAGTGGCCCAGGATGTCTGTTATCCTTTCGCCCCGTCCCCGATCCCATTCTCCCCACATTTTCCCGTTTTTTGGCCGCTCTTCGCCTGCATTCTCGGGAGTTTCGTCCTTAGGCCACATTCATCATTCGGCGCTTGACGTGACGTTAGTGTTTTAATGGACTCCACTTGTCTGCCTTGTGATCCCAGGACTCCCGAAGAGTCCAGTGTCCTTGCTGCATTGTTTGTTGTCTGTTGTCTGCGTGTTGGCAGCCCAGAGTCCGTCACTCGGACGGGTTTTTTATTGCCACCCAGTTCGGAGTCATTTGCATCTTTATTCCACCCACAAGCGGGGCTTCAGTTTCAGCAGACTGTCTGTTTGGCAGACACACTTCATTAGATGCCAAGCTGTCCCTTCCGTTTCAATCTCAATGATTTCTTCAAAGGATTTTAAGCCATAGACTTTGCTCATCATTAATAAGGCTCTTCAAGCCTTTTAGACATCTTTTCCTGTGCACATAAAGATGGAAAACCTGATTAACTGATGGAGATTGCCAACACACGAAAATTCCCAGCTTTGTCAGCCCGGATTATCGGTGATCGATGCAGAAACGGAAATATTGGCATCTTAGTTGCCTATTTAATGAGCTTTCAATGGCCCCAAGCGATTGAAGGCGACTCCAACTCATCAACCGACTTCCTGACACTAATCACAGCGGCCGCGCTGCTGGCGGATTTTAATCGCTACTAATATAAACTAATTGGCATACTTAGCCGGCGTGGACAACGTTGTGCGGTAGTCCGCCTCACAAGTTTCCATCAAGATGCGACACGGCCTGAAATTATCTAATGAATTTTCACTTAATCCGAATCAAAAGTGGCGATCAAGATGCCGGCATCCGCCTGCATCTGTTGGCCTCGCCTCGCCTCGCCGGCGAGAAAAACTCTTGTGTGCACCCCGAGCAGCGCTGTTGTGGCGGCTGGCTGTCATAATCCGATCAAGAAGCCCCCAAGAAGATGCCATGGAGCTGGCAGAGGAGGCCCAGCCGACAGGCCAGAGTCGGTTGTGCGATGATCTGGGGGACACATCACCCTTTGTCGCTGATTTTCATTTCATTCCCGCTAATAATTCGCCTGACAGATATTCAGGCATAATTAGAGATTAATTGTTCTATTCATAATTGGTCTTGGCTTGATATTTTTGGACATTTGGCAGGAAGGCGAAAATTGCATCTCGTTGCCCGTCACACACATCCCGGCTAAGTGGCCCGGGGGAGCGCCGACATAACCCAGAATGACAGCAACAGTTGCCCATGCGAAATCACATTTGACAAAAATTAAACGCTGATGGGCGGCGGAAAGGTGACCAGAATAGATGCTCAGCCCAATGGGGAAGATCTATAAAAAGCCTCGGAGCCTCTGCTGATTGAATCTGGCGAATAGGTATCAAAATCAAGGATCCTTACCAACCATACCAAATAATGCAGCTAAGTACATAATTGTGTTGGAATTCTTGTATAGAGAAAACCTTTTTTGGCGGGCTTTTCCCTCGCTGGGGGTAAAAATTTCAAGCCTTTGGCCAAACAAACAAAAGAAATGCGACAGGATGTGCTTGTACTGGTGCTTGTTACACCCAATTTTCTTGTATTTCTCTCTTGTATTTTGGTTTGTGTAATTTGTGTTATTTGGCCATAAACTTGATGGTTGGCTCGTTTGTTTGACATTCCGCAGGACATGACCGAGGCAGAGGAGTCGCAAAGCGAAAGCAGTAGCATATTTTATTTCTCCTAATGACAGCGGGCGCACAAAATGTCTCCAAGGACCCGAGGACCCCAGGACCCCAGGAGCAAGGGCCGCAGCTCCTGCCCCCAAACTGGCGGCCAGAGTGGCCAGGCGAAAGAAAGCGCACATAAAATGTGAAATTTATGCTTTGGCTTTCCTTTGTTTTTACTCAAATCGTACATAGATTATACAGAATTATGACGAGCGCGTGTCTATCCATCGAGCAGGACAATGGACGAATGCCGGTCCCCAGATTGGGGTGGACTCAAGTCGTACTGCTCTCGTCGTCGTCGTCGTTGTCGTTGTCGTTATCGTTGTCCTGCGCAAATAGTTTTCATAAATTAATTTTATTCGCCTGCCTTGTGGAGTGGAGTCCCGGGCCCCGGGACAAAAGGGATGGCCTTTCTGCTGCCAATTTCCAGACAGTTACATATTTCTTTCCTAATTGTCCGACGGCTTCGTTCCGTTTCGTCTTCTTGGCAAAAATTGACGTAAATTAGAGCACTTTGTGTCGATTTGCAACGATTTTCGGCTACGAAACTTGTATCGCAAATCCATAAATATTTATATTTATGGCGCTGGCAATGTTATAAATGGCTACAAATGTGTGTGGCATATACACACAACCCTCAATAATGTGGGGGGAGGGTGCCCGGACTGATCACTTTGTATCTGTGTATCCGGATACGTCAGCAATTTCCATTGACTGATGGCAGAATTTGTGGTATAGAGTATATAGCTAGTTTTAGTTTAAAACAAGTTAATTTAAGGAAATTAAACGAGATACCGCAATATGCTTGCAGTTATGTAGGGGATCTTATTTTTCATCCGGATTAGGTGACAACTTTAATCCCTATTTTGCTACCAGTCCTGCCGATTTGTGTCTCGGGAACGGACAGGATAACATCGAGTCCGAGCCAAAGCGCTTCGTTTAAATCCGCAAATCTGGGATCGTAAAAATGAATTTTTAATGCCTGCCATGGCTGGGCAAACCGAAGGCGATAGATGGAAATGGATGCGGAGTTTCAAGCTCAGATACTCACCAAAACCCACCAAAAAAAGGAACCCCCAAATAGATAAACAGAGCGATGGAGGGAACGAGGTATGTACGGAGCTATTTGGCTTGGACCGAGCGGGCCAACCATCATTTCAAAATAACGTATCGTAAATTTTCAAGTTAACATCAAAATTGTGAAAATTATGTACAATTCCCTGGAAAAGCAACGAGGGCAGACCGAGAACATTCATAACCAAATTTATTGCAAATAAGAAAAATGTCCGCCGACCGATAGACGGACTGAAGGACTAAAGGACTGGAGCACTGAAGGGGAGAAGCCTCAGAGCCACGAGGACATGGGAGCCGAGCTGTGAACGTAGTAAAAGTGGCCACAGGACAACAACAAGGATCCAGCTCCTGTGAGTTGTAGTTTCGCCCGCCGCCCGCCGCCCGCGCACCACCCCCCTGTGGTCAGCAGAAAATGTAGAAAAATAGATGAAAAGCAAAGCGTAAAAAACATAAATTCCACACAAAAAAAGAAGACGACACAGACAGAAACACACACTCTGAAAACAAGAGGAGCAAAAAAAAAATGATGAAAGACAAACATGCGCCACAAGGATAATGGACAGCAACCGAGAGCGAGACGGAGAACTGGGGACACTTTTGTGGGTGTTGTGCGCACACAAAACTTTTCCCCAGCAGGCAGAGGGATCGGGGAGGTCCTGGGAGCTGGAAGGACACCGGGTGGCTTCCATCAAAACAAACAACGGGGCCAGGCACTTGACGAGCGCCGGCGAGCATCCGCATCGGAGGAGCCAAAGGATACGTCCTCAGCCCCTGACCCGAGCCGAAAAGGGAATGGAATGTTTCGCCAGTTAAGTTGCCGGGCAGGGCTATTTTTTCCAGTGGGTTGGGCAACTGGAATTGGCAACTCGAAGGCGGAAAACTATTGGAGGAATTTCCCTAAAAGCGATTTGGCAGGGTTGAAAGTGTACGTAAAAAAACTTTTGCAGTCTGAATAAAGCACAAAGTTCATTTAATTCTCATATATTTAGCATTTATGATTATTAAACTAAANGTTCTTATCGAAAACGTGTTAACCGATTTTTATACCTGGTTCTTACAATGGACAAGGGTTTATTAAATTCGTACGAATGTATCCAACCGGGAGAAAGATTCTTAAAGTATATATGCTGTTGATCAGCATCAACAGCCGAGTCGATCTAGCCATATCCGTCTGTCCGTCCGTCAGTACGTCTATCCGTATGAACGCCTCGATTTTGGAGACTATAATAGATAGGAAAAGGCAATGTCTTGTTAAAGAAACCCTAATTTTCAATACAGTAAAACATGCAATATTTATAATCAACAGGAATATAAAATACCAATACAATAAGAATAAGAACAACCCTCAAGACCAACGCATAATTACCTTTTTTTTTAAGCGGCAAACCCTGAAGCGCAGATGAAATGTCAAAAATTAGAACCCAAATCCTTCAGCAGCCACACCNAAAATACCAATACAATAAGAATAAGAACAACCCTCAAGACCAACGCATAATTACCTTTTTTTTAAGCGGCAAACCCTGAAGCGCAGATGAAATGTCAAAAATTAGAACCCAAATCCTTCAGCCGCCACACCCCAAGTGGCCCAGAATAAAATGAAGGGTAAACAATGAAGTGTCGCCCGTAATTACATGTGCTACGCCCACTCGTATGCCACAAAAAAGAAATAGAAAAAAGGCCCCAAATGTGTATGAAAAGCCCTCGAAGCCGCCTGACAAACAAACAACGGAATTGCTATTTTAGAAACAATTCAAATAAAAAAGTGAGTCCAAATTTGTGCAGATTTTTCAGCTGTGTCAAAAAATTGTCAGCGCACAGAGCAAATGGCAGGCAGAACTGCCCTTCCACCACCCAGAATTTTCCCCATCCACGTTTTCCCACTCCCTCGGGGGAAATATATAGTACGTATGTATGGCAGTACATCCAATGTGTCACGGCGAATGTGAGTTACATTCTGCAGCAAAAATTTGACACTTGATATTTTGAAAATTGTCTGCCAGCTGAAAAAGAGAAAAATGAAACTGAAATGGAAATGGAAATGGCTTTGCAACGGATTGAGGAGCATGGCCATCAAAACATTTTGCGAACGGCAAACATTTTCGATTTGTTTCTAATTAGAGACCACTTTTCGTTGGACGTTGTCAACGCTGTTGCATCGGTCGTTTTGCCTAATGAGTTTCAACATTTGCTCGCAGCTGAAAATATTTGGCAGTTGTCATTTTGACAGTGGTTGGCGAAAATTTCTATCGGGATACTTTTGCAAATAACTAGAGTTGAGCGAAACGCAAATACCCTGTAAATTAGTACCGACTGCCCGGATGACACAATGCATTAGCCATAAGTTAGGGTATCATTGTTCTCCTCGGCTGAGATCTCTTTTGACAAAAGCGCCGAAAATCTCATTAAACATCTTGTACCCCATTAAGAGGATTCATTTAGCCAAATTAATTAACTTGTTGTTCTTAGCGACAACAATTACGGACGAGTTAAAAGAACGCTTCCATCATCGGAAAATATTTGCCAATGAGGCGTGAAAATTAATAAAAATTATACGAGGGAAACAAAAAGAAGGCGCATTCTGGAATATATGATATGCATGTACGTTTAAGTGGAAGGCATTTGGCTGTGCTTTATTTTCGGCGGACCTGCCATTAAATCATAATAAAAAATGATAATTGCGATTTTCACCCGACAAGTCGTAAATTAATGCCACGCAGCGAGGGAGACAAGTGTAAGTCGTGATTCAAATTGACGTGTCAACAATTAACATAACTCTCTTGTCCCGCAAAAGCATTTCCAAATGAATTTCCCTCAAAGCGTCCAAGAAGCGTCCACCATCCCACGCACTCGAATTTCCGCATCTCGCGGGCCGCCCGGGTTCGCGTTCGAGTTCGAGTTCGCCGCCCAACGGCATTCGTCAATATCTCTGTCCTCGCCTTCATAAATCGGTGGCATCCAACATCCAGCAGCTGCATCAGCATCAGCATCAGCATCAGCATCTTCCTCTGATTTCTGGTCTCGGGATTCGTTTCGTTCCGCAGTTCGAAGACATTTTCCCGTTGACACCGCGGATTTGTGATGCCGTGATGCGTGGGTGCTGCTGCTCTCAGTGTGTTGTGAAAGATCTCTGCTAAGGAGGAAAATATTTGGAAGATAAATAAACTAATAAATCATTATGTTAAATTGGCATGATATTTATTTTAGTGCCTGATTTTTGGCTTTCAGCTCTGGCTTCCCAAAATTCAAATGGAATGGTAACATGTGTTATGCGGGAAATGCTGTTGGCGTGTTCAACTGTCAGTCTGTTTAGAGTTTACACGAGCCGCACTAGATAGACAGCTGACTTTGCCGGATCTCGTGGGATGTTCAACAAAAAAAAGGCCAAATATCTAAGGATCTGCTGTATAAACTAATAAATAAGAAGTATAAACAAGTATGCCTTAAAGGGCTTATAAGATTGAAGGTATTTCAACAAATGAACCACTAGATACTCGTAACAATAATATTGTAGAAATTGCTTTAAGAATCGGTGCACCGCCCTTAGGTGCTGCTTTTACCATGAATGATTCAATGCCCGCCGACTCGCCGGCTTTCCCATTCATGAGGAACAGCGGCGATAGGCGAGTGTGGAAAACGGCGGTTTTATGCGCTAAATTCTGCATGTGGAAATGCCAAATTTAATGTTATACTTCAATAAAAACTTCTTGCTGGCAGACGGCGGCAGCAACATGTTGCAGGGTGCAGCAGCAGCAGCAGCAGCAGTAGCACTGGCATGTGCAACGTCCGCATTCCTGCATCGAACATTAATTTACAAAATATTAACAACATGAAACAGCAGAGCGATGCAACAACAGCGCCAACTTTTTATTAATTGCAACCAAGCGACAAAAAATATTCACAGCAAATAAAGTTGCCCAAGGAGCCATGCAGCGCCGCCACTGCTGGCAACTTGCAACATGAGCACGAGGGGCGGCCTGGGGGAACATATGCTAATTTTGCCTCAGTCACTGACAAGAGCTTGTCAACTACGAGCAAGAGCCAACCAAGGCAGAAATTAAATTCCCAAAGATCGCGGAGGGAGCCCCAAGCCGGCAGAGGGAGCGAGCGCCTGCGTCGCCGAGTGGGCCAATAAATAACAAGTGAAAAACAAATGGAAAATATTAAAAACTGACGGATGCCTGTGTTTGTCTGTGTCGCGTGTTTGTTGGCACCGCAGAAGGTGGCGGGGCAGGAGCCGGGGGCAGGCGCTGAGGAGCTGGGGTTGCAAGATGGGCAAGGGCGAGGCATGACACAAAAGCGAACGACCAGGCCGGGCCAACAAGATACGCCACAGTGGCATCGCTTTGTTGCAAAAATCAAGCAAAAAATTTTAAAAATTTGGATAGAGAGAGGTATTATTGTCGCAGTTTTGTGATATCTAAATTTATAGGATCGTTTCCGTTTTGGTTAGTTCATTNTTCTGGAATCGTAACGAAGTTATTTCAGTGTTCAAATGTTTCCTCTTGCAATATTCCTTCATTCAAACTTATTGTAAGATAAATGTGAATTAATTCCACAATTTGTGCGATCCATTGACCCACTGTTAACACTCGGGCAAGCGTTTTTCTTCTCGCTTTCTTCGCAATTAATTTTGCATGCAATTGAGGAGAATAGCGTGAATGGCTTTATTAGTGCAACATCGAGCGCGGGGCACGGAAAGCCGCTAGAGCGGAGACACCGCCGAGGAAAAGTGCTGTGAAAACAGGGGGAAAACGCGAAGAGGGGGGGCATGGTGGAGCTGGGGAAACTGGCGGGCAGAGGCGCCGACTCTGCGCTCGTGTCGAACGCTGCGATGTTTGATTGCTGCATATTTTTGAATGCTGATGAGCCCGCGTTGATGGGCCGTGAAAGGCATTTTACATAATAAAACGAACATAAACAGATCGGCCCATCGGACGACTACAGATTGCTCATATGTATATGGCGGGGAAAATTTGAATAAATACCCGAATCGCTGTAAATCACAATCAAGCCAATCGAATTGGCCGGCCGAGCGACACCCACTATTTATAACAAATATCTATCTCTCGACGAGATGTCGCCGCCGTTTGTCGCCGGCCGGATAGTCAGATTTCGTCATTGGGCTGCTCCTCTGCCCCGGCCGCGGATCGGAATAAAACCGAAAAACTTAACATATTTATTGCCGCGAGTCTGTCATAAATTTGTTTTATAGAAGGCAGCATTATCAAATTGACCGAAAAACATTTCATTATGGGAAAGAAAGCCGGGGGACAAACGAGAAACTATGTTAGAAAACCAGACCCCGCCACTATCTGCGTATCCATAGTATACCCAAATGACTTTGGCAATTAGTTATAGTTTCTATAGCTCTATAGCACTCGGATATACATCTTTCAGATGGATTGGGCCGGCGAGCGGTGGGCCAGATGCAAAAGATCACGGGCCGGAATCATCTCTGACATTGTCGTCACCGTCAACCATTTAAAATGTTTCGATTGCCGCTCTGGGATTTCCGCCACTTTCCACCTCTGCCTTTGGCCGGCTCGGGTCCATAAATAATCGCCGAAAATAAATGCGACGACACAATTTTTGTTGAAATTAAAACAACTCATAAATCGAGGGGAGGATCGTATAAAATGGCATTTGCCTGAAGAATTCATCAAAACGCTGAAAGTGCCTTGAGCAATGTTTCTAAAACGAGCCACCATAAATTAGAGACTGAAAGCCCCAAAGTTTCGAGGTTTTTTGAATATAGATATCTTGTGACTTGATTCCGTGTAAGTCAGTTTCTTTGGATGCCGCCAAACTGTCCGGCGAATAATCAAATTAATTAGCTAAGCCTATCTTAGAGTCATTCGAGTCACAAGTACGTGCGCCTAATTGCGGTTGCAACATCAACGGATGCCGGTGCCGGTAGATGCTGCATGGGATGTGGATGTGGATGCGGCTCTCCTGATGCCTGAAAGTGGCATCAAATCAAGTGAATAAAATGATTGGAGCGCAGCCCGGAGAAAGGAGCGGGCGACGGGGCTTCCGAGCTCCATCAAAAGTGCAATCGAAGCGACAGCAACTAGCGATCTCACGATTTATAATCACGCATCACGGCCGGAGCGACAAACCTGACAACTTGAGCTGCTAATGAATGATTGATGTGTGTGGCGATTGCATATGAGAAAAATCTGCACTGGGGGAAATAAAGTAAACCAACACATCAACTACCTATGTCTTGACAAAGCCAAGAGGCCCTAACAGGCTATTCGGCAACTTTTAATTGATGTATAAACTACGAAAATAACCCTTGATTGGTATTATCAAAGTATGATTAAATATATCATTTTATATCGTACACTTAGAAGATAACAAAATATAATCTCGGAGTGTTACATTTAATAGACATTGGATATTTTCAAGAATATTTTAAAGGTAGGAATCTAGATGTAGATCCGTTGGCATTTATACTATCTGACCTAAGATCATTTTGTTACACAAATTGTCAACCTGTTAGAATGAAATGAAGTAAACCAACCTTTATTTGCAGTGGCCGAGAGCACAAGATTGTGCAATTTGTTGACCTTGCATTTGCATTAATCATCATTGATTGATCACTGGACCCGACTAAGTACAGGCCGAGAAACCGGGAGAGCTTTTGCGGTAGCTGCTCGGACAAGAATTTGATATCAGTCGTTCGACTTGACTGGTTGACTGAATGGCCGGGTGACTAATTAGCGCGCAGGGCGACGACGGGGAAGAGGAAATCGGGCGCGTATATGGCGAGTATATAGGCTGGAGAGGCATAGTTGGACATCCCGCATCCAGGCAGCATCCGATCCGCCTTGATTGATGGCACCGCGAAATTCAAGAACACAGTTGCTGTCAAGTCATCGCGAAAAGGATTAGTTCGGTGCCGAGGATGATGGGATGATGGGATGAGGATGCGATGCGATGGTTGGGGATGGGACGGGATGGGATGGGATGGATGCGATCAAATGGTGCCGACACATCAGCTTCCAGTATCAAAGTTGACACTGCAAAGTTCTCGCGGCTGCGGGCCTGATGGATCAGATCTCGGGGGCCTTTTTCGCAGCAAGATGGAAGCAAGATGGACTGGACCCAACTCCAGAGCATATTCCATCAGCTGTCACAAAATATGTCACTGTCAGTCCCGGGCCAGATGAGATTTGCGCAGAATTCTCCAGCTTTTCTGCAGTCTCCTCGGGCTCTTGGCTTTTTTGGGGCGAAATTTGCCTGCTGCTCCTCATCGCTCATCGCTCATCGCTCGTCCGCGGCCGCTTTATTTTCCTTATTTTTTTGGGAGATTGACAAGGGAACGCTGCTAATCCAATTTAATTTGAATGTCAGTTCGTCTGGAAGACAAGAGTCGACTCCAGTTGAGTTGATCCGACGACTCCAAACCGGAGATGAAGATTCATGGGTATTAAGGAACTTCTTGCCCCATCCGATTTGCCTTTCACTCTTACTACTAATTTTATTGTTTTTTTTTTATTATTTGGTGCTGCTGCCGCTGTTGTGGCGGCATTTCAAATTTGTTTCCCAGACACATGTTCGACTTAATTTGGTTCACTGCCTTTTTTGTTTTTTGTGGCATCGAAATGAACAAAAAGCCTGGGCCACTCGGCACCCAGGCTCCCAACAGAAGCTATCGAAAATTTAAGTTGTATGAAATCCGATATGATTTGGATTAGCACGGTAGTTTGTTTGGGCTTATAAATCATTCTATTCGATTGCGAACTGGAAGTCCGTCCCGAAATTTAATCACCAAGAAAGGCGAAGTCGAAATTGGTGGGATGAAAAGCACGGAATTGTTGAGGTTTTTTGAATATTTCAAATCATATTTATTGGGCTTTTGAAAACCGAGTTTCGAGCTGATCTCAAGCCCAAATGCAGACGTTTTGATAACGCATTTTCCTTGTTAGCCCGTGACCCCAGCTCAATACCTGGTCTCCAAATCCGAAAGATTTATCTCCGCTTTTGCCATTGTACTGGTCGGAGAGGATCTGTTCGCCCAGGACCGGGCATTGTTCCATCATTTCGGGAACCCTTTCGGATTGTCCATCCATAATATTGATGCTCTCCCCCGGCATTGTTGTTCGCTGTGACATTTTTGGCGAGCCATTCCCTTCGAGCTTCGGGCGCTGCTGTCGGCCGGCCCTGCCAGCCCTCTGCTGGAGTAGGTGCCTTTATTTATGTTTATGGCTTATGAGACACGACGACACTGCATTGCATTAGCTCGATCTGGGTCTGGATCCGGCTCCAGCTAAGCCCAAAGCCGAGTCCTGCTCGCCTGCTCCAGATGCCATTGCAAAAAAAGGGAAAAATAATGGCGCACAATGTGATTTTTCCGCTGACATTTTGGAATTTGCTAAGCTCGCGCGTTCATGTCTCATCAGCTTGTTAGGGAGCTGCAAAATGCCCCTGCTCGTTATAGAGATGAAAATTCGCTAAATCGAGATCCAATTTTGTGTATTTTTCGGGCACGATTCAGTCACGAGGATACGGTCTTCTAAAATTTTTAGAAACAATATTCTAGAATTATTTTGGAAGCTGAAATAGGATCCGTAAGATAACTATTTCATTTATATGCACGGTTTTAACATTTGCGAATGGAATATTGAGCTTACTTTTTACACCTTTCAGCTTGGAAATTGCCCACAAAAGATCACGTTACCATCTCCATCCTGGAGGCTGAGTAATTCGATCGATTGAGACCAACCAAGCCGAGGAGCGACTGGAGCGGGAACCGCAGAGGCAGAGGCAGCGGCAGCGGCAGAGATGTCCATCCCAATTGCCTGGTGGTAACTGAGTTAGTAGCTGCTCCTCCGGCTCACAGCCCGATCCTCGACAATGACAACAAAGTCGAGAACGAGGACTGCAGATGAGACTGCAGACGAGAGGATAAGCCGAGGATGAGGCTGCTGTTCCTCGCACGCGTGCGCATTTAAGGAAATTTATTGGAGTCTTTGCTCTGGAATTTTGGGCTTGTGTTCTCTGTCTGTCACTCGATGGCTGGCTGCCTGGTCTGCCTGGTCCGCTGCCTCGTTTGTGGGCAGGAAAGCGAGCAGGAGCGCTTGGCTTCCATTGTTGTGGCATTGGCTCGTTTGATGCGATCGATTCGCGAAGAAAACGCATCGCTAGTTTTTGCTGCCTCGCCGCTGCCGCGACTTTCAGGCCTGTCAGCAGTTCAGGTAGAACCTGGTTTTTTAAATATTTTATCAGTGGCTCGGAGTTTGGCGGAAAGCGCTGATAAAGATCGCGCCACTTTTTGCCCCCAGCTCGCTGCTCGCGTAATGAGTTTGTTTCACAGCCTCTGGCACAAAAAAGGAGAGCCACAAAAAACTGCAAGGGAATTGTCTGCCGTTGCATGTGACAATGTGATTAGTGGCGCTGGGGAAAGGAATTTGTTTAGTTATTGGGCCCCCAGCCCTTTTACCTCAACGACATTGTTGCTTAAGGTGTAAAAAATTGTACGAGCATCGTGGGGATCTTTTCGGTTGGAAGGCAATTGCTGTAATGCATGAGATGATTTTAATTACAAAAATCTAGGAATATGAGCTACAAATAATGCTTCTATGTGACTTCTTCAAGGGGTAACTGCTGCTTTGGCCGTTCCGCTGGCATGTCCACAGAGATCGAGGCTATTTGATGGCCCGCCACTATGAACATACCCACCGAAATCGGCGTATCGCTCTCGGGGCCAAAGATGCCGCAATTGGAGAGCACCACATTCTTGTCGCGATCGGTGCAACTGAAGGTGCCAATCAAGATCCGCTGGCTATGGAGCACCACCCGAATCTTGCGGCCCAGCCACTTTTTGAGATTTCTCCGATTCTTCGAGAGGGGCCTGTCGTCGTCGAAGTTCTCGTCATTGGTGAGGTAGGTGGGTCTGAAGTCGCTGGACTCCTCGGTCTGGTTGCTAGCCATACTGATGATTGAAAGATGAACTTATTAATTTGGCCCGAATCAATATGATTCTATGTGCCTGCCCGTTCCTGGCCTGCTGTATGCTAATTCCCTGGGCAGAGCCAACTCTGCCCCTCTTTTTAAGGGGGTATCTGTCCCAAGATCTGCTGCACAATGCACAAAGCGCAGCAAAAAGTGTCGCCATCCATTTTGGACTTGTAAAAGTCGCTCGAGCCATTCGAACACGAATGCCTATACACACAGGCTGTCCCCGTCGAGGGCCAGTCCGTCCTTTGATGCCCAAAACAAACTGAAAGCCGGCACAAGTCCGCAGTCGTCTGCGCAACAGTTCAAAGTTTTGAGGGCCCGCTGCCAGTGCCAATCGTTGGTATCTTGGTAGCCGGCCGCAAAGCCAGGTCCCCAGATCCCCAGGTCCGGGCTGCAACTGCAACCGAAACTCCCTCCAATTCCAATCGCTGAGCCCAGACTCCAGCTCCAACTCCAACTCACGGGCTGTCCACAGCCCCACGATGGGATGCGACGAGATCTCTGATCTCTCGAAAAAGCTGCAACTTTTTGCTGCCGTCCGACTGTTTTGCCTACACTTCGAGGCCATCAGCCATCGGGGAGCGATGAACAAAAAGCGTTCGGCAGAGATCAAATTGGATTTACATTGCTGACTTCTCCCGATACACGAGATAGGGTAGCGCCAGGTACATCTCCAAGGGCATTCAAGTTGTGGTTACAAGGGGGAAAAAGTCGTACAAATAAAATGCCAAGAGTATATTGTTTTTGTCAAACTATACCCTATTAATTTTATTGATTATTTAAAGGAATATAATTTTTAAGAACAATTCATTATAGTAATTTCGAATCACTTTGATACCCGAAACAAGAATTGTTTTATACTTTATACAGACTTATTAATAATGAAACAGAGAGTGTTTCCCTATCCAGTGCAACTCCATTAGTCACCTTCATCCTGGGCTGGGGCAACAACAGCTCCCGACATTGGCGATCGATCGCATTTGATATATTTGCTCCTCGAGCTCTGCGACTGTTTTCCAACTGCACTTTGGGATGTGGTGGCAATGGCGTCCTCGTCGTCCTCATCGCAGTTCCCGGCCAGCCAGCCTTCAGCCATCCAGTTTTCGCTTTGTTGTCCATCCGCTGGCGATTGTTGTTGCAACTGCAACGGTTGCAACAGTTGCTGCAATTGCCGCTGCATCGCTACACCTTCGCAAAGTCGAATACGACGATCGGCGATCATCGCCTGAGCCCCGGACTCTCTTCGCAGTGTTTATGTCGTTTATGTGAAATATCAGCTGCTCATGTTGAGAATGTTTTTGGTGCCTTGTTGCTGCTGCCACTTTTTGTGGCTGTGGCGCGTTGCCTGTGCTTGTGCTGGTGCTGGTGTTGGTGTTGCCACCGCTGGCTTTGTTTATGGCATTGGCAGCCATTGGTCAGCATTGGCTGCCGCTTGAATTTCAAATCTTTGCACTGCGATCGCCAAACGGCCGTAAAGTAAATTATTGCAACAAGCACTGCGGCGGCAACAGCTTCGCAAATTATATGTGTTTGGGGAGGGAGAATCGGCCAACAACAGCGATTATTTTATGCATGCATTTGCACTACATTCCGGACATTTGCACTCAATAAAGTTGTAAATATATAAGCGATTTTTGGAATGGCAAACGATTGGGAGTTGGTTTTGGGCCACTAGTTGGGGAAGGTCTTGGTAGAAAACAGTTTAATCATAATTTAACTTAAAAATATCAAGATATCTGAAGGCAAACCCGAGATTGCACACCAATTATTTGTTTATGACTCCGTCCAGCCCACAGCCCACAACTGCCAAGTCAAAATCCAGGGGATACATCTCTAAATCTCCGTAAATAAAACGCCTCTAGAGAAAATACAAGCCCACCGGGCATCAGGGAAATAATGTCCCAGAAGTAACACTCCTCTGCTGCCTCCTCGGCTACCTGCCACAACTTTCACCCGCTTGAGGCGGCTCTAAACACGTTAATCCGCACTAATCCATCAGAGACGGACGTCGCAATGTTGGCAAATGCGATTTTCCCGGCAACTGAATCACTGTCCAAATATTTTCCCGACCAAGGAAGCCCCGCGGAGGAACGTGTGTTGGCATAACAGTTGCACATTTGCATCCCGTGTCCGATGGGCCAACAATGAGAGCAAAGTCACATGCCCTGATTTATGGCCTGCACAATTTCACTTTCGATGCAGTTGCAGTCCATCAAAGGGGATCGCACGGGTTCTAGGGCCTGTGAGCTGCTCTAGGGCAGTGATTTCTGGACTAGTCCTTCCGCTTTCCCCTCGTAAATCACTCAAATGCCAAGTCTACTGCTTGACACGGCCCGTCAAGACAATGGAAGGATGGAAAGGCTGCAGCCACCGAAGTGAAAGTGAGCCGGTGCTGGGCCGTGACGAATCTTGGAAAATTCTTTGCTGGTTTTCGGTGGTAATTAGCTTTGTTTTGTTGCTATTTAGGGGGATTTCCAGAAGAACTGCTAAGGGATCATGTAACACCAAAAGCAAACTGGTTTGCGGCATTGACAAACTAGAACAGAATAATCAAATACAAAAACCAACACAAATAATATTAGATCAGATTACTACAACAACCACAATCCCAAATGCATGAGCCAAGTTTTAAAACTAAAAACATTTTCCGCGAATTTCCACAGCACACCCCTGGCACCTGTTGTTTTGGCTTTTGTCTCTCGCCGGCTGTTTTTGTTTTGGATTTTGTTTTATGTCTTAAATATTTTTGACAAACAATCGCCGGCGGTTAATTTTAATTGGATTCTGACAAAACACCGACTACAAAAACCANTGCAGCCACCGAAGTGAAAGTGAGCCGGTGCTGGGCCGTGACGAATCTTGGAAAATTCTTTGCTGGTTTTCGGTGGTAATTAGCTTTGTTTTGTTGCTATTTAAGGGGATTTTCAGAAGAACTGCTAAGGGATCATGTAACACCAAAAGCAAACTGGTTTGCGGCATTGATCAGCAACAAACTAGAACAGAATAATCAAATACAAAAACCAACACAAATAATATTAGATCAGATTACTACAACAACCACAATCCCAAATGCATGAGCCAAGTATTAAAACTAAAAACATTTTCCGCGAATTTCCACAGCACACCCCTGGCACCTGTTGTTTTGGCTTTTGTCTCTCGCCGGCTGTTTTTGTTTTGGATTTTGTTTTATGTCTTAAATATTTTTGACAAACAATCGCCGGCGGTTAATTTTAATTGGATTCTGACAAAACACCGACTACAAAAACCACGCAACCGCCAACTGCAAACGGTGGAAAATCAACAAAAATGAGCGGCAGCAGTCGCAGCAGCCAACCCGCCAACCCGCCAACGAGCCAACCAACAGCTACAACAACAAAATCCTTTTAATAAAATTAAACATCAAACATGGCGAGGATTTTTTGTCGTATTACGCTGACAGGAGCAGGATTTAAATTAAAAACACGCCAAGTCCACGGCCCCCGCACCAGCCGACGCAGCAGCCGAGGCGAAGATCAAAAGGCATCAAAATTTTCTGTGTGCCAAGAGGCAGAGGTGAAAGCACTACATCCCCCCGCGAAATATTCAGAACCCCATTCACCTGCCCTCCGCGAATCCGCAGAGTCGTCCCAAAAACGAGGAAAAATCCTCGCGAAAAACTTTTGCCAGCATCGACGGCGGCGGCGGCGAAACGGAAACGGAAATCGACGCGCAAAAGGTTGCAGGTGTCATGTGACAAGGTCGGTTGCGGGAGGCTGGTTGCGCGCACGAGTTCGCGCAGCTCGCAAGGTCGGGGAGGGGGAGGGGGTTGGAGTGGAGCCGGTGGTGGGTCGGTCAGCTGCCGGGGTTTCTGGCAATTGATTAAGCGTGCGTTAAAACGCAAACGCATCCCAAGGAGCCTGTCCGCCCCCGCGAGCGCGCCAAAAAAACCAAATCAAATCAAAGTGTTGAAGCGGTTAAGAAGCCGAGTGGGTTAAGGGTGGCTGCAGGTGAACCGTGGGGTTAATTTGTTGCGTCTCCAGGCATATGGCTGGCCATCCCCCTTGCGCGTCGCAGGAATTAGTCCCCAAGGCTTAAAACAGAAATCATTAAAAAAGTTCAACGAGTTGTCTGGCCTTAAATTAAGGACAAAGAACGGGACGGGCGGGCCGTGGCGGGGGCCGGGGACCGGTTGGGGCTGCCAGGCAGCGTTAAAAACACAAAAACAATTGAGCCGAAATGCCGAAGGCTCCGGCAGGTGGAGGTGGCACCCCCTCTGGGCGCCGTTTAAGTGACAGCCTTGCCATAATTTTAAATCGCGAGCTTTTCCAGGATCGAAACCAAAAGCCAAGCAGGCAAAGGTAGGTACGAGTACCCGTGGCAAGGAAAGAACGAAAGTATTGGCAAACGTCGGTGGGTAGGCCCTTGTCTTGGCGGTTGGGGGTGGCACCCAGTCTGGGGGTTGGCGTAAGAGAACTATTAAAGTGTTTTATGGTGGCCAAGACAAGGCAAACGCTAAAATCGCCCGTGCCCTGCCCCGACTGGGGGGCGAAATAAATGGCAACAGGACCAACGCTTCTGGACGAACGTAGCCCACAAGATTTAGGGCTTTTCCTCGGCATTTCTTTGAGTTTTTCGGGCTTTTCTGTGGCTTTCTTTATCTCTCTTTTTGAGGTGTGTGTGGTGGCCAAGTCAGACGCAAGACTGATGGATGGGTGGGTGGAGGGGCTGCAATTTCTTGTTGCAACCGCTTATGAAAGGTTTGGGTGCCAGCCACCCTTCACTTGATGGGTTTAAGATGGACCTCTAGCGAGCTAGGGGCTGTGTTCCTCAGTTTCTTCACCTAAACTATGTCACATTGATTTAATTACCAGTTGTAGTGATTCAATTTTAATCTGCCTTGGCCCCGGCCCCATCCAATACATAATTCATTATGTGTGGCCATTATTCACCCGACTATCCCCCATGGCTGATCTTCTAATGTAACCCCGTTGCAAAATTTCAGTTTCTCTTCCTGGCGGGCTAATTCATTCTCGAGGCTTTTCCCGCCCGGGGTTCATTCATTTTGGGGAACAGCATTTCCGAAACATTTAACAAGAGAACCTGAGCGACTTGGAATTGCAATGCCCAACAAAAATAAAAAATACAGCCAAGGCAAAAGCTGTGGCAGCAGCAGCAGCGGCAACAAAAGTGTCGCTGCTCATTTAACCCCAAACTCTCCGGGTGGCTCAAGTCTGGGAAAAGTAGTCGCCGAGCAACCCAAGCCAGCGAACCGCATTGAAAAGTACCTTCAGCTCAATAATTTAACGGATTTTGGCCAGAGGCAAGGAGTGTCTAATGGTACGACGGGTTGGATGGGCGGGGGTGGCGGAGTAGCTGTGGCAGGACGGGGCACAATGAGAACATTTTTGGGAAAACATTAACATTAGCCTAAAATATTGTCCCATAATTTGCCGCGAGCACTGTTGATGGTGACAATGCCGGGTCCAAATTCATGGGGTGGGACTTGTGGGTGGCTTGGATATGCCAAACAGCCAAACAGGCAAACAGTTGGCTCTCGGTTGTTGGTGGGACGGTGAAATATTTCAGCGCCAGCAAATGAAGCCACTTGCCAGAGCGCCGCCGGAGTGGCATGGAGTGGAGTGGATGTGTGTGTGTGGAGGGTTCGGTGGATGTTTTTAGCGACAATTTTAAAATGCCAAACGGCAGCGAGCGGGCGTTTATCAAGCTGAACGACAACATTTGAAGCAGCCACCCTCGAGCCTCGGGCCGTTCAGTGGTCCCATCACTCAAGTCGCAAAATTAGGCAATTAAAAATATGCCGAAGGCGCGCTCAAGCAAATGAATGGCTGTGCCGCGGAGGGGCACAGGACATGGCATCCCTGCCAGGATGTAGACGCACACACACCGCCTCGTTTGGCCCAAGAGATAGCCTAGTTTCGAGGGGGAGGGCAGGAGGCTTTGGCAAGAGGCGCTGCTTTGGCTTATGAATCATCAGCTCAAGGATGTGTGTGCCGCCTTCCGTGGTGCATGTGAGCCGTCACAAGGAGATGGAAATTGGCAGCGTTTTGTGGGCCTCAGTCGGGAGCAGTATGATTTGGTTTATAAATATAAATAGCAAGGGTTGGAAAATACTTGAAGCACAAGTATAGCTGCAAGATCTGCTCAGATTCTTGTATGCAAACTTTAATATTTTTCCCGATTACGTTTGATCACATTTCATAAACCACCCCAAACCCCTAAAAGGTCCGTCCCCCTGGAATAGCTGCAATGATGATCCCTCGTAATGCCACGCCTTTCGAAATGTGCTCCCCTGCCCGGAATTCCTTAAATCAAACTTTGTCCTCTACAACATCCAATTTAAGCCCGGGCCGGCCCATCTAATATGCAATTTGGTTAAGAACAAAGCACAAAACTTTGATATTGAGGCATTTTTGCCTGAATCAACAAACCTCAAGGAGCCGTCAACGGCAACGGCGACAACGTCATCTTGCGTTGACTGCCTGCTTGCCAGCCTTTCTGCCGAAGCGTCAAGTCAACGGAATGGGCCATTGAAACTAATGGGGTTTAGTTTTGGGGCAGGGCCGCACCCAAAAAACACCCACAATTCGGCGGGGGGAAGGAGGATGGCAAGGGGCAGGAGGTAGGAGCTTATAAAGGAGGCAGGAGGCAGGAGGTAGGGGTGGAACCCCCAATCCTTTTTGTGCTGTCCTAGCCAAGAAGCAGAAGACGATTCTAAATTTTCGGCTGCTCAGCTCTGTCCTGTCTTGGTTCTCGTGTTGGCTTGGCTTGCTTTTGCTTTGCTTCTGGCCTGCTCGTCAATAAATCGTGGAGTGCCAGTAATGATGCCAGCTTGGCAGAGCTCTGGGCATAGCTCCACTCTGCGATAGCAGCCGTTAATGTCAGACGAGCGAAAATATATGGCACCGACGCTGGTGCGGCCTCCTCCCGCTCCATCCAGCCATCCAGCCATGCCCATGCCCATTCCCATTGCCATTCCAAATCGCAATCCCAAGACGTTTGTTGGCGAAAAAGACTTTTCGTCTTGGCCACGATGACTGGCGCTGATGATAATGATGACGAGCCAGCTAACTGGCTAGCTGGCAGGCTAGCTCCTCCCCGGGACACATCCACCCTGCCCCGTTCATCAGGCCAGGTCCGTCAAGTCAACAGCAACCCTTGGGGGTGCTCCTTTGGATTTGTTTTATGCGTCATTCGGCCAAATATTTCCTGCTCCGCCCTCTGCCTAGGTCATTATATGCCCCTGTCTTGGATTTGAACTCGGTTTTTGGTTTCGGTGTCGGTGTCGGTTGCGGGCCGGACTTTTGGACTCATCATTTATATAAGCACTGAGAGCCGGCCATTCCCGTTGTCAGGCGTAGAAGGATTTACGCTAGCCAAGGCAAGACGTCCTGTCTGTCCGTCTATCTGGGTCTGTGTGTGCGAGTGAGTTATGGCCCTTGGCGCTTCTTTCTTTTCGTCCTTTTTTGCACCCCTCCCCCACCAACTGAATAGAGAGCCATTCAGGACCCCACAGCACAGTGGCAAATTTATTGACAGATATAATTTCTTATGCGTATAATTAGAAATTCGGCAATCATTAGGCGGCCGGCGTGCATATATCAAGTTAATGGCCTTTCCGCACAGACCCAAGATTGAATAGCCGGCACCCGAAAAGGCTAAAAAGGAGGGAGCGATGGACAGCCGAGCGGATGGATGGATGGCCGGAGCAGAAAGCAAAGTTGTGTCTGAGAGATTTATAAGCCCGGCCCGTCGATATCGATTATGGATGCTTACGTCACACGTATGCAAGCAAATTATGAACTAATGACCTTTCTGCTTGACTTGGGAAGGTGAGGAAGTCCATGAAATACTCGGGGAAGTCTATCCTTCGACGGCCATTGTAGAAATTCAAATATATATCATCAAACGCTTTATGATCTGGCCCACTAAAATATATTCGGTTACGAAAAAGCGTTCATTACTCACATGCATATTTCACTGCGGGGATATTCGCGATTTAAGCCCCATTTGCCATAAAATAAATTCTTTCGCTCAAATAAATAAAACACAAACCCGAAACAAAAAGTGAGATGGCGACAGACACAATTACCAAATTTGCATTCGCATGAATGGCAAAACAAACAAATAAATTCAAACAGCAAAAATGAAACATAAACAAAAAGAATCGTTCTGTATGGTATATGGTATATGGGTTTGTGAGCCCATGTGTACGTACTCGTAGGATGAAATTCAAACGAAATCGAATACATTTATTTGATTTAACAAATGTCAAAAATATGAAATGAAGCTGAGACTTTATGAGCGAAAATTTCAATGAAAGTTCACTGCGAGAAACGGGTACGTAAGTTCATGCAGTTCATGAAATCTTGGGGAGGAGTCTGTGGGTTGTGGGTGCCGTTTTCGGAGCTTTTTAATGTTCCTGTCTGTCTTAATCTAATGCTGCGCAGGACTTTGTATCCATGAGATACTGCTGTATCTTTCTGTGCATTAAACAACTCATCTTCCGCATCAGTTTATGGTGGCAGAATGCGATGATGAACAAGCCGGAAGAGCCGGGGAGTTGTGAAAAATGGCTAGAATGGGTGGCGCGCAATGTATTCTACATACGGGCGAGTATACATAAATAATATTTATTAATGTATTTTTATGTGCGCTAAGAGTACACAATGTAATAATTTATACAGTTGCCGTCAACGATGTTACCGTTTTTGCTCCCGCTGCCCGCCCCCAACATTATGACGTTTACAATTTACTGTCCATGTTTTGTTGTTTACTCTACCGCTCCGCTGACGACGCTGATGGTGATGATGATGATGGCTGACTGGCTCGGTGGGCGGCCGTTGGGTGGCCGGGCGACCGGGTGGCCGGGCAATGTGACAAACTTGCTGGATTTTTACAGTTGACGAGGGTGGCCGCCCTGCCCTCGGAGCCACCCGCCCATTAACAGCCACCCCCTTTTCGGGCCCATTTCAGGCTGCCAGCACAAATGCGGCGGCGTGCAAATAAAAATGATTAATGATGATGCCCGTTGCCACAGTCAGCTGAGGCAGATCCAGCAGCGGATTCGGATTGGGATTTGGATTCGCTACCAAAACCAGCACCGGCCACAGGAACAGCAACAGAAACAGCATCAGAATCGGAGTCGGGAGCGGCAATGGCCGCCGAGCAGGCGTCGGCTTCCACTTTGACCCCGCTGACATGTTTCGTAATTTAGCAAAGCCAGCGAATGGGAAGCCCATCAAGCGGGCCTTTTAAATCAGCTATGGCCCTGGGAAAGTGTCTGGGTAACGATAATAAAATACTAGAACTATGTAACAATTAAACGTAGATTTATTCAAGCAATCAAAACATAAATAAATAGTTATCATCCAACTGATAAAGCCTGAGAAACACTTTTTAAATAAATACCTTTTTTGTGGTTATGAATTCCAGTGGGCAGTTTTTAAATTTTATGTCATAATGAAATGAATTTTTAATGGAATTTAATGTGATTTTAAATAAGAAGAAAATTATATTTGTATCATGACTATAAGTATTCTTTTTTGGCAATCAAAGGACGCATGGTTTTTCTGGTGCGCATAAGAGAACATTAATTTTTACATAAAATACATGGTTCGAAAATGGCTTAAAATACCAAATGTTTTTATTAAATTCACAAACATACTTTGAGTTAAATTTTCACAATTTAACTTGTAGCTTTTCAGATCCAAAAGTTAATAAAACCCTAGAAAAGGGTCTATACACTTCGGCTAAATCCGGAGGGGCCTTCCCTCTTGCTCTCCCTAAAGTACTCGTAACTTGATAGACTAGCGCAACGATTACACTTTGAGCTATCCCCACTTGGAATTTTAAACGATAATAAAATTAAAACTGGCATAACAATTAAACGTAGATTTATTCAAGCCATCAAAACATAAACAAGTAGTTACACAGTTGGGCGGTAGCTACTTATTTATGAGTTGTTTGCGTTAATAAAGACTGAAAAGCTTTTGTATAACTAAAATTAATTTTAAGATAAAATACATGGTTGGGAAATGATTAAAAATACTACATTTTGTTAGTAAAATAAATTCGTTACTTTTCATATCCAAAAGTTAATCAAAACCCAAGAAAAGGGTCTAAAAACTTCGACTAAGTCCGGATGGGCCCACGTTACTGCTCTCCCCAAAGTAACTTGATAGACTAGCGCAACGATTACCTTTTGAGCCATCCCCACTTGGCATTTTATCAACGCCAGCGCAGAAATTCTAGCTGCAAGTTTGTTTAATTTCAGCAATTGCTACTACCAAGCCAAAGCCACTAAACCAGCAGGCAGGAGGCGACCAGGGCAGGCACACAAACATGGCGAAGGTTAACGGCAGGGAAATGGGGATGGGACTGGGGAAAAGGTTAATAACTGCCAGAAGATGATGCATAGCATGACACGGGCATGGAACAGTTGACAGTTGACTGGCAGCCGGGAGAAGAACCGAGCGGAGGAATATGGATTCTACGGCCATGTTCTTCTCCTGGCTTGGCAGCCATTTTCGTGCCTTTGGGCGGCCAACGTGGAATTTGGCCAAGTTTCTGCCAGTCGCGCGATAATCGCACCTTTGCACCTTTCTGCCATTCAGGCCGGGCAGGCTGGCAGGCCGGGAAGGCGGGGAGGCGGGAAGGCAGGCAGGCCGGGCTGTCAGACTGACTCTCAGGTGTGCCATGAGCATACACAGCTATGGATACATTTGCACACTCCACAATGTATCTCGCCCTGGAAGCAGCCAACCAGCGAGCCAACCAGCAAGCCAGCCAAAGCGAACTCAACTCTTGCCAGCGGGGTGCATTTTCATTAAGAATGAAAAATGATGAGCAATCAATCATTTGCCCGGGAGGGTGTTTCTTATATTCCGTGCTTGCCGCCGCACCGCTCTGCCGCAACATAGTGCCGGCTCTTTCGCACACTGGGCGCTGCATCTGTTAGATACAGCTTGTAGATTGATAGCATTACCTGCCTCTGGTGTTCAGAAATGGCCCTGGCTCTCGACGTTCTTCCATGTTTTTGTGGCTGCTCTTTGGTTGGTCAATGCCTCACATTCCGTATAATTTACATCTTCATTTTCATGTATATAAATTCCCCGTTCTGCACTCGGTGTTTCTGTATTTTGCTTGAGGTTAGCCCGGCTGTTTCCTCCTTGCTGAATTTTTATCGCTCTCTGAATATATTTCACCCTTGATTTGTGGGCTGTGCCGAGCCGAACCGAGCGGAACCAAATGCTGGAGAGGGAGGCACCGCTTGCGGTGCCCGGCTGCCCAGATACTCCGGAGTCCGGAGCGTGTGCATGAAGACCTCAATAAGGAGCAACTCGTCTTTATTGCTGTTAGACTGATGATCTCGGGAATTTGGTCAAATTAACACTGCATTGGGAATCGCTTTTTGGGGGAGCGCTAGATGATTGAGGGCCGGAAAATGGGCATGAAATTGCCTGCATGATCGAGGGCAATGCAATCGAAACCAGTTTATTTATAAGCATTCTATAATACGAGTATCCCAAGTTTAATACAAGAGAGTGGAGTGGAGTAACACTGATTAATACCAATTTAAAAATGCCACCAAAAATGGTGGAAGAATGATCTGCTCTAAATTTCGTAGCAACCATTAATAGCAGACCCGTCCTCTGGCAGATTACAATAAATCGAACAACCTTTCACGATCACCTTATTTGCATTTTCCCCCCCACAAGTCCAGAATCCAGATTTACAGCCAACCCGGGCACCATCAAACTGATCAGCATCGGCATAAGAATCTTTACACAGCCCACGACAGCACGGTGGAAACTGATTCTCATGATTGGAGCTAGAGCCGCAGAGAAAATAAAACAAAAATCCTACGGACAGCGGCAATAAATTCATAATTCGTCGGGGTGCTGGTGCTACGAAACCCAAACGCTCCCTAACTCCCTAACTCCCTGAGTGACTTCCTACTTCTGAGAGCGCTCAATTTACATAAATTGAGGCAACGATTCATCGATCCAGTCCCGAGATGAAACGGCTCCGTCCCAGTCTCCGCAGCTGACCAATAATAATAGGCAAATGTCAGCTGGACTCGGCCAAAAGGGAGCCGCTCCAACAGACACCAAAACGCTGAAACACCAAAACCCGAAAACCAAAAAGCCAACAAATAAAATCCGACCGACGATGAACGCCATCAAGCAGCGGAATCAATTTGAAAAAGCTATTGAAAAACAGACGCAGCAACTGTCATCGGACAAATGATTTGTATTTTTGTTTTAGTTATTTATGTTTCATAAATTATCGGATGTATCTCTTTACGATATTAATTTTGGTTGTTGTTGCTGCTGCGCGGTCTCTCCGCCTCAGCATGGCATCTCCGGAGTCTCAAAACGGATGCCGCTGCCCTGTCTGCCTGCCTGCCTGACTGCCTGCCTGCCGATCAAGATTTTATTTAAATGGAACTCATCAACGCTCATTTGGTGGGTCTGTGTCTCGGCCAGAGTTTCAGCTTCAGTCACCATTCCCCATTGCCACCGCCATCTCCATCTCCATTCCCATGTCCGTCCATGATGGCGATGATGAAGCTCAGTCCGAGACTTCGATGACTGTCGTATGTTTTCCTCTCATACCCGGTACTCAAGTGGTACTACTATATGAGGGTATATTGTCTTCATAGGAGTAGGTGGTATAAAAACCCATAGAATACTTCAGTTAGTTCTTAACATATTGTTCTCTTCTAACATGACATTCAAGTATGAGATTACTTTTCTCTAATAAACGACGAAATTAATTAATCTACACTTACATACATCATTCGTTCGGCAACGTTCGGGTTCTGCAAAAAGCCGAAGTGTGTTCGGCACGCCAGTGCTATGGCCTGTGCATCTCTAATACGAGGGGTGCCATTTATATAAGCGGGATCAGGGAATAAAACAAATTTTAATCATCAAAAACCACAATATTGGTATTAAAATATTCTCTATAAAGATCTATATGCTTTTAAATGCGTTTTAACCAATTTTTAAGCTCTTTGGCCACTCTGATTACCGAACTACATAACAATTATCAAACTGTACTATAGAATTGTAATTTTCCAGATGGCAAAAGCAAGTTAGCCGAATCCCGAAACTTAAAAGGCAGCCCTCGTACAAATTTTCGGCTACTGGGTATGCTGTGGTCTAGTTTTAATTTACGGCTCTTAGTTTCTCGTAGTTCGCGGTTCCCGTGGCCATTTCGTCGGCCTTTTAGGGCCCTCTCACTCGGGGGATCAGCCTTAATTATAGAGGTCGCCCGATTCGGGTCCGCTGATGATGCCTTGATGTCAACGCTGTTCGGCAGCGTCTAATTAATGGATTTCGTCGCATTAAACTCATTAGTTTGCTCTCTGGGCATAATTTTAATTAATCACTCAAAAATCCACGCACACGCAGACTGCGATACAGATTGCGAGTAGAACGCGAAACGAGTTTCGAGTTTCGCCTTATCAGGGGTGCCTTTGCATATTAAACGATCCACTGGCTACCTAAAAACACAAATCGCCAACCGAAATCGGATCCAAAACCGAATCCCCAGTCGGAATCCGCTGTTAAGCGAAAATATAATTCGCTGAACAGCGAAGAGATCGACAGATTGTTCGTTACTCAATCGATTTTTAATTTCAAAATGAAATAAATCAAAATTAAGCCAAAGAAATATAAAAGGCAGAAACGCTCAAAAGCAACGAAACAAATTAACATTCGCTGCCCGCCATTCGGTTTGATATATTAAACTCAAAATGTATATTTCATCATTAAAGAAATCAAGAAAAAACAAACCCGAGCGCTAAAAGCGAAGAACGAACGAAACGAAAACGTTCGAAAAAAATCCACCGAGCAACAAAAATGAAACGGATTGAAACTAGTTTTACAGGTAAGCTGGAGGAGTCGAAGCCGGGCCTGCGGCTGGGGGCAGGGAGATCTCCGATCAGATGCCGCGAGATTCGTCGTCCATCGTCATTGGGCTCCGTATGAGCCGTCCCGCTCTGTGGCTCGTATGATAAATAACAAATCAAACGCTAAAATGTCGGTAATGTATGTGGCATGTCAGGGGTTCTCTTAATTTATGGCCTGGATCAATAAGAATAACGCCCCAATCAGTGACTATAAATTAACGCAAAGACAAAATCGAAAATCGAAAAACGAAAAGCGTATGCTCACTTATAAAACGAAACAACGAAACATCGATGGCTGAGAATGTTTGGCGGCTGTTGTGCATTTCATTTGATTTCATTTCATTTCAGTTCGTGAGGTTCAAAAGTATCTCAGTCTTGAGGCCTTTCAGCGGAATGTCGTTGACTCAAGGAGCACCTGGAAATCGACGTCAAAGCTGGAATTTATTTCCATTCTCAAACTGGAGATACATTTGTATCTTTAAATCATAAATTTGCTTATAAATAAGGTCTCAAATACCTCGGAAATTCTCCATCTCATTAAAAATGTTTCCATATTTCCCCTGTAATGCCTTCGTTATGGATCAATAAACTGACCTGCTCAAGTAGATCAATAAATTGAGTTTTATACCTATTTACAACACTGGCGAACCCAAGCCAAGCCAAACTGGAGCTGCACATGGGGCCAGTGGGACAAAATGAAATTATCAAAGCGCAACTGACAACTGCCAGGGAAACTGACGCAGACACGGATACCGCCATACACCTTCCAAACCCATAGATATGCAGGTATAGACGAACAATATCTATACAAGTGTCGCCGACGCCGAGCACGCACTTTGACACACGCACTTTGGCCAAACAGGTGGAAAAGCCAGGCGCAGTCGTCGCCGGGTGGTTACAGCTCTATAAAAACAGTAGCTCCCCGGGTAAATGGGTAAACGGCGAGGCGAACCGCCCGATGATATATGAATTGCTTTGAATTTAGTTGTCAAAGCCCGTTGGCTTGGCTTGAATGGGGAGCAGGGATATCAGTGCGCTTCATAAATTGTTAAAATGTGTCACAGTTGCACAAAACGCGCCGCATAAATGCGAACAAAAACGCCGAGTGCAAAGCAAACTATCCGCGGCAGCTGACAGGCGGGCTGGCAACAAAAGCGCGGGGACAACTGACAACCCAGAGGAAAAGTCTACAACAGGAAAGGGCAGAGGCAAATCCAAATCAAAACAATTGTCATGCAGAGGGAGAGGGAACAAAATAAGTAGACCATAGCCCGTATATTCAATTTTAAAGATTTGTATATTTTAGATTGGGAATTTAAGCCAATCAGTAGTTGCCTTTTTGCCTTTCCCACAAGTGACACCGACAATCTTAGCCTCTCTACACTCCACTCCCAAATGCGGCCTCATAACTTGGCCGGCAACTGAGTTGGCAACTTGGTTGCCACGGAATATGCTGCCGCATTGTTTTCCCCCTCGGACATTTCAATGCTTCCTTCATGTGCGAAGTTGTGTGTTTTCCAAGCCACGCCAAATCGAACCAAAAGCGACAAAAACACAAAAAACGCAAAACTTTTATCGCCGGGTGCCTTTAAAGGCCGACACTTTGCTGCTCATTTGGCCGCCACCTCTCCCCCGGAAAAGAGCGCGAATTAACCTGTTGAGTCGCATGTGGCCGAGTGTGGCGGAACGTGTGCGATGCGATGCAGCTTCTGGCCAAAAGGAAATAGCCGGGCAGGCACATCGAACACCGAATGCCGGCAGCTGCTGTGCGTTGGCGTTGGCGTTGCCATTTCCCGCTGACGTCTTGGGTCCATATATGGAGCATACATGGGCATGTCCCTGTCAAAACAGGAGCTTAAACACAAGCTTAAAATGCAGTGGGAAAATATTCCCGAAATAGCGCGGCATGCAGATATTTTTAATGGCTCCCAATAGTTGGCGGCATTTTTTTGTTAAGGGTATTTCTCTTTTAAACAATCTATCTGAAAGTATCCTTTAGGCAAGGAAATTAAAGTTACGATTAACTTTATACTATCGAGAGTCGATAGACGAGTATCGATTTACAAAACAGAGTTTTTTGGTAAAGGGTATTTAATTTTTAGACAAACTATCTGAAAGTATATTTAATCAAGGAAATAAAAGCTATGTTAGCTGCAAACTACAGGAATTTGTTATGGGAATTTGTTTTAATACTAATAAGAGTCATATCTATCAAACATATCTATCTATCACAACTCAAAGAGATGATCTCTATTTGACACACAACCTTTCACAACCATGCCGTATCTCCTAGGCATTAATCTAAGCAGTCATATTAAAAAAATTGCATCAAATCAACCTATCTGAAAGTATCTTTAAACCAGGAAATAAAAGTTATGTCACTACTGCAATACTGTTGCACAAAACAATTGCTATCTATCCAACAGGGCTCACAATTCCAAGGGAACCTTACAAGATCTTTACTTTGAGATACTTCCTCATTTTTACCAAATATTCCGTATCTCCCATGCATTAATCTCAGCACTCATATGCAAAAAATGTAATCATATCATTTATTTCGCACTGCCGGGGTGACAGAACCGCATTATTTAGCTGAAGTCTCGCTGACGCTATCGCGCGGCCTCTCCTTACAATTGTGTGAAATAATTAAAATATTTGTGCAACTTAATGAATTTGTTTACATGATCGCACAGTGCAATTTTTCATCTTAGTGGAAAATCCAGTCGGACGACTGAAAAGCCTATGCCTTATGCAAAGAAACAAATGGGCAAAAATGAAAAAGCCAACAGAAAATGGGAGAGAAAAAACCATTTAAATCACACGGCGAAAAATGTGGACGGAAACCAGTTTAGTGATTAATCACGTGAGTGCAAGCGGGACGGCTGGCGCGAAACAAATGTCAGAGGCAGCGAACATCAATCTCCAGTTCCAGCTTTATGCACACATATATATGATGTTCGGCCGATCTGAGCCGATCTTGGCCGATCCGGCCACATGGCGGCCACCATTCGCGCGCTCCGAGCCAACGAGTTCTTTGGTGGCCAGAAAAGGAAAAGCGCTCGCGCCTCCGGCAAACATTTTGCAGGGAGCTCGCGGAGCGGGTGCGGTGGCCAAAACCGGCTGAGAGGTGGCCAAATGCGTTTTAGCCATCGCTGGCCATCACACTGCCGGCTGGCATTGTTGCAGTCGCAGTTGCAGCCAGCGCTGCAGCGTTGAGAAACTACAGTTGGGTTCACAACCTCATTTCGAATTGGCAAACAGGTGCGACACAAATCGTGTCCACGTTTGGCGCTGTAATGCGAGATGATGCCTGGCTGGGTTACAAAGCACCGGGTTAGGTGAAAAATATAAATAACATGGGTTTGCAACAGCAAAAGCAACTTAGGAACCCATACAAAGTTTCCCTGTACACCTCATCTACCAAACGTGTGTCACATGCTGAATATAATGCTATAAATGGGGAGCCAAAAGGTACAGTATACTATACCTAGGAAATGCTGAGATTAATTTCCTTTAAAAAGCTTATAGATTTTTTATATGTTTTGCCAACCTGCTTAGTTTTTTCCTGACAGTTACCTTGGCATCCATTCTTTATTAAATTCTTTAAATATCAATTAGAGGATCTACAAGTACCTCTAAGGAGAAAGAATGAAATATTCAAATTAAACAAGTTATTTTATAAAGATTTTGGGGTCTAATAACTGAAGAAGTAGGAGCTTACATAAAATAATTTATCAGCATTTGGAATTGTTAGCAAAGACTTGGTGAAAAATATTCCAATTTTATAGTTTATTTTAGGGATTTTAGGGTATAAAACTGAAGATTAAACACTTTAAAAGCCCTTGAAATTAATCACATTTATATCGTATATTACTTAATGAAGGGTTAGTAAACAAATGTGGAGTCAAAGATCATACATAGAATACTTTATCAGCCCTTGGAATTATTCGCATTACAAAGGCTTAGGGTAAAATATTCAAATTTACCTATGCAGCTTGATAACAATTGCGAGCAATTTAAAAACTGATGTATTTACAACTGAATTAAACACAAAAGAGCTCTAATACAGAAATAATCATTTTTCAAATAGAGCCGCATGTGCGATGATAAAAATTTATGCGCCAATAAAATTAAATTAAATAAAAATGCAATTATTAGTCAACGCCCAATTTTAATGCGCGCTCGCACACACCAGACACACTGCAATCAGCGTGTGTTTGAAAAATGCACAACAATTAATTTTCAATAAAAAAGGTAGCGGCGGCAAACGGAGCCGCGCTTTGCATATGTGGCGTGTTTAAATAGAACGGCCATATCAACAGCAGAAACGGCAACAAAGCCGCATGGCAAGTGGGAAAAATAATGAAAAATACAAAAGTCAGAGGGAAAAAAACAGAAATCAAATCGAATGGAAAACGATAAAAATCGCACAACTGTCCATAGGCCGCCTGAGGCCGAATGCGAAATGCTTCGATTTGAAATGTTGCAACAATAATTGTCACAAATTGAACTCATGTCATGATTTGCGACGACGACGACGACAACAGAGACTGTACGAGTATAGTACGAGTACGTTTGCGTCCGTACACCTGATCCATGGGCCGGGGTCGGGGGTTAGGGGGTTGGAGGCCGGGAAACGTGAGTCCGGGAAATTCGATTGTGTGACAGGTGCAATTTAGTCGAGGTCTGGCTATGAAAAGTCCAATGCCGGCAATTGCCGTTTGATTGGTTTTCATTAAACCAGAGCACTTTGCCGGCCAGCAATGGAACGTGATGGATTATACTGCAGTGGAAATTTCCCTATCAATATGGTAAAAAATTAAATGGCTAGCAGATCAAAGGCGTTTTTTGCCATGACAAGCCGTTTGCGCAACGCGGAAAAGGGCAAACAGTTCTTAGAACTTTTGCAAATATTTACGCCACCCACATGATTACGCGTGTCATAATTAACCGACGATTAAAATTCCATTTTAATTAAAAATCCGATCAAATATTGTTTGTAGGATCACACGATCGCTCGACTGACGTTTAACGGCTCCATTTGGGTTATCTCGGCGGGCTCGGGCGTCCTTTGATAGAATCATTTGCCGTAGCGGCCACATATTTGGTTAGGCGTGTAAATATTTTGGCGAACACATGGCAAGGCTTACTACAAATGGGGCCATTAGGGAAGCTTTATGCTTTTCTAAACTCTGTATAAATATTGCAACCGGAAGGCGGTCATAAAGCGCCACAGCGCACCAGCTGGCCAAATGTAAACACACATGCGCCGCCGCCAAGCGAACGAATTTCAGTTAATTAAAAGACCAAAATGGTTGCCAAACCATCGAGAAAGTCAACTCGCGCAGCAGCCCTCTCAGATCGGCAAACATTGCCGGCTGGGTGGCTGGATGGCTGGATGGTTGGCTAATTGGTTGCCCCAAAAAAATGAAATAAAATAAAATAAAGAGAAACCGATCCACATGCCGAAATCACCTCCATGGCGATACAGCGATAGTTCATTTCTTAATTGTTCGGCCGCCGCCGCCGCCACAGCCGTACAGAGACTCGCACTGACAAACAATAATTGCGCTGCTTCTCCTGGAGGGAGGCTGGCAGATAAAAATGTATCCGGTAGATAAACTCGGCCGGCCTGTGAGTGGCAGAGCCAGAAAGCCAACACCGAAAATGTGTTTGCTCGCCGCCAGAACGAAATTCACAAACAAACATCACAATTTATTAACTCTTGAGTTCAAAAGGATTGCTCAGTTCCGCTTGACAATTTAATATGTTTTACAAATTAGGCCTTTATTTTGGGTTTTCCTGGTTCACTGCGTAAGTAATCATCGCGCAGGTTTCGCGGGTCTGGGAAATATTCCCCGAACATCCATAACTCTCGGCAAGATCAAAGGGGGCGACAAAGCCGTTTCCATTCAAGTGCTCTCCTCCGCCGTTCGATATGGAAAATCGAGTTGGGAGGCACTTGAGATACGAAAATTAAGTTTAGATTTGTCACTGTTTAGTCTGGCTGCTAAAGTGTTTACAAATCAGGGCTGCAGGAATTTCCCACAGTTGCCGGCTCCCCCTGGCCCCTACCTTGGGAAAATCCAATTAATTATGGGCTACACTTTTTGGGTTCGGCTTGACCGTTCGCAAGATTTGCATAATCTTGAATTTCCTCTGATTTTCCTATAAACAATAAACCAAATGGCCGAGGCCACTCCCCTGCACTTGCAATCTCCTGCGGAAAAATTATGTTCCACGTCCGATGCTGAATATGTTCGAAAAATATTATGCACGACAAGTTACATGCATCAAACTGCGCCTGCAACTGCGGCTGCAGCTAAAAAAAATTCAACAAAAAACGGCAACAAATGCCATAAAATCAAAGCACAACCAAGAAGGCGGCTGCTCCACAGAACGTGGTGATGCCTGAATGGAAGTGTGCGCGGCGGGACGGGGTGGCCAGGGTGACGGACTTCGGAGTAGCTGGCACACACGGAATCAACACCCCAGCGGCCATGGCGGCGGGGCAGGCAACCTGTTGCACATTCAACGTGCACACACTCCCGGGCCTATACATCTTTGAAATGCATTTCATTAAGAGACAAAACCCACCAGCCAGTTGGTCAAAACAGAGAAAATCCAAGGAGCTTCCTTGTTTGAAAGTTTGAAAATTGTTTTTTGAATCCACAAATTGGCAGAGAAATTAAAAATTTCTTCATGATCTTGTCCTAAAATAGTTAGGAAATAAATAAGATTGTAAATCAATTTAAAAATCTTTGTTAGGCATTGAAACCAGTTACAGCAACATGTTTTCTACCTGATTATTTGTTTATTTACAAAATTATTATAAGTTAAGCTAATATTATCTTCAAGACTACTAGCTAGGGTCCTCCACTCTATCTCTATTGCTTAATCATTTGTTTTAAATGCCTATGGGTTTCTTATTTTAGGTATTTTGATTAATTTCAAGTGAAACACCACCGACAATTTTGTGGGGTACTCCACTCTTGTTTCGGAGCCGCAGCCGAAGAACCATTTGCACTTTACCCTGCCTCAAAAAAGTCGCAGACAGGCGGGTGACGATGAGGAAGGCACGGGCGGGTGGCACAGTCCATTGTCCGAATCAATTGTGGGAACGCACGGGAATAATCTGCACCGAGGTGCGACTATCTACACACAAAATATTCGCCCAAGGGCGGGGATGTGGGGATGTGGGGATGCCCGGTTGTCGGCTTTTGGGTGGGTGGCATTGGTCGCGCAACGTTTGTCGCTGTCAATTAAAGCCGGGGCACCGGCACAGGCACAGGCACCGGCAACGGCAACTGCACCACCAAGCAGCGACAGGAACTGGAACTTGTTGCACAAGTTGCAGTTGCAACTCGGCGAGTCGCTGTCGCTGGCTGTGCCAGTTTTCTATGCCTCCGTGGCATTTTTTGACACTCACCGACGTTGCTGCGGCTGTTGCAACGGCAACGGCAGCGGCAGCAGCAGCTGCTCCTGCCCCTGCCACCCGGACAGTCCATCCTTCGGACGTTCCTCGATTGCCGTCGGCCATTCGAGGAGCCCTTCCGCTCCGCGTTTCGGATCACAGCAGCTGCATTGTCTCTGCTATTGACCAACTTAGGTGGCATGGCCAAAAGCGCGGGCGGCAGGGCAGGGGCTCCGTTTCCCCTACTGATATCGGCTTTCTGTCAATGATATATTGACAGCCACCGACCGACTCAGCGATTGCTGTTGCTGTTTTAAATGCCCTTAAATAGGGAGATGGACTTTGGCAGTGCCCACCAAACTGCAGGCTTATTTTTGGAATATTCAATTAAAATTGGATAAAAACCTGTAAGAGCGTTTGTCCTTAAGGTACAAATGGTATATTAAGTTTGGGAAAATTTGCAGAGTATATATACCTTTGATTAGGATCAACAACCAAGTCCGTCTGTATGTATAAACACGTCGTTCTGGTAAGAGCTAGAGATGTAATTCTTTTTGTCTTAGATGCGTTTAGTAAAGAACTAGAAATACTATTGTATATTTGTCTATATCTCCAAAACGGTTAGAGCATGATATAAAAATCTTTCCTCTTATAGTTAAAAATTTTAATATCTAACATAGCTACGTGACAAGTTTTATACAGATCGGACGATAAATAATGTTAACACAATATATACATAGGATATTAAAGATACCTTCATATATTCCCTAAACTTTAAATTACGGTGTTTATTGTATCATTCATACTTTGAGCACAAGTATATTGATTTTTGCATCCAAATAGCACTTGTTTTCTTTAGTTTTAAATCCAAGACACGATGATTAATAGATCGCAGCATCTCTCCAAAAGATACTTTTGTTTCCCAGCTTGTGGCTCGCTTAATAAAAGCAAAGTGCTCGCCGTGATCCGCTGTTGAAATCTCTGCAATCTGATGCACTTATTTCAGCACCCGACTTTCGTTCTCGATCGGCGGAGCATCAGCCACCAAGAGCGATCAATTTTGGGGGGAAAGGAGGTGGTTGCCAGAAGTGGGGGCAATCATTCTGGCAATGGTGATATAAATTTATGTGCCTCAATGCAAAAACCCCGCATGGGCTCTCGGCGGCGGCCCAGGGCTACGGAATGCGCGCCGTGTCCATCAGATGCGTCTCCAACTGCGCGGAGTCGTTCCCGTGGCCGGGAAGTGGAAGGTGGCAAGTGGCAGCATTGACTCAACTGTCAAGTTGGTCTTGTTTTCCGCCTCTTGGTGGGACGCTGCGGCGCGTTGATTCGTCGTAATTCATATGGGTGGTGCCTGCGGCCCCCCACCACCACCCCCATCTGGGGTTCATCTTGTTTGTGGCCGAATGCTGGGTGCCGCATGGTGCAGCTTCCATGTTTATGGCTGCCACTGACAAGGCAGACAAAGATGATGATAATGATGTTGCCGCATCTCGCATCTCGCAGCTCGAGTGTCCCTGCACCTTCTCCTCCTCGCCGCGTTTTGATTGCGTGCCTCGTTCGGGGCGAAGGCTTTACCTGAGCATCAATCGGCCATAAATTAGCATTTGAGTAAATTGGTTAAATTCGTTATTCGGAATTAGGCCCCATCCCGATCCCATCCCCAACCTCATTCACCAATCCCCGAAGCCTCCGCCAGCCAACTTGTTTATTTTTGCATTTTTCAGCGCATTTTTATGTTTAATTTTGTTCCATTGATTGATTTATTTTCACTGTTCGCTTCTTAATGGCGGAAATCTTTTGCAGGCTGGTAATCTTCTGCGCTTGGCCAAAGTGAAGTGGAAAAATTGAAGCCATTAATGGGGATGTGAAAGCTCTCGCCAATCGGAATGGCTTTCTATCAGCGACTGCAAGCATTTTAATTGAGACTTCAAGCAGAATAATAATCACGCTTTATCAGTGTGCACTGCCCATATTATCAATTAGCCTTTTCCAGAGCCGATCAATAAATACAGCTCATAAAGTTTCTAGCTTAACCGTTTCGGGGCTCTTGATTGCCTTGCCAAAGATAATTCCACATCGAAAACTTTCGAAATGTGAATAATAAATCCATAAACATGGGAAAAATGTGTTCATAAAACGTTGAACTCTTGAACTCCCCTCGCAGCCGCCGTCGGGCCAAACGATAACAATTCGAGATTCCATAAAACTGGAATAAATAAAACTTGAAGAAATCAATTTTTGAGAACGAAAATGTTGTCGGGGCGAAGAACACATTTTGAGGCGTCCGGGACTGACTGGACCGGGATTTAAATTACCACGAACTCCATAAATCAATCCAATTTATTGACCAATGACAAAATGGGCGAAATGAGATGGGAGCGAACGGGATGGCGGGGCCAAACGAATGCTGTGGCCGGCCGAGGGAGTGAGTGAGAACAATGCAAACGAAATTCAAATTAAAATGACCAAACAAAAACAAACGGAAAGGCATTAAGGAACCATGAAGATTAAGCATTTTTTTTGTTTTTGATGGAAAGGTAGGGGACAGGGACGGGGACGAAGGGGATTGGCCACAAGGAGGACCAAAAATCGATTAAAACGAATCGAAATGGACGATTGGAATGTCAAATGGAGGTGCCCGTAACCAGTATCAATCCAATGCCCTACAATTGATAAATCCGAATGCGATGAATACACTTACCAAGTCAATTAGTAAGGCAATCCAAAACGCTCTATTTCCTTTATATCTTTATAATATTTTAAATTAGATATTCTGTTAAATATTTGAGGTAAAGTATGTTGCAAAGATTGTCTAATTATTTCACTACAATTACTTATTTTAGCTTCTATGATATTTTAGAGATCTGATGGTAATTACATTTTGAAATTTCAAAAATAGTAGTTCTGGTTGTAAAGGAAAATGTATACTCTATAAAAGCAAGATCATTGTAGTAACAAATCGGAAAGCTTTAATATTATTGAAATTCTAAGAAAACTAATTTAAAAACCTGTCAAAGAATTAGCAAATGATATTTAGCATATCCCTCAGATGTCCATAATAACAATATTGCCTTGGAATAGAGTATATACTCGTAGATAGAAGAACTAAAAACCGAACGAAATAATTCCCCCGCCCGGTGGAGAGCATCATCATCTCACCTCAGCACAGCTTTGACTGTCTATGCCACAAATCAAGGGAGACGAAGGATGCAAACTGGAACGACGACTGTCCCTGCTTCTGTCTCTTTCGCCGCCTTGAACTTGGCTGCGTGCCCCGTCTCTTTCTCACTCCGAGATCGTACCCCTGCAGGGCGTCCCACGGCAGCGTCATAATCACACGGCTGCATTCGCCTGGCCAGCGAGGTAAATGAGTGGTTTAAGGGGGTTTCGAGGGGTTTTCAAGGGGTCCCAGGGAGCTCGAGCCCTCCTCCAGCTCCTCGATAATTATGACGGGAAATAAATTGTGTATGATTGCTTGATTGGCGATTTATTGACTCACATTATTGGAAGCTGCCGTCGCCATCATCCTGGGTCTCCAGCATCCCCCCAGTGCCCCCACTGGTGTATTCTCCTCGGAGTCCGTGGAGCCTTTGAGTGCGAGTGCATCCATGAGTGTTCGTAATCGGTGCGGGCCTGACAGCGTATTTATTACCAAATGCGTATAATAATTCTCCTCTTTGCCGAGCTTCTTTTGCTAAGCAACAACGGCCAGACAGTAATAGGATGATGATTGAAATGGCGAATGATTCCAAAACCGGAAGCTATTAAATAGGTGCACCCAAATGGGTTGGAATTGTTTCCAAAGCGGTTGCAAGTAGCTTTCAGGATAATTGAAGCAGATTCTTTCATTTTTAGTTACCAAAGGGAATGGGACTATAAGTTTATTTTGCAATTAATATTGTAATCTTTTGAAAATGTATAATTTTATAGTCGTCAAAATGCTCATCTTTGCTGACAGCTTCCCCCAAATCTTTCATCTTTGACATTGAATCTCATATCTCCTCGGGGATTAATTGAAATCTTGAATTTCATAAGTTTCCTGGGAATTGCAGCCATAAAATTTCATGACCCCACTCATTACCAAGACACAAGCGAAATTTCATCAACAAAAATGTCACACATGAAGCAATAATAACTCAAGGGGACGGATGGATGTATGGATGGTTGGGATGGAGAGGCAGCCATTTCGGGAGAAATTCTTTTTTAGAAAGGCCATAAAATTTGACTGGCCATCAGGGCGCAGGGAATCGGAATCGAAAATTTAAAAGCCGGTACAACGTGCATCTGTACAACGAAATGGGAGAGATGTGGCATTCACACGCACATAATTCAATTGGTTCAAACAAAAGCACATTTAATTTTATTTATTATCGCCGGGGATGATACGTCCTTTGTGTCCTCCAGAACACACTTGCCACTCGGATGCGACTTTCACTCAAACGTGGAAAATGATTTTGATGCGTCCTGTTATCTAGTGAGCGTAAGAGGCCGGCCAAGGCGAACCGGGGAGATACATCTGAGGGCAATAAATAAACCCAAGATTGAAGAAAGGTTCTTTGGGAAAGAAAGAAGGCGCAGAGAAATGTCAACAAATGAGAAGCGTAGAGTGTGTGGCACTGGAACGCCGGAGCGCTGACTGACAGCCAGGCGGTTGAAAATGCACGACACATGCTGGCAACAAAAGATACAAAGATACACGACCTTCCTCTCGCTCCCGCTCTCGCTCTGGCAATCGTTCTCGCTCACTCATGCGCCTGTAAAAGGCAATTTCAACTTTCGAATGATGCGGCGATAAATCAAGGATAATCTACTTTTCAGGATCATAATTTTTGTGTGAATTGACAGTCAGGCAGTGACAAAAAAGAAAAGCCAACTGACAGATTTATGTGTACGCACAAACGCACGCACATCCTGCGGGAGAAATGGGCCGGGTTCCCGGGCAGATAAACCGGGGAAGGAGGAGGGAGGAAAGCGGAGAAATGCGGAGAGAGAGTGATGTAGTGGAGTGAAAGGACCCGTCGATGCCAGCGATATCAATTTCCCATAAAACTTGCGCCCGGCCCAAGAAAGTGGATGATGATGATGGTGACGGGGTTTCCTCTGTTCTGTTTCTACTTCTATTTCTATTTTTTGTTCTCTTCAAGAAATACGGGGTGGTGGAAACCCTTATTTGACACATTAAATGTCAGCTGACCATGCAATGGGTCGGCCATCTTTGCTTTTTTTGGGTGGAACGGCCATGCGGGTTTTCCAGGGCCCAGCATTTGGAATGTGTCGCACGTCCCCGTTCGCCCGTCAGTCCATTTATTGGCGACATTAAATCATTCTATCAATCCCAGGCACGAGTGAACGTCCCGTGACACCCACCCACACAACACCCTGGAAAAAAGCAGGCCAAACCCACCCCCGGCGCCCCCATTAGTCATTAATCGTTGCACAGTGACTTTAATGGCATTAAATAGTCGCAATTATATTTTAATGCTATACCGCAGCCGAATGTCTCTGCCTTTTCCTTGGGGTTGCTCTAAATCCTCCTTGGACTTATTCCTCCGCCCGCCCGGATTTAGTTAATTGCTTTCTTGCCCCCTAATCACATTGTCCCGGCCAGGCTTTTTGTCGCCCGGTCATCACCGGCTCCTCCGCAGCCGAGCAGCTAGCAGCTGCTTAGCATATCAATGTGGCGTCGCACAAAAGGCCAACACAGTTGCCAACAACAAGCTAAACTATTGGTTCAATCAACTAATTGGCCCACCTTTGTGTCAGCCCCGGACAGTCGCGCTAAGATCAGGGCTTATCATAATTAAACGCTTTTAGTGCATTAAGCACCCGTTTAATGCTCATATATATTCAAATTGATATTACCTTTGTTTTAGACACAAGAGTAGAAATTCTGCTTTTAAATTCCTACAACAGATTTGCAATGAATTGAATCCAAGCAAAAATCTCATACACTTATTGTATTCTTGGTTTTTATCTGCAAATTCGTTGTTTGTTTCATTGTATCTCTTATAATCACATTATTTAATAATATTTACCTCATATAACGTTTATATAATTTCACATAAATTTATTCATAATTTCTCTTGCATAGATCTATGTAAAAACTGTTTGATCCTTAATAACTAAGACAAAATTAATTTTAAAGCTCAGATTTAAATGTAGCTATGGAGCTAATATTTAAAATATTTGAATTTCCATTATTGCTTCTTCTGCAGCCTACGGGAAAATTATTCCACGTCTTAAATTTATTGAAAAAATTTGGTTATATAGAGCAAAAACAAATTGTTTGTAAATTCTCCAAGCCTTTAAAATTGGTTTCACTTCGAGTGCCGGATCTTATACTCCGAAATTTCGAAATTCTAGTGAATACAAAGTATGTTTTAAAATACCTAAACGAAAAATTACTCAAATTAAAATTAATTTCTATAATAAGGAGATCAATCCAGAAGGCTGCATTTATTTTTATAAATAAATAGGAATAAATTGAAGCATATGTTATGCAAATTTTGCAGCAAAAGGAAGGCATATATTCTTAGGAATATTATGCAATATTCCACTGTATCCACGTCAAACATAACAACTGAAAGCATATGCTCATGTGTACTGCGTATCTCCCTGCGCCATCACTCTGTGCAATGTCCTGTGGGCGTGTCACTTAAGTGACAGAATATAAAATATATATTTAAAGGCCGTGCCAGAGACTATCTTACGAAAAGTAACCCCTTTCGTTTAGATTTATGATGGGCGGAATTGGAATTGCTTTGGGGAACGGAATGGCATGGCGGCAGCAGGAACAAAGGGCAGTCAAAAGCAAAAGACGCAGCCAAAGCAGAATCGAAAGCAACTAATCAAGTTTTGACAGTGGAAAATCCACCTCGAGAGGCAGCTGAGTTTTAGTTCCCAGTTTCAGTTTCAGTTTTAGTTCTTGTGGTCGTTTGGTCGCCGATAGCGGTGGCGATGGCGATGGCGGTGGCAATGTTTCATCTAATGAAATGCCTCCATATCGAGAAATTAACCCAGAGACAGCCCGAACGAACGCACACCAGCGCCCCGCATCCCGCGGCCCATAAAACAATGTCACGCAATTTAGAGTAAGCAGGGACAAAAAGAACGAGGAAAATGTCAAATTTTGAGTGATTTACGTGAGGGCCAAGTGAGCGAGTTCCTATGAAAATAGAACACATAAAAGGAGTTCATAATTTGCTTCGAAAATATGGTCTTGGCTTGGCCGTGATGCGTGAGTGAAAGATAAGAAAGTTGGAAAGTGACTGTGACAGGGACAGTGACTCCGGGTGGCAACAAACTCGGTGCGCCTGACCCTTGACCCTTGAGCACATGCTGCGCTTTCCCCGGCAGCGCCTTTCGCCTTCTTCGGCTGCCTGTCTGTCCCTTTAAATTAGGCAAATTTACGAAACAGGACACGCCGCAGGAGCGCTGATGCAACGCTCGAGTCACGAAGACAGGCCAAAACGTCGAAGGACGACATAAATCACTGTTTCTCGGCTAATTTGGCAGAACGAAAGCGAACGCTGCGCCGCGCATCCGTCAGATACTTTTGCGCAGGCGCGCAGCTGCGCGCTCGCTGCCGGTCCATGTGGAAATATGAAAATTATGAAAACTACAAGAACTACTGCGGCAAGAGGGCAGCGAAGTGTGCCCCTATCCTCAGATTTACGACCTTGACAGCCCATTGAGCTGCCATTTTCGAATCCGATCCGTAATTCTCTAATGCACTGTAACGACGCCCCGGCCATTTCTCTTTCCCTCCACAAAGGCGAGTGCTGGAGAATTTCTCCGGCTTTTAATATTTTTATGATGCACATTTCCGTTTCGCAGTTGTCGATATGAAGTGAGTGACTGGGTTTTCTGGGTCCCCCGCCGAAGATTTATGTGTTTCTTCGATTATGTAAGCCAATCGGGGGTTTTTCTGTTTTCCGTCGGTTCCTTTTTTTTCTTCTTTCATTTGGGTGGAAAGTCAATTATCAAATTTATGGTTTTCCATCCATGAGATCTTCTCAGCGGCATTTCTTTGGCTTTCTTGAATGGATATCGTTCCCACATGTAGTTCGGCATTGGCCGCACATCGCATATTAGTTTTCTCCAAATGCATGGCATCTGTTAATGTTTAATTTGTTTGTAATTTTAAGTTATTAGTAATAATTTTGGGTATTCCAGCCAGGCTGCTGACAGTTCTGAAACCATTTGATTATATGGTTTTTAATCAGTTTTCTTCTTTTCTTGGGATCCGCGATTAATGGGGTTTGTATTAATGAAGGCTGCGGTTCTTTGGGGTTTTCATAATGATATGTGGGAAATCTTGGTTGGGTTCAAATCTTTTTAACAACCGCTGATAATAAATGTTTAAGGTACATGGTATAAAAATATGATGCGGTATTCTGTACACTTGCAGATCACACTCCCCGAATAACTTGACATTTTATAATTATACAAGAAGTTTAATGAATGCGTAACCAATTGGGTGCCCATCTTGCTTGTTTCCGACACCATTTAAATGGATAATCGAAAAACACCCACACCAATGGCGTTGGCTGGGTAAATTTCATTCATTGTTGCTTTCGTCAAAATGAACAGCAGAAACTTTTTAATGAAAAACCCGCATTCGATGGTTTTCCCAGCCCACCAGCCCAAGGAAAACTTTGAAGAGTTCTCTGGGATGGGGGAAGGGGGACGAGAGCGAAGGCACGAGATACATACGATTCCATCATGGCCGCCGTCGACGACGACGACGACGAGAACTGACGGAAAACGACGACGACTCCGACTCCGACAACCACTACGACGATGACGGTGAAGAAGAAGCGACAGCCTGTCAGTCAGGAGGAAAAAACCCAAGGGGTCAGGGGTCGGGGGCAGGGCAATGGCCACGCAGCATGTGCGGGCTGTTCGCCATCCCACTCTAGCCCGCAGTCCCACTCCCCGAAGCAGGACTTCTCAGTTGACGGTTTTCATCCACCATTCAAAGTCGAGTTTTTGGCAAACACTTCCTTCGGGGGCCAAGAGCAAAACGACCCTTATTCCGCCGGTCGGGCGGGTAGTCATAATTCTTTTTTATTTTCTGACACGTATAAATCACTCAATTGTATAAAATTAAACGCAAAAAGGACGACGACTACACAGTCGCACCACACCAATGCGAAAGCCAAAAAGGGCACGGGCCCAAAATGGCAGTCCTGGCAGTCCTGCCAGTCAGTTATGTCAGACAGGCGGCTCTCAGTTATTTAGGGCTGCTCGCTTTGAATAAAATAATTCTGATTCGTGCGGCCGAATAAATCAGGAGATTGGACACAGATATCATAAAAATAATATCCTGTTCGCCGGCGCTTCCTCCTCTCTTCTTCAGGCGCTGTCGCCTGGGTGTCCTTCGATGTGGCTTACGAATCGGATTTTGGCTTTGGCAGCTTGAAGTTCCGGCTCCCCGGCCCTTTGGCTTCGAATCGCACTCGTAATTTTCACCAGTTTTTCCTGTCCGGGCAGTTAAATGAGCATTTGGCACACGTCAAGCTCTCGTTTTTGCAGCGATTTCAAGAACTCGACATTAGGGTTTTCTAAAATGCCTTGCACTGGGGATTTTCAAGAATTCATTGAAGAATTTTGCATGCAAAAGTTACTTACACAAATTTTAAATTAATTAATGCTGCCGAACAAAAATAATCTAATCAATTGTTTTATCGAAATCATTCTTAAAGAGCAATCGCGTAATAAAATTATATCATTACTTTAAAAACGAATCTAGCAATCATAAATTCCAGTAATCTTTAAAATAAACAGTTTATTAAATAAATAATAAATGGCACAATCATTCAGTTTATTGGCAGTACTATTTTTTCTTTCTTTACCATTTTTTAAATTTTTTTAATCCCATGTGTTGGGTGGTTGCTGCAGGACCGCCTCTCAATCGCATCCAGAAATGCTAAGTATGGCTGCGGTACATGGCCATCACATGGCATAATAATTTGATTTGTGATCTTTGATAGCACGGATGAAATATGGAAACGGGGCTGGTGCTTTTTTCGCGTTCGGGTGGGGAAGGTCCTTAGTCCTGCCAACGCTGGCGTCGTGTCATCGTCATCAGCATTAAAACGACTCCGACTCCAATCTGCAACCACCTCCTGATGTCGCATTTACAACCCTTAGCGCGCATAAATTACTTTTATTACCTGTCAGGGGTATTTGTACTCGCTACCATTCTGTGCCCTTCAGCTCCCAGCTCTCCCCGCTCGCCCTGCTTTTTTCTCATTTGGTTTTTAGCTATATTTTAATTGCATATCGCGCCATAACTATTTTGCACTCGCTGGCATCAGATTGAAGATATTTATTAATATTAGATGCGACAGACACCGACATATTTAGCATTTGCCACAGGTCCTGTCCCGTCCCGTGCCAATCCTCGTTCCTAATCTGTCTGGCTCCTTCCCCCGAAAAATGGGTCGCATAATTCCGGTTCCATTAATTCTATTTTATTGCGTCACAGATTTTTAGATGATTCTGCTGCTGTTGTGTGTGGATGCGACTATCTTTTTGGTTGGGATTTCTGTTTTTTGCGGCTATTATTATTTCACTGCTCATTGTTTTTGCCGTCTGTTCCGGTTGGTATTTTGTTTGCTGCATTTTCATATATTTCATGTCATTCAAAACTGTGTAAATAAAAGCTGGATTTTTTCCAGTCATTTCTGTAATCATCATCATTAGCATAGCTGCCGCAGAAGGGTTAGCAGTGGATGGAAAATCAATGAGCCGTTTCCTGAAGAGTTATAAATATGGTACAGTCTTGAAACCCTCATCCTTTTGGTTATTCCACCAAACCTATCGATAATCGGTTAAATCGGCTAAATTACTCAAAGACCAGCACTTTAATTTATCAAGAGTGGGACCCAATTCATCAGTACAAAAGGGTAACAACTAAATTAAAAGCTGGGCATTGGGCACTGAGAACTGAAAAAGATGTCTTCCTTTTTATCCCTGAATTAATCGGACTATTAATAAGTCTTTTGTAGGATCTCGATAAAAAATAAAAACGTTAACCTTCGGCCGGCGGAAACGGACGGCAATACAAATGGAAATCCTTCAGCCATAAAAGAAACTGATTTACCTGCGATGAAAGTGACAAGTTCATTTTTTCTCCCTCGCCTCCAGAGGCCGCAGGTGGCAGGTTCTACCCAGATTCCACCGAGATTGTCCGGCCCGGAGTTCCTCCATCTTCATCTTCGGGGCCTCTCTGCATATGGCGCGGCGTCGGAGGCGACTTTGATAAATACCATGACAAATTCAAAACTGTCAGACGTAATTTTTCAAATTGTAATTGCATTATTATCGAATGCTGTCGGAGCGAGGGCGAGAGAGGCAAGATGGAGGGAAAAGTGGGAAATGGAAATGAAATGATGAGGGGAACAATTGGCGCATTAATCTCAAAAACTGTCGCTCTGAGGAGCCAGCCAGAGTATCAAGGAAAGGTCGATCCAGCATGTGTTTGGCCTAGGACTTTCCCGGGTCTCTTTTTTGAATAATTGAAATGTCAGAAGTCGCCATTGAGCCACCTAAAAGGGAAAAAGACTGGGAGTGGGGGTTGTGGAAAAGTAAGGTAGAAAGTCACTTGAGAAGTTCACTCAATGGAGCAGAAACAGGTAGGGCAGCCCTAGTTCATGGGCAAGATGATCATGAATATCCAGGACAAATTTTTGATATGAAAAACAAGTCACAGTGTAGACAGAACCACCTTATGCTGCCCATTTAACACAGTTTTCTTTTCCTTCAATAATCTCCCCGCATAAACGTGATTTCCCAGCCCAGGCATCGACTTTTTTGAGTCTCGAGTGCTGCATCTGCAGTTTGGCTGCTCAAAAAGAAAGGCGCAAGATTAATTGCGCGTGGAAACTCGTAATTAAATCATATCATGGCTTGGGTCCCCAGTTGGCACCTCCCCCGCCTGTGCGTCCGCGTCCGCTCCCCTCGTTGCCACTTAACGATGTTTTGATGTGGTCGATTTTTCATTTGCCGAACGCTCTTTTGAAAAATTGCATATTCAAGTGACTCAATTAAGGAGGGAAAACATTTTCGTGTGCGCCACAAACGAGGGTGCTGTGGCGTGGGGGCTGTGGGATCCCGTAGATACACCAGAGATACTCGGAGATACTCAGAGATACAGATACAGGTTGCAGCAAGTAGCCGGGCAAGATGTCTGCCATTTTGTGTGTGTGCCGCTGCTGCTGCTGTTGCCGCTGCTGCTACTGCTGTGATGTTGCACGTGAAATCCTTTTGGCCAAAGAGGCAGCAGCCGACCTGATTGGTAGTTGACTTGACTGCTGTGCTCTGGCCAGATTCCATCAGCAGCCACAGCAGCAGCAACAGCAGCAACAGCAAAAAGGCAACAAACGAAAACGAAATGCTGCTGAGACATGAAGTTGACAGCTCAATGCGCTCGAACAAAACCCAAGCCCACAATGCTGTCGGAAAGGGACGGAGCCAGGCGGTAGGAAAGCGGGGGCGAGCGAGACAGCAGCTCCAATACTAGGGAGCAAAATGTGGCACCGACGGCGCACCAGTTGCAAAATAAAACTGCAAGAGGGCAAAGCGAACTGTGAGCATCACCGCAGCCACAATGGGGCCTACGGATTTGGGTTCACTTTCAAGCGCTCGAAGATTTCAGATCAGAAGGGGTTATTTTCTCAACTTTTTGTCCTTAGGAAGTCAAGAATGTTTGAAAATTGTGTATTTTCATTAAGAATTCAGTGCTTTTTATGAGTTTAAAATACCACATAGGCATTTAATATTCACAGAGAATTGTGAAATTAGAAATATATGTTTGCTCATATACAAATTATTTTCCTAAATTGTTTATAAATGTTATTATTTTCACCAGTTTTTACACATTCATCGAACTGTAACTTTATTATTGTTTTTATAAATAACATTCTTTATTAATAGTATAATATTGCCTGAATATATAGCTATATAAACAAAAACCAGACAAATAAAATATTTTATTAATCATACAAGTGTTGCTTCCAGATAAGGATCACCTTGAAGGATGCTATACAAAATCATCTGCTTATATTTTATTAGTTAAGCTTATATAATCGGTAATAATAATATTAAATTGCTACCTATATATTAATTAGCTTATTATTGAAGTACGAGTACATTTTAGTGATGCATTTAGGTGTTGCCTACCACTTTGCGTGGGCTCTATTCATCTGGCGTCTGCTGTTTCGCCTCAAAGCTAAGCGAATCACAAAAACGGGCTTCTCGCAACCACCCCCCTGCCTGCCACATCACCGCCTTGCCGCAAAACCCTTCGAAAGCAAGCAAACGCTATTGCGAACCACCCAGCAAACAGGGGGCCCTGCCCCTGCAACGGCCCCTTGGCCACATTGAAAGCGCGTTGAAGAAGAATCCATCAATTTTTATGTTGCCCCCGGTCGACATTTTTGTCGATTCTGTTTCGTCGTTCTTCTCTGCCTCCCTCCTCTGAGTGCCTCTCTTTCACTCGCAAAATGCAAATCGAAATTCACTGGGAGTATCTTTGTGCGAGCTGGTTCAACGATTCCACCCCTTTTCCCATTGTTCTGTCCATCAAAAAAGATACAAGAAGCAGAAGAAGCCGAGCCGAAGCCGAGGCTGAGGCAAGAGAAGATGCTGTACAAAAATCCATACTCTTGATGTTGCTGCCGGGTTTTTGTTTTTTAGTTGCCCATGTTGCTGCTGTGTTGCTGTTGTCGTTGACTTTTTCTCGTCTGCAAACTGCTCCTCCTCGTCATTGTTCCTTCTCTGCTGTTGATTCGTTGTTGCTGGCTGAAGCTTCAGTGCTTTCGTTTCAATTGTTGTTGCTGCTTCGATTTTTCTCATCGCTGCTGCGGCTGCTGTTGCTGCTGTTGCTGCTGTTGCTGCTGCTGCTGCTGCAGCTTCTTGTTTGCTCTTTGCCATTGTGCTTGGCTCCTTCACTTGCCACTGGCTCCCTTTCCCTCCTTGCCACACCACAGCCGCACTACTCCACTCCACTCCACTCCAAATGTCTGCCCCCGAAATGCCAGCCCGCCCATTTTAGCCATTGCAGCCGCTGGCAGAGTGGCTACCTCACATTCACCTCCCAAAGGCCACCACCCTCCCAAAGTTGCAACGTCAAACTTCATTTCGGTTACGTTTTTTGCCAGATGCATAAAGCGGGGGAGTCGAGAATATTTCATTCAAAACCCATTGCCTTTCAGCATGCTCAGTTTTGGCACAAGGCTAAGATAAAGTCGATAGAGCAAGAGATTGCTAACTCAAATAAACAAAGATAGTCGAGGTTTTCTTAGCCCAAAGCTCGAAAATTTAACTGGGATTGTGTTCCCCTTCCCTTGAATTCCCACCTTATTAATAAAACTTAGTTTTCCAAAATATTTCGTAACGTTGTCAATCTCTCTAATCTATGAATTTGTATATGTTATACCCGGTTCATAAAAAGAACTAGGGTATATTGATTTCGTACGAATGTACCTATGTAAAAGGAAGGAGGAAGCTATTCCGGAAGTATATAGTCGATATGTTCTCGATTAGCATCAATGGTCGAATCAATCAAGCCATGTCCGTCTGTCCGTCCGTCCGTCTGTCCGTATGATCACCTAGATTTTTAAGACTACAATAGATAGATACAAACTAATTGCATATTCTGAATTGTGTGATAACTGTTCAGCCCAAGATTGTTTTAAAAATCGGTTACCACCCACGCACAAGTGGCGTCCATAATTGTAACTTTAGGGGCATTAAATTTGTATGGTAAATTTTCAAAGCCAATATCCCTCTGTGCTGAGAAATTTAGCCGGTTAAACCTACTTCCGCCCGCGCAAATATCAAAAATGGGTTCCATGTTCAGGTGGAAACTGAGAACAGGGTATTTATACTCGAGACACTCGACTATAATCGTTCTTACTTGTTTAATTCCTTTACAACTCGCATTCAACCTTTTTAGTATTCCCCCAATTCTCGGCATCTGGCAGCCAACATCTCGCCCGGCGTGGAGCTTTCGCAACAATCGAGCAGTAAAGCTAATTGAGTTGCCACATAAACCACGCCCGCGTTTGGCTAATTTTCAAACACAATTTTCACTTAACTACACTTAACATAAATTAACCGGGAAATCATTTCTTTAAAAATAATTTCGAATTGCGTTTGTGCATGGGACGCGCAGCAGGAGCCGTGGCAGCAGCAACAGCAGCGGCAGCAGCAACTGCAGCAGCGCAGCCGGGACATAAGTGGTAATTGCCATTAACGCGAAATAATTTTTCGAAAAGGGCAATAAGAGCGACAATTTCCAACATGCACGCACAGTGGCCCCTCGACCCGCCCGTGGCCCGTTTTGGCCGCAAATCCTGGAGACCAACCGAGAGTCCTGACCAGTGCAGTGCAGTGCAGTGCAGCAGTCGGGACACAAATTGCAGGACAATCATCAGAGAGAGAGCGTGGGCCATTAGCTGGCGCAACGCATAAAATGCACTGCAAAAAGGACTAAAAGGATGCCCGCGGGGGCGGTCGATGGGTTGAAATCCACTCAAATGAATTTGTATTTGTTTTTAGGAATAATTTTCGCACCCACCCGCTCGCCCACACGCCCACTATTCCGCCATCGGGCGCAATCAAAAATTGTTGACCCAGGAGCGTGGAGCGAGTAGCGAGGAGTGTGTGCGCCGGGGCATAAGGACGCTTAGGTCCTTCTACTGGATTTTTATGTGGTAATCAACATCGGATTGTGTCGGATGTGTGTGGTTTCAATATATGGATCCTGCTCCCCCTCCGCATGGCAGCCTTTGCGTCGTGAGGCTTATGCAATTTGGTGGAAATGTTTTTCAACGCCTGTTAATTGGCGGCATCAATTTCGATGGCCAGTTCTTGCCACTCGCGGAAAATGAGCACAGGGCTGTGTTGCAGGGAGATGGATAATAGGATACTTAAGAGCTTTAGGGCATATGGTTTTCGAGCAACAATGCAAACTTATTATGGGCATAGCACGATTAAATTGTCACATTTTATAGCTTCCAAAGTAAATTAAGTATTTATGTATGTGCAACAAAATATTCTTTGGAATTTTATAAAAAAAAGTGAACAAAATACACTCATACTGCCACTCAATTGACCATTTCCAGCTCTTCCACATCAGTACCCGCCATACCCGAGTCGATCGAATGGGAAGATTGAACCCCCAAGTACTCTTATGTATTGGCTATTTAAAAAACATTTCCCCTATGTATCGTATAGTGTTCCTGGGGTTAAGCAAGATGGAAAATTGTTGAATTTTCTGGAACTCATCATGAGGCTGAGCCATAAATTACACACAGAGGCGGCGCAGCAGCGAAGCAAAAAACTAAATAACTCCGAAGAATGAATTATGACAGTTCTAATTGACTGAAATATGGTGCGATGGCTGCTTTCCATCATCCCGATCTTGTTTGTTGCCGGGGCGCAAAGGGGCTCGCATCTTATGGATTGAAGTGAGCAAACGAGATACTCTTGCCTCACTTTCGGTGCAGTTACGCTTCGCTTCGAGTTGGATTGGATTGGATTGGCTTGGCTTGGTCTCGTCTTCTTGCCTTGGGTAGTTTTGGTATTTTGGGGAAATGGCAGGGAAAAGGCTGCTGCTGCTGCTGCGGCTGCTGCTGCTGCTGATTCGAGTGGATCTCTTGAAAACAGAACCCAAAAGAGACGGCGACAGGCGCAGCCGCCTGCCACAGTATTTCATTTTCTGTTCGTTTTTGAAGTGCCAGTTTGTGTATCTGAAAGATACGCTTAGCAAGCATACACACACATGGAATCGGAGTAAGGAAACGCCAGGCGAAGCTGTTTTTGGGGGTAAAATGAAAGAAATGGATTTTTGACAGATTTATGACTATCGAGCCGTCTTCATATTTTGAATTATTGCCATCGAAATAGACGAAAAATTCGTTTTTCTCTCGCTTCACTTCGCTGCGGTTCGCCTTGCTTTCTGTTTTTGGTATGGTTTTCCGTTTTGGAAAACTGCCTCCTGCCGTTCTCGAACAATTCACCGCACACACACACCCTACACCCCATANTTCATATTTTGAATTATTGCCATCGAAATAGACGAAAAATTCGTTTTTCTCTCGCTTCACTTCGCTGCGGTTCGCCTTGCTTTCTGTTTTTGGTATGGTTTTCCGTTTTGGAAAACTGCCTCCTGCCGTTCTCGAACAATTCACCGCACACACACACCCTACCGCACACCCCATACCGCACACCCCACACCCGACACCCATTTCGGATTGGTTTTTGGCAGCTCTCAGCCGTCGACTGTCGTCAGGCCGTTCGGTAGGTGGCAGGAAGAAAAGGAAGTTTGGCTTTCCTTTCGGTTCGGTTCTATTTTCCGATTATTTTTCATTTTGTGCATTCCCTTGCTTTTTTCCACCTATCTGAGACACTTGAAGGCTCCATACGTTGCCCTCGCGGAAGTTGAGACGTGTGTGCGGCTGTTTTTTATGATTTCTGCACTGAATGGGGTCGAAGTAACCCCGGATTTGTGGCCGTGCCACAGCTACATATAGTAGATACTAAAACTGCGAGAAGGGATTAGGCTGCTACGATTTTTGATCGTTGCATACAAATAATAGCACTTTGGAAAGCTTAAGGAAAACAATATTCCCATTTATTTGTGGCCCCCACCTGTGCATAAACAAAGTTTGGCCAGAGACAAGTGCACTTCGTGTTAACAACCAACTCCCGGAGCACATTCACCAATTTGTACCCAATGTAAATGCCTTTCTCTGGCCAATTCCCTGCACTATCGATCGGCAATCGAGCGGATCGACGACTCATTGGATCGTGACACTCGCCAGAGACAACAGAGTCGAATGCATGTTGGGGCCCCCCCAAAGGAAACACACATAACAATATCGTTACCGCCGTAAACACATAAACATCTAATCGAGGCGGCCAAATCAAAATGCGATTGATAAGACTGGGCAGAAAAAAACCGAAAATTAAGTAGCGCTAGGAAATTAACCCGCAGGTCCTTTGGCTGCTCCACGATGCAGCAAAACGATCCCATAAACAAAGCCAATTTGGAGGCGGCCTCCAAAACTAAAAAAGAAACAGCAAATCCGACCCACACAAAAAACAAATGCAACACAGAAGCAGCTACTTTAAATGAACAATTTTATTTTTATCCTGCACAGAAATCTTGCCCCGCGAATGTTTTACAATTGCTGCTTCCAGCTCCAACTCGGACCAGCTGGGGCTCCACTGTACCGCGCCCGCGCCCGTGCCCCTGCCCAGGGTCCTCCCACAGTGCCAACTCGATGCGAAGTTCGCGGCAGACGGAGGCTTAGTCCGAATGGCTAGCTGGCCGGCGTATTTAAGCAACATTATTGCCAAATCGTGACCATAGTTCCATGAAACTGATATCAGGCAGTCGGCGGCTGCAACTGCAACTGTGGCAGCGGCAAGGCGGTGCCTGCCACGCCCCCCGGGCGGCCAGAGCGCTTGAAGTGGCGCCCCTTGCATCGCATCGAGACTCCTTCGATTTCTTTTCACATTTCCCCCACTTGTTTGCTGCACAAATTAAATTAAGTGCAAAATGCTCGGGCGAGCGCCAATGGAAATCATAACGGTGCTCNAGGGTCCTCCCACAGTGCCAACTCGATGCGAAGTTCGCGGCAGACGGAGGCTTAGTCCGAATGGCTAGCTGGCCGGCGTATTTAAGCAACATTATTGCCAAATCGTGACCATAGTTCCATGAAACTGATATCAGGCAGTCGGCGGCTGCAACTGCAACTGTGGCAGCGGCAAGGCGGTGCCTGCCACGCCCCCCGGGCGGCCAGAGCGCTTGAAGTGGCGCCCCTTGCATCGAGACTCCTTCGATTTCTTTTCACATTTCCCCCACTTGTTTGCTGCACAAATTAAATTAAGTGCAAAATGCTCGGGCGAGCGCCAATGGAAATCATAACGGTGTTCGGTGGCATGCATTCCGCATCCACAGCCACATTTTTTACAGCCCGAGGGTCACACTCGCATGTGCTCAACTTCAAATCAAAGCATTCGGACGGGCGATCGTAAATTGCCAGCTTATAATGCCAATATTTATAGATTTCCACCTTGGAGAGCCGGCTCCCCGCAAATTATTTCTTGGGGCTGAATTCTTGTCTTTTTGTTTGAATTTAAACACAAGGTTAGTCACAAATCGTAGTTGGATAGGCTTAATCTCTGATTTACATCTCACTTTTAAGCAACTATAAGTTAATGGTAAATTTATGCATATTTTAGGCCGTAATCTGTGGGATAACACTTCTAAACCGAGGTTGTAATCTTGCGATTGAATGGGATTAATAAGATAATCATATTTATTTAAGTTTTAGGTCATTTTCAATTAGTAACTTTAAGCTTATACTAATAATTACCTCAGTTTTCTATTATTCATCGTGTTTGGTCATGCAACTGGCAATTTTTCGACGGCTGCTTGCACGGCATTTGGTCAACAACACATACTATACCATTCAACAATTTTTGTAATGCTGGCCCATCGCCGCTCAAGCCTATCTACCTGCTCTGCACTGCTAATTGTTGTTATAATTATGTTTAAGACCATAATCAAGATAAGAGACGGTAATATCAAGCAAAAATGATTTGTTCCTAAATCTCTTACTATTTTTAAACATAGTGCACTTTGCATCTGTTTTCGAACCCATTTTTATGACTTTTTAAATTGGTTTCACTTCGAGTGCCGGACCCTGTATGTAAACTGAATCCTTTGAATTCTTAATGAACTAAAGGTGCACGTTATACCTCAGCAAAGAGGGTAAGCAGTTATTAAATTTTAACATTAAAATAAAATATCACAAATTAGGAAACACTCAAATGGTTGAGCTAAATTCAAATGCTCAAAATATTGAGCATTTTTGGCAGCTGGATTTCGGTCTGTGAAGCTCAGCAGAGAGGGTATGCAGGTATTTAATACTTCCATTCAAATTAAATTAAATTAAATAGTCCAATTTAAATACATCAAGTCTAAAAATGGTTGAGCTAAATTCAAAGTTAGCCAAATTATTGGGCCTGTTTGGCAGCTAGGTTTCTGTCTGTGCTCTATGTTCTGCCTATGCACAAATATGGCATTCGCTTTGCGTAGCGTATAGCGTATCGATATTCGATTACTGATCGCATTCGGGCCTTAATGTCAGACGCTGTAGTCACGGCCCGGATTGGCCTTTTAGCCGCTTGTCCGGCCATTGGCAAGATCTGTTGCTGTTCGGCTGTCGACCTGCGGCTGCTCCCGTTGTAAATGTTGTCGCCATCGTCACAGACGACGACATCACACATTTTAGCTGATTCTGCTGCGATTCGGTTTTGGATTTAGTGCTGTTCCCTGCCCCTCCGATCTCCGATGCTATGGGATCCCCGGGATCAGCGGATCAGCCCTCCCCCGCCCAATGTCTGATTTACGAGCCGGGCCAATGGCCATGATCGTCGTTGGCCAGTTGGCCAGGTCAGTTCCATTATTTTCCGGCCAATTCGCCATTGTTACAAATGCTAATTTTGATATTTTGTATTTAAATGCACGGGAGGCAGGCGCTGATCCCCGAGACAGCAACAGCAGCAGCAGCAACAGCAACAGCGGTGCAGCAGTAACTGCAACTGCAACTGCAACTTGCAACTGCAGCTGCGGTTGCTGCCAGAAGCAAGTAAAGAACTTTATGGGGCAGTGCAGCGTTTATCCTTTAAAATCTAAGCTCATGAGAGAAGTATGCCAGGCACTGCAGCTACGGGTATTCATAAGTTGAAGAAATTCGAAGACTTGGAAACATCTCTAAAGGAATTTTAATAGGTTCTTTAATAGCTTATCATAATTAATAAAGTAAATTTAAATTTGACAATTTATCTAGAACAAAACCTTCTAGATGATGACTATTTTTCTTAAATTTATTATTGCTTGCTATATGTTTTATGATTATGAACATTTAAGGTTGGTTTCTTCTGACCAAGAGCCTATTATACATATGAAAATGTTAGTAATTTTCATTAATATCATATAATTGCTTTAATATGATAATAATTCTACAATTTATTATAAATACATTCAACTTTTTTAAGGGTATTCCCACTTCTTGCTACTGGAACTTGCCACCAACATTTCTGTATTTTATTCTAGTTCATGCTGCAAATGTGGCATTGAATTTCATATTGCTCTCGCCCCGGCGATAGCCCCAGTGCTCTTTGCTCCGATCTCCGCCGAATCGCATTCCCAATCGCTCCCGTCGCCAGCCTCCCGCCTCCTGCAGGTCCTGCCCCATCTCCTCCAGCTCTTCCTCCCGCTCCGCGTCCTTCGCAGTTGCGGCCGATGGCTGTGTAATGGATGTTATGTTCTTGGCGGCGATCGCATGACAGGCGCATGTTGCAGCCGCTGGCATCCGCACCATTATGGCCAAGAGTCGCAAGTCGCAAGTCGCGAGTCGCGAGTTGCCAGTCGCAAGTTGCAAGTTGCAACCCACCGTGGCCCAATGCATGGCGCATTCCCCAAAAAGCGTGTAATCAATAAACAACAAGAGCCATCGCCATCGCCATTGGATGGCTGGGCTTAGGATGGGATGGGATGGGACGGGATGGCCTGGACTTGTGGCATCTCCCATCGCCCATCTCCCCGTGTAACCTATGGGAATGCCGTGGCGATTGCGCTCGATTGTATCTGTTTCGCTTCTCTCTCCCCTTTATATATATTTTTCTTAGCTTTTTTGGCTTTTTGTTTTTTTGGTCCCGGGATAATGATCCATTGTTTGCATCTTGAACTTGTTTTAAATGCGCCCAGCCCGCGATCTCCACTCCACTGCCCTCCACTCCATCTTGCTGCCGGCTGCCTCATCATCGTCAACGCTTCGTCCATATCTGGAGAATCCCCTGTGCAAAGGCATTTGCTGGGAATCCTGTTTTAATTAAAAGTTATTTCTAATCCTATTCATTTGAGGAGTTGGCCGTGATAAATTTCAATTACGGAAGACTAGAAACAATACTGAACGCCGACAGAATTTCTAACATTTAGCAAAAATATTTGATGCTTTACTCGTATACTTCCCGAATCAAACACAAAACCCTAAATTAGCTTGTCTGGCGGGGCTGGGAAGGTCCCCAGTCTAAATCAAATTCCTACCCGAATTTGCATGCCAATTTCTCGGGTCCACCTTCTGTGAAATGATCCTTCAGGGAATACCGAAATGTGTTAAGATATGCAGGGAGATGTCATCACGACCAGGACTGAAACGATTTTGCATTTTGGGGCCAATAATTTCAAGATTTGACACAAACTAAATAAATCACTCACAAGGACAAGCCCCCCGGCTCCCGGTCATCCAGATTCGAGGATCGTGCAATCCATGTTGCCTGTCAGGATGGGCAGCGTCTGCGAAGGATGCAGCGAGCACAGGGCCCCGGGTTCGGGCCCAAACCCGAGCCCGAGCCCAAATGACCCATTGTCTTGGTGGCTCCTAAGCAATTGTTCTCCGGCCTGACTGACATCGTTGGGATTGGGTTGGGCTGCTTGTTGCTGTCGCTGTCGCTGTTCTGGTTTCGGTTTCGGTTTCGTTTTCGGTTTTTTGGGAAGAAACAATCGATCGTTGGATCTGAAGGCGATCCTGTCGCTGCGACAAATATCACGCATGAATATTTAAAAGTTTCCCTTTTCCGCATAAAACACAAAGGTTGCCTTAAATTTATGGCCACGGCAGCGGCGGGTATTGATTTTGTGGAATATCCCCCCGCCCAACACCAAACCAAAACAAAACGAAGCGATTTCTAGCAAATCAGTTATGAAGGGTCCTCAGGTATATAACATAGTACCCGTATCCGTATAGTCCGTATAGTCCGAGTTCAACGAGGGCAGTTTGGCACGTTCGCAGTGATTTATTGCCGCATGTAATCCTGCCAACTTGATAAGATGAAGGAGCGTCGTTGGGCGATCGCAGCCTGGATAGTAAATCTCTGTGCGGCTTATCGGCGGCAGAGTCATTAAACGATTATCGTGCAATCGCTCGAAATTGTTTTATTATTAAAAGCCAGCCAAAGCGATGAATATGCCGGCGATAGGATTAGCCGCCCGGGCTGGCCATTTGTGTGTCATGCCAAGTCTTCCTCCCGATAGCGATGATTATAATATTGATAATGATGATTGCATTCGGCGGATTTACGACACAGACATGACTCTTTCGCTGTAAATCAGTCGTCAGCTATCAATTCCATTGATTGATTTACTCATTGTTTTTGATCGTTGTTGATCATATTTCTTCACTGCTCTTTTTTCCACCGAGATTAGATTAGCAATATTTATAGAACATTTTTATAAGGAGCTCCGATAATAAACGTAGCTTTCTATTGGATCAGGTTAGTTTCCGTGAAAAGGCCGATGCAGTTTTCGCCGCTTTAAGCTGATAAAATTCCTACTTTATTTCCAAAATTGTTCAAACGATTTCCTCATACCTCTTTGAGATTAAAATTTAAAGCAATTTGCTAAATTAAGAAGCCCCACTTGATGGGAAGTACCACTATTTAAAGTGGTAATGTGAGTAACACCTTCCACGAGAATTTTATGAAATATCTCTATAGGTAAAAGTAGTTTGTGTATCTGTAAAGGAATTGATTCGGTTTTGGTTAAAGGACTTCTATTATTTTTAGAAAATTGTTGATTTTGTTTTGAGTGAATACGAGTAAATAAATAAATTTCATCCAAATTTTCACTATGAATCTTTTATCTGTAAAAAAACAAAAATAGCGGTTGTAAGTCAAAACGTTCTAAGTACGTATTACCTACAAAATGTCAAACTTTACGATAGAACTGTCATCTTCCAAATGTCAACAGTAGGTTAGCCAAATCCCGAAGTACTAAAGGCAGATAAGCACAACTTTGTTGATCTTCTCCGGCCCAAACCAAATCAATCTTTATTGTGCATATAATTGGCGCTCCATTCATCCTCTCCAATTGAGTGTCCACACACATTCCCATTTCAATCTTTGGCAATTCTTTTCCATTCAACGATCATTTGGGATCGGCGCTGGGTATCGTGGCAACTTAATCTGCATCTCGATGTGGCGCTGGCTCTGGCTATATAGCCAGTAGCTCTCCGATCAGAGCCGATCCGATCCGATCCGGGGCGAGCCATAATTTAAATTTCCATGCGCATGCGCTGTCAATTGAGCGCAGTCAGCGACCGAAGCGGCAACATCGCCGAAGTAGCAACAACTCTGTTTAATGGCAGCCCCAGCGATCGCTGGGGATCGGAGCAGAAGAAATACAAAAGCCCGCGATCGGGCGGAGGGCGGTGGGGCAATTTAAATACAAACAACTGCAGCAGACGATGGTGCGATACGGCGCTAAATCAAACGATGAACACGAAATTGCCATAATGACGACACCAGCAAAGCAGCAAAGCGGCAACCCAGCAACCCGGCACCAGGCCCTGCAACCTGCAACCTGCAGCATGCAACCTGCGCTCTGCACTCTGCGGTGCGGGGATCCTTTTCGGGCGCCAAATTATATTGGTAAATTGCTAGCGCATGCGCCCCGAAAACCGTTGAACACTTGTTGAACGCTCGGAATTACCATGGAAAATGATTGCACATGCTTGCCGTGATTCGCGCGGCGGCACAGAAGCCGAAAAACGTTCATCAAAAGTGCAAATTTGTGGCAGCTACTTGGCCAGATTTGGTATGGCTATACTGCCAATGCATTTGGCTGGAATGCCACACAATGCCTCCACACACACAGCGCACACATGCGGCGTCTGACGGGCGAACAAAAGTCGTCTGGGTCACGATTTCCTAGAAGAGTCCTAGGCCACAACAAAAACCAAAAAAAAGAAGGTGCAGAAGGGTTCGACTGCCGCATGAGTCATGGCAATGTTTGATTTTGTCGGTTAATAAATGGCATTGCGATTTGCCGACGGCATTTTGCAACTATAAACCGCCGATCCGAGTCTAGGAATATAGAAAATCTGATTTGCCCGTTTAGGCTTTGCTAGATCATAATATCATTGCACTAGTATTCTGGGACCTGTCACACAAACTAACGAAAACTCCGACATTTTTTGTTGGGATATTTAGTTGCTAACAACTTTTACAGGGGTTGAAGCAACTACAGCGAAATGGAAAAAATTATCGTGATTTTGCTAGCCCTGTGGTCGGGTGGCCTCGGCCGTTCCATTAGCTCGGTGGATCCCTCAACGGCACCCCAAGAGATGGCCGTGCCAGGACAGGCTTTACACTCAATCGAAGGCCTTATCCTGCAGCCAAGTGTGGATCTCAACTTGGACAGCACCTGGCTGACGGAGGTAACACTTTCCGTCAATGGCGGAGAGTTCATGGGGTTCCCGCGCCTGGACGGACGCTTCACGATAAACGGACTTCCCAATGGCACCCACATCCTGGAGGTGCTGCACCCGGACATCAGCTTCCTGGATATCAAGCTGGAGATCACCGCGAAGGGCAAGTACCGGGCCCGCCGAGTGAGCTACGTCCAGCCGTGGGTGATCGACCACATCCCATCGCCACTGCGTCTTCTCCCAATCGCTCGTCGCCGATTCTTCCACGAGCGCCAGCAGTGGAGCATCGTTGATTTCGTCCTGAACCCCATGGTTCTGATTATGACTGTCCCGCTTATGTTGCTGTTGATCGTTCCGAGGATTATCAACGACCCGGAGGCAAAGAAGGAGATCGAGAACATTCACATCCCCAAAATCAACGACATGCCGGACCTGGGCGACTTGTTGTCCTCTTTCCTGTCGGGCTCAAAGGCACCGGAGGCCATTCTCCCTCCACCGCCTGCAAGGCCCAAAGTTACCCCAAATAAATGACAATTGCTTGTAATTTGTTAATTCCATAAAAACGTTTTCATCTGTTTTTTTTTTATTTGATCACAATGTTTTCTTTTCCAATTTCATAACTCTTTGCCTAGGCATGTGGCAGCCCTGACAAGGGCTCGTATCTCGTGGATGGGGGTTGCGTCTCCTTCCATTCCACCGCCAATCATCAGCCTGCAAGCCTAGGTCTTTCAAGGATCCCAAAGTCGCGCCATTCCTGTCCGAATCCTTTAATGAGAAGAACAACAAGAGGGGGATGAGTTATATATAAGGTAGAACTGATAGAACTTCAATTAATTTTTTAAATTATTATGGTAGTCTAATTTAATCTATTTCTTTAGATATTTACCTTGAAAAAGAGGGCCTGCTNGTCTAAATCATATTTATTTCTTCGGATATTTACCTTGAAAAAGTGGGCCTGCTGCTTGCTGAATGCCCGGGGCCGAAGAAGACGCGGCAGGAATCGTGTGTCTTGGCCAAAATAACAACATTCCCGCTCTCTCTTTCAGATCTTTTCTTCCTTAAAATCGCATCTGTGCCGCGTTCTGTGTGCATCAACGGCGGTGTCCTTTCTGTCCTTTGTCCGTTGCGTACAAAGTGCCGGTGTCATGCCGGCCATCATCTCGTGCAGGCAGAGGCGCGATGGCTGCCCGTGCGGCACTCTGATCGGAATCTCGAACGCACCCCGACAACAATAAACCAACAAAAATGGCGCAACTGGTGGCCTCCGGTCGAGCGGTTTTCCGGGGTGAAGCCGGAGCCGAAAGCGGAGGCGAGGCGCTGGCAAACCAAAAAATGTTGAAAATGCGTTTTGCTCGAAACAACGAAAACAAGGCAAACGATTCGGTTTCGCTTTTCGTCTCGGCGGCGCGGACTTAGGCGGTCTTCTCCTTCTTCACGCAGAATTGTCGCAGGGCCGCCAGCGAGTTGCCCCCGGCGCTGAGGTTCTCCGGAGACTCTCCGCCCCCGATGCCACCGGCGGCGGCAGCGGCTGCCAACTTGGCCCGCGTATTCGCGGCCCCGGCTCCGCTGCTGCTGCCCAGGGAGTCGAACATCGAGGACAGGGCGTTCAGCGAGTCGCTGGGATACTTCTTGGCGTTGCCCTCCGAGCTGCCGTCGTAGGACTTGTGACTGGAGGCGGGCGACTTGGGGGTCATCGATCTTTGGCTTTCGGCGGGACTTCGGGGCGGCAGCAGCCTGGTCTGCGGGCTGGCGGCCGCCGAAGGTGTCTTTGGGGAGCTTCTCTCCACATTATTGTTGTTATTGGTATTGTTGTTGTTGGTGGCGGTGCCATTGACCAGGGTGGTTTCCATTTTGGAGGACTCCTCCGCCTCGGTTTGGTCGTCGCCCAGCTCAGACTTGATCTCCATTTTGATGGACTCCGATGCCGTTGTCGTTGCCGATGCCGATGCAGAGGTGGCCTCGTCGCGATCGCGCTCCTGCTTGATCAGCGGCTTGGCGCCGGAGTCCTCCTCCCTGGGCGGCTGCTTCTCGGGCGTGGGGGCGTCCAGGCGCGGCCTGGCCTCTGCGCTGCACTCGCTGCCACTGCGCTCGCTGCTGGTGTACCTGTAGTGCTGGTAGTAGGGATCGTTGGTGTCGATCAGCGGCTTGTTGTAGTCAACGGTCTCGTCGATGCCCAGGCGCTTGAGGATGCTGGAGGCCACCGGGGAGGTGTTCTTGGTCGAGGAGTTGGAGGGACTGCTGGCGGGGAGGCTGGCGTGCCGGGGCGGGGTGTCGAAGCTGGTGGTGAACATCTGCTCGATGGCACTCAGCACCGACGACGATCCGGGCGCCGCCTTGGCGCTACCGTTCTTCTGCTCCACCAGGTCGGGGGACTTGTTCTTGGCCAGCAGCTGGGCGGCCGCCACCTTGGCCATTTCCTCCGGCGACTTCACCCCGGTGATGTACTGCCTCATGCGCTCCGCAAACAGGGCGGCATCGTTCTTGTCGCCACCGCCCGGTCCCAGGCCGGGCTTGCCCTGCGCCTGCACAGACTTTTCGGCGGCAATGTCGTCCTGGTTGCCGGCGCCGCCCTTCATCTCCAGCAGCTTGCGCACCGGCAGCGACTTCTCGCGCTTCTTCGGCGCCGGCCGCTTCCTAGCCCCGGCGGACTGCAGCAGCGGCTCCGCGTAGTGGTTGTTCTTGGCCATGTGATTGCTGAGGTCGCCCAGCGAGCTGAAGGCCTTGTCGCACACCTTGCAGGTCAGCACGGCGCTGAGGGTGCGGCTCTCCTCGGAGCTGAGGCTGTTCTGGCTCTCCTTGGCGTCCGCATTGGCATTGGCGTTGGCCGACTTGATGGAGATGCTCTGCTCCTGCGACAGGATGTTCGTGTAGTGCTGCGTCTCCTGCATGTGCTTGGTCATCTCGCCCAGCGAGCGGAAGCTCTCGCCGCACCGCATGCACTTGAGGATCTGCATCGCCTGCTCCACCCCCTTGCCCAGCCAGACGTTCTGGCCGCGCACCAGCTTCCTGGGCAGCGGCGTGGGCGGATCGCCGCGGTACTGGAACGCGTTCTTGACGTTCGCCGACGGCGAGTGGTTCGATCCGCCGCCCGCCCCCGAGCCGGAGCCCTGCTTGCGCAGATTGTGGCTCTGGGGCGGGGGAGGCGGAGCGGGATGGTGGTGCTGGGGCTGCGGATTGTTGCTGGGCAGGTTGCCGAACGGCGGCACGTTCACGCCGCAGTGCTTGCTGTCCTTCATGTGGGTGGTGAGGGCCTCCAGCGTGGGGAAGCTCTGCTTGCACCACACACAGCGGAACACCGAGCTGGCCACTCCCTTGTTCTGCCAGTGCGACTGCCAGATGTTGTGCCGCGCCTTGGTCACTCCGCCGGAGCCCGAGCCTCCGCTGGCGCCTCCTGCGCCGCCGCCACCGCCTCCGGATTCGGAATTTTGCGCGGGTGCCGACTGCACGGGACTCTTGGTGGGCGGGAGGGCCGATTGGGGGGGCGTTGCCTTGGACGGGGCGTGCATCTTCTCCTTCATGGCGCCCGCCACTCCGCCCTTCACGATGTCGGACATCTTCTCGAGCGGATCCACCACCAGGTCGCTCTTGCCGTTCCAGTCCGGGAACTGGCCCGCCCGGAAGATGTTTGCCGCTGCCACGGCGGCCAGATACGGATTCACGCCCGGCAGCAGTTGGCTGGCCGTGGGCGGGGCATTCACCGCCGGCGGACTCTCCGACTTGAACATCTTCTTCACCTGAATGTGGCCCACCTGGGGCTCCGCGTCGTGGCCCCGCTTGCGGGTGCCCACGGAGAGATCGAGCGGATTGTTGGCCCCGTCGTCGAAGTCCTCCTCCTCGCCCTCGCCCTCGGAAGCGGGCGGCTCCGCCGACTCCGCCCGACCGTACAGGTTCGTGCGGAAGTCCAGGGCCTCCGAGTGGTTGCTGCTGGCCGTGGGCGAGGCCTGCGGGGGCAGCTTGAAGGGGGGCGCCGCCTCGTTGGCCATGGGCAGGGGCAGGCGCGGCCCCGCCCCCGCGGCAGCAGCGGCCGCCAGCGGGAAGCCGTACTGCTGGGCGGCGGCGGCCACCATGTGCAGGTAGGCCTCCATGGAGGGCGGCTGGGCGGGCAGGGACTGCGGCACCGCCGGGAATGTCGAGTGCAGGGTGGTGGGCACGCCGGGCATCACTCCGGCGGACAGGACGGCGGCAGCGGCGGCGTCCACGCGCTGTCCTCCCATCCCGCTGCCGCCGACGCCGCCCCCGCCACCGCCGCCGTTGTCCGAGGAGTTGGAGTCGTGCGAGGGGCAGCGCTCGCTGGAATTGGCCGACTCCGTGGACCGTGGCCGGGCTGTGGGCAGAGCGCTGCAAGGAAAGCGGAAATCAGGGGTTAGCTAGGTGGTTAGATTGTGGGAGCTTAGAGGAATGTATCTGGAATGTGAGTTGCTACAAAGATCCCTAAGGGTTGAGCTTTTTAAACGATTCCTTAAGGTAGTTTTCGGCCTCTCAAATACTGTATCCCTTGAGAGACCCATTCAGGATTTAATCAGGTAATCTATCAAGAATAAACAATTGGCCAGCTTTTGCAAATTCTAGTGCAAGCCTGTTAGATAAATCCCCTCATTAAGCGCTAATCAGCAATCCAATAAAGCAACGATAATCATCATCAGGGGGGATAAAGCTTTCTCCCAAAAAAGGTGACTTTCGAAAGAGGCAAGCCAACCGGCAGATAAGCAATCAAGAGCATTGGAAATCTTTATGGCCAACGCATACATTTCGGCTCAATCCGTGCTAAATCATTTGGCCGGCCAGGGGAGCCAACAATGCCAACAATGGCAAACATATGTCAACATTTCGATTTGTTATTCAAATCTCAGAGCGCCATAAAGCAGTGGGGGCAGGCAGGCAGGCATACACTCGCTAGCCGCAACAAAAAACGAAACCCTGTCGCAGTGCCAGCTGTGTTTTTTAGTCCGACCAGCCCCGACCCTTCCTCCAACCTCCCCCTACAGTGGGGACCGGGGGAGCCGAGCGGTCGTAAAAGTCCATTTGGAACAATGGCGTTTAATTCGAGCCGTGCGGCGTGAGTTATGGGCAAAGCCGATCATAATCAGCCTCCGAGCAGATCCCAATTTTGACAAACTTTGCCGGCAGTTATCATCTCGCATTCCGCGCCGTTTGCATAAATTAATTGGGCCCGCTCGCTCATAAATGTGCATAAATAGAAACACGCGAATAAAACAAACCTAATGGCGGGCCCCTCCAAAAAACTAGCGATGGAAAATGTCAGACAATTTTATTTCCTTGATTTGTTTTGTTCCTCAGACCCCTCACCACCCCTCCCACCCGCTATCAAATTGAAACCATATATAATTTTTTTATAGCCGCGCTGCGATTGTTTGCTTTGAACAAAAATATTTCACAGCCACATAATTCTGCGGCTTTCCGTTTAGCTTGCTTTGAATGATTGTCTGATTGACTTTGAAGTATATGCAAAATGTTATAAATTTTTGATGATTAGCTGTGTATGCGCATATATAGTATAGAGCTGTGTATGCGGTATTTTCAGTGTGTGGGCGCCGTGAGTGAGCTGGGGGATTGATTTGAATTTGTGTGTGGTGTCGGAAATGCCCGTGGCTGGAACTTGATCGACAACAAAGAGTCAATTTAAATGGGAATCGACCTGGTTGCCTGCCTGGCTGCCTTGTTTGCCCAGAGCCTCCCCGGCTGTCAACAATTTGTCATGGCCCAGCCGATCGCTCAGCGCGCCAGCAGGAGCTCCTTAGGCGGCTTAAGTTGTTTGTCACCGGGGCGGCCTAATTGATGGATAGTACACAGTGGCCATAGATCTGGCCTTAGGGCGATATTGCGATATTGATGGGACCTGAGCCTGCGTCAAAGCGCAAGTCTGAATCACGTGCACTTTGCCCCCAGTCACCTGCCGGGTGCCAACATATCGCCCCGATCGCTCACCGCTAATTAGCCATACAGATTGCAACGGGGCGATACAAAGCATTTTACCCGCGACTTTTCCTACCACTTCCTACCACTTTTTCAGTTGCAAATACCTGGCAACAAGTTTCCCCCCGGCCGGGCGTATCATAATCTCGAATCTCGTTATTCGATTAAGCTTAAATCAAAGTGATTTATACGCAACTTTGCCGAGTGCAGTTAATTACAAGTTGAAATGTCTCATTAATAATCGCGAGAGTTACAGGTTGATATGCATCTATAAGGTGCGAACGCTGCCTCTAGGAATTGCTCAGCCGATTTGCGATTCAAATGAAAGTCATACAAATTATAGGCTTTTTACACAATAAATTCATCATGGTAAGGGTATATTTTTGATACATAATTGATTAATTTACGGCACATCTTCAGCCCGCGAATGTATCTGCAGCTCGCAGCTCACAGCTCACATTGTTGTATCTGGTAAACACAAACCAGGGCATGACTAATCTTTAAGGTAACAGCGTAAATATTACTAAGCACACTCGCACACAGACCAGCGGCAACTTGTGAACATAAATCTTTCCCTAAATAGGCACCAAAAAATCGGAGGGGAAGGGCGGGGAGAGCGGCGAGCATTTTGAGTTTTCCACTTTTCGCATGATTTATTCAATTCGAGCGCGTCATCGCCTTGGAAAAATCTTGAAAACTACAAAACGATATCCTCCAAAAACCGAGACAATTTGTCGCACTTTATTGGTAATGCTGCCCCAGATGCGCACCCATTGCCCGAATCCCCTCTCCCCCCCTGGTCCCGCACACACGAAAACCCGTTCTCTTGGCCTGCAACTAATTTGTATCTCGAACTTGTTTAATCATAATTTCATAGCCACTCAGATACAGATACCTACACATCGCTCGCACACAAATTAATAGCCCCGAAAGATAGATCATCGAATTTATGCCGATTCCCCTCCCCTTACCTCTCTGCACCTCTCCACAGGGGAATTTACAAATCAAGTTTCTCGTTTGCACTTTACAGATTGATAAAGTCTTTGTTCTGACGAGGTCTGTTCTGTTCTGGTTTTTTGGATGTGCCTCACTGTAAATCAATACTCTTTTTTGGGGGGGAACTGTTGCGCTTTCAGTTCCGAGTGCGACCAAGGGGGTGGGTGTGGGTGTGGGGCTGTTGGGGCTGTGGGGGTGATATATGGGCCGGGCTATTGGCGTGGGGCTGAATTTATAACGACAGGTGCACGGCGACGAGGACGCCAATCATCAATGCTCGCTCGCTCACCAACCCGTCTGCCGGCTATGAAATCATAATTTCTTGATATATTTATTCGGCTGATTTGGGCCGCGAGTCGAAAGTAATATTTTAATGGGCCATTCAACAATTTCGGCTATCAGCCAGCCAGCCAGCCGACCAGCCAACCGGGCGGATGACACGCACAAAGTTGGGCACGGAGGGGGGCGGGAGGGCGCCTTGATTAGAATCGGGCTATGAGCTTGTTCTATTTGCGGAGCGGATGATGAATGGCGTGGAGTGTGATTTAAAAATACAAGTTTGCCCAGCCAGCAATCTCTTACGAAATCAAGATCTAAATTCGATTGCTAAAAAATTAACAGCACATTAAACTAGTCAGTCAACCCCCACAGTTCTAGTTTCAAAATTGCGGGATTTGGTCTTTCCAAAACTCTTGTTTCATTTCATATATGCAATATTTCAGCCAGGAATATCTTAAGGAATATCAAGATCTAGAGCGGGCAACAGCTTTCTTCCCCTTCTCCTACAATTCTAGTTTGAAGTTTGGCTGTTGAAATACATACAACAAATTTCAAATAAAACTTTAAACTATATAATAAAGCAGGGAGAAGACAGACAACTTCTACAACTTTAGCTGGGATTTTAGGAATTAAAATGCCTGAAACAACCTTATTCTAGATCAGATTTATTCGATTCAATTCTAGTTATTATAATGTATGAAAATGCATCCCAAAAATTTCGTTACTAGTGTATTTATAAAATTTTTAATGATCGAATTTTATATTTTGTGGATTACAGAGCTTTATTCTATTTTCACCTATATCAGATTTAATGGCTTTAATTGCAGCTAACTTTTAGAACTCAAGTTATTGAAATGTATCTACAAAATAATAAAATCACTTCAAACAAAAGTTTTTTAGTGTATTTATACACTTTCTACTGTTCCATTTTTGAATTTTGTGTATTAAACGGCATTTAAGACTTGATATTCTACGAAATCAAGGTCTAAATTGTTATTTGGAAGCACAATATGTGTTTTTCAGAGAAATGGGTAACTAGAAAACCGGTGTTGAGCAATCTATTAGTTTGTGACCAACCACTTCGGAATTCTAAGACAAAGCTCACTCTCCCCTCAACCGACACAAAGCTAATGACAGTCTAACTGATAATCTAATCGCATCTGGGGCGGGCAACTCAACTTCACACTCTCATTGCATTCCACAGAAAATGTATCTTTGAGATCGCAGGCGCGGAAAACACAACTTACCCGGCATTGAGCGCCTGTCTGTAGATCTCGAGCATCAGAGCCTCGTGCAACATTTTGAAATTTTGCTGAATTTTGACGATTTGCGGGAACTGAGTTCGGTTTTTGTTGTTTTCGCTTCCAAAAGCAAACTTCACTTGCTGGTAACTTAATTTTAATTTGACACAATATTCATAAATCTGGTTTCGTTTTAATTTTTTTGCACTTGGTACGTTTTCGTATAGAATTTGTTTTGTGTTTAGCGTATAACTTTGTTTAATTTTCGTATTAAATATTTTCGTATGGCAGACAAAAATTACGTTTAAATATTGGGACTTGTGTGTTTTGTTGTTTTGTTGTTTTGCGTGTGTGGTGTGTTTTGTTAAATTTAATTTAATAATTGCATTGAATCGTATACTTCGTTTGGAGTTTGTTGATTTAAGTAACTGGCGTTTACATACTTTTCATGTGATTTCGTTTGGTGAGCAAAATATGTACCATTAAATATAAATATTTACTTTAGGGCTTCAGTTTTGTTTAGTTTTCAATAAATATATACTATATAATATATATAGATTTGTAGGATATACTAATTTGTGGTTGTTTTACGTATACTTTGTTGAACTTTTTGTTTTAGCGCATTTTTTGTTGTTTGTTTGTGTTGCGTTGCTTTGCGTTGGATTTTCCTCGTGTTTTTTTTCAGTCTTGATCGAACATATTTTATCTGCGTGTGTTTTGTGCAATTTTCGTGACTAGATTGCGGCCTTTTGGATGTATCTTGCAGTTGTATCTTGTATCTTTTCTATCACACTTGCATTTCAAGCTGCTCTTCCTCTCGATGGCGTTGTTGTTTTTGTCATTTTAGCGGAACTCGCGTCACGTCGCGTTACGTTACGTATGGCTCTCCCGCTTCGCTCGCTCGCAGAACTCTTCCCAACTGTGGCACTGCGTTCATCCGTGTTCACCGTGACTCTGTCGTTGCTCGCTCGAGAGTCGCTAAGAGAATGAATTCTGCCGTGTCGTCACTTGCCCGTCTCGCTTGGCCTGCCTCTTCTTCTTTCTCTTCTGCCGCCGTCGCTGCCGCTGCCGCTGCCAACGCCGCTCTGCTCCGCCGCTCCGCCGTTCCGCCGCTCTGCCGCCTTCCTCTCCTGCTCTATCGAATTGACAGGCCCCGCCGCTCGGCTCTCTGATTGATACCAAAAAAATGAAGTGGAAGCAATGCGATTGGGAAGCTGCGCTGCTTGCGGCACTTTCTGATTCGATTTCGCTTCCCGGCGACGGCTGCGCACTCTCTTGCGGGGAAGGGGTAAGAGCGCGGGGTAGGGGATGCTGACAAGCTGTCACTGAAGCGCAGTGATTAAAGGTACTCCCTCTCCCTCTTCCTATTCCTATTCCTCTTTCTCTTCCTCTCCCTTTCCCTCGCCCTCTCCCACGCACTCTCGCTCGCACGCACGCCGGACTAATTAATTACGCGCGACTGCCACAAACGGTGGTTTTCCGGAGCTTTGCTCGCATGATCGTACGCCTTAACGGTTTTCCTTTGACTGCGAGCAAGCTTGCCACGGCACATGGCTCTAGAGCCGAAGAGAGCGCGCGCCGGGCCTGCGCAGGCGCTCTGGCCAGCGCTTCCCCTTCGCGCCAATTGGAATTTGTTTACAAGCAAACGTTTGGGATTGGAACACGGCGCAGGGGAAATGGCTCGCGCGCTGTCCCGCTCTGGCGCGCCAAATCAGTTCTGTCCGTTTTTCGTCACTCTTCTCGTTTCGTTTGTGATTCCCATTCCCATTGCCATGCCCTCTCCCCCCTCCGCACTCCCTGCCATTGCGATGCCATCACAATTAAGATTTATGACAGCTCCAAACAAATTCTCTCGCTCGCATGCGCCGTCCCGCTCGCACTCCCTCGCCCCCTCCCCCACCAGCCTTGATTGTTTTTGTTTGCTTTGCTTTGCAGGTTGTAGTTGTTGCTTTGGAGCTTTTCGCCCTCGTCACTTTGATGCGTTCTCTCTCTCGCTCTCCCGCTTGTCAACTTTCGCTCGCTCCTCTTCGTCAGCATCTTCGTGCTTTGCGCTTCACTTGACATGTCAGTCTCTCTCTCCCCTCCCCTCCCGTGCAACACACACTCTTCTTTGTTTTCTTCTTTTGTTTCATGACAATCACACAGTGCCAGAGTATGCGTGTGTGTGTGGGAGGGAGCGAGAGAGGCGAATAGGTGCGAAAAGGGGGCGGGGGTTGATCCTGTCACTGCATTTTTCGCTTTGCTGGAAAAACTTTTGCGTGCTTTCTGCTCTCCTCCTCTTTTTGGGAAAACAATTAAATTAGCGGCACTTTTCTCGGCTTTTCATTTTGTTTTCCTCGCTTTTGTCAGCCACAAATCTGAAAAATATGTTTTTTATGGGTTTATGATTGATTTTTGACGGAAATTTTAATTTGGAAAATGTTTCAGACTTTCCCTAAGAGGGAAATTTGATGAAAATTGATGATTTTTCAAAATTTTTAAGTCCGGAAACTGCAGGCTCAAATTGTTTATTGAAAACAATTTTAATTTTGATATTTTTTTGGAAAAAAGTTGTATTGCAAATGTCTTTGAGGATTTTAAAACTTTAATTTCAGCTGCAAATTTTCATAATACAAAATTCATCTGCTTGATGTAAGGCAGCAATTTCCTTCGGAATTAATTAAAATTAACAACCTCTATATTTTTTCTAGCGAAATTGTATAAATTAAAATTAATAACCTCTGTATATTTTCAGTCAAATTTATATAAAATGTATGACGTTATATGATTTTTAGGATGTACATTTTATATATTAGAAATTGAGTGGGAAGTAATAAAAATTTCGAATTAGATCTATAAAAACAGTGGGGGTTTATCAACCCAAAACTGTATGTATAAATTATATGACGAATGTACGAGAAATGTACGAGAATATATAATATAACTTTTGATTTCTGTTTAAAATAGTAGTTGTGAGTTTCTACCCCAAAATTCCTTGAAATATGAATGCAAAGGATTTTGGTTTTACATTGAATTCAAGTAATGATAATTTTTTTAATTTTGTTGATATATGTTTTAGTTTCACAATGTTTAAAACTAAATAAATTAAATATTAATTGGTTGTTAAATTACAGGTATATTAATGAGTTATTTATAGCATTCTAAATTTAAGAAAAACTGGGAACTTTAATGAATAGGGGAAACTATTGTCACAAAAATTGTTCAGGAAGCGATTTCAAACCCGATTGTGGTTGGTTATAAACCGAAGATGCTTGTTTTTGACGGTTGGAAATTCTTGTACCGTGGAGTGCCGAGTTACTATATTTAACCGAAACCGAGACGGAATTTAATTAGGCTGCGTCGCAATCCTGTTTGATGGCCGTATCCGCGGTTATGGCCCATTAGTGGGCTCTGCCCGCAAAGCCTGCATTATCGGTAACTTTGGGGCCATCAACTGGTGACGGATGCTCCTCGGAGGCGGCGGCCGTAAAAGCGGCGGCCATCACCTGGCGACGCTTTGAGTGAAAATGGTGGACAGGCCATCAGGCGGGATGCGGTTTTATGGATCACAATGGCGCATCCTCGCGCTGCACTTGTTGCTCCCAAAAAAAAAAAAAAGGGGGCTCACTCAACGTCGGGGAGCGGGTCGTAAAAGTTTTTACGATCCACCAATTAACCGATAATAATCAAATCGCCCGAAAGCGATTTCTTTCGGAGGCTCCATCATCCTCGGCCGCATTGGCAGCTCCTCCTCCGGCTCCTTGGGCAATAAATACTTTTACGATTCTATAATTTGATTTGGGCATTTTTTATTTAATATTTCCCAGCGACATTGAGTGAGATTTCATCGCACTGGCGCGCTGGCACTTCTCAACTTTTTTATGTGTTCGATCGTAAAATGCGTTTGATAAATTATTATTTGGAATTCGATGCTCGCAAGGTATCCGCTGGATACGCGGCCTCGGAGTTAGCTCCTCACGAATGTTTCAGAATTTTGCATATTTTATAGTGCCACAAATCTAGTTTAGGAATTTCAACGCTGAAATAGAACAGCCACTTACGAGTAGAGCTAAATTTAACCAGATACAAGCGATATATGGAATATCAATTTTCAAACTTTGGCAGCCTTTTAGGGATTTATTGGATGCTTCAACTCTTTGTTGAGATCCATCCAGAGCGCCGCCTGCCATCGTATAAATAGCCAACAATTAATTTAATGGACGAACACAGACAATCAAGAGCTTAAAAACTCATCAAGGAAACCAAATTTAAAATTCAAAATTCAAAATTCCGGCGGACCAAAAGAATAATGCAAAATATCAAAGTGTTTGCTGAGCGCTCGTCATTGTCCGAGTGTCGGCGCTTCCGTTTCGATTCTTTTCATTTGTTGATGAATAAACAAAAGCGGATCCCCGAAATGGAACCAACGGATCGGCGGCCTGCATATAGAATACGATTATACGAGATTGGGTATATTCGCCCACGGGATGAGTGCCGTGAGTTATTGGCCGGGCAGTGTCAAATGGAACGATTCTGCTCAAGATTTTGATCGCAGAGCGGTGGCTCGGATTTATTTTTAATGGGAAGATTTCATGGGCCGCGGGATTAACTCTTTCAACCCGTGCCATCCAATTTTGATATATTAAGCGGCGTAAATCGCAAGCGAGAAAAGCTGAAATATTACTTTGATGGGCCCAGAAATGTGCGATATACTCGTATAAAAAAATGATCCCTAAAGCGGTACACGTGGGCTTCGGCTGCTTCTTGATTGCGAAACCCGTCCGCGATTTTGGCTGTGATCAATATTTATACATTCGATAAATCAATCAAATAAATTACAATTAACAAAAAGTCATAAAAATGAATGGCACAAAAAGCAGGCAGCAGATAAATTCAATATGAATATGAGAAATCAAAAACCGCCACCAAAACCCGAAGACGCACAAAGCGGGGAGTGCGAGATAGACACATAAAAAGTTTAAGAAGTTGTTAATTATAAATGTGAAATTTATGGCGCCACTCTCGGCTAGAAAAATTCCAGAAATTGATCAAACGATTCCCCGTTGACATCCAAAAATCGAAATCTGGTTTCGTTTCGTTTCATTTCGTTTGCGTTTGTTTAATGGCCAAAGAGCCAAACAATTCGGATCGTAAAACATTTATTCAAATTATGACGAAGACGATTGCAAAGATTTCGCTCCGCTGCGATCCGAATTTCGATCGGTGGCATTAATTAATGCGAAATAGCGCTCACACTAAACAAAAGATCATTAAAAGAAATATGTCTATATATGCATAAAACATACCTATACGCGAGTGAGTGTATATGGTTTCTACGGCGAAATGTGTTTCGGTTTAAATAGCCCCACATTAATTTCCAAAGATCCATTGCCGGTTTGGCGGAGATCATAAAAACCAGAGTTTCGTAAATGGTCGTCATTAAGTAGAAATTTGTTCAAGTCTCGAGTTTTATGACACCCCGAGAATACCCCTAATGCTTGCAGGTAATTTAAATAATTGAAATCGAGACGGCAATAATTTATTTATACGAGTATATGTGCCCATTGATTGTGGGAAAAGGCTTACTTTGGTAGATGTTGGCAAGTGCAACCTCAACATTTTGCACCGCAGTTTTTCGGTTATGCCGCACAATTTAATTATCTCGGCTAAATGCCTGGGATTTTCGGAATTTCATGCATCAGAAAATAGTGCAACAAATTGCCGTAAACAACAAAAAGTGCCACTGAGCCGCAAAGTTATGAGCCGCAAGGTTAAGCTCTATGGGATCAATTGACAGACTGGATGCAGAATTAAGCACGGGCATGCAACAACAAACAAAGGGCGAAAAAACAGGGGATATAAAATATATATTCAGATGGAAGCACCGGCGGAAAAGGGATTTAGGATACTGGGCGATTTTTATAGTTTGGGCTTCGAAAGCGGCTTCGAAAGTTTACGATTGGACGGACGGCGATGCCCAGTGACGATAAACAATTTTAATTTAATGCAAACGATTTCAGACTAAATGTAAAGCCGGTTCAATATTGTTGACTTACTTAATGCAGATGTATAAATTACGTTCATCGTTTTGAGCGGCTAAATTTATAACCGAAATCTATTTGCGGCTGCTGAGTCATGTCGGTGAATCAAGGGGCTCACTTTCGTGGCATGTTTGATTACGTTTTTCTCGGTGTAAGCTCCTTAGAATTTTAAGTAATTGAAATATAAGAAGGTATGTAAATTACCACAAGATAGGAGCTATCCTCCGCCAGCTGGATATCACCAAAAACTGTAACACTATTTTAAGATACGCTTCAAGGTAGATCGTAGGATTTCGTATATTCTTTGGTACTTTAAGTTTGGAAACGAACGAGATCGAATTAATAAAGATGCAAATACGTGTTTAATACGTACACGTTTGTTAACAAACTGTAATATGTAACATACTTGAACTAATCACTTATTGTAATTCTGCTTTTAAAAATGCATAAAGATTTCGAATTTTTTGAAAATATTATTCAACTTTTGGTTAAGTTATCAAAGGTTATCATTAATTTACGAACTATATTCCCAAAATAAATATATTTCTTTTGACAATACAAAGACAAATAATGTTTAAAACCCTTACCCCTTTATAATTTTATGATTCTCTATCCAAAACATCTAACCAAATCTGGTATACAGCTCTGCAGTCTCCAGATTCTTGTAATTTTCTTATAAACAACCACAAATCGCTCAGAAGAACAGAACCCCGAAGAAGCGACATTGAAACACACATCCTGAATGCAGGCGCTGATGACATGAGGTCGTCTTCTTGGGCTGCGCATGCGCCTTCCTCTTCGTCACCGTCACCGTCATCGGGATCGTCACTTGTTTTTTCAGTCAGGTCTTTTGGGTCCAGAGCTCCGGGCCCTGACTTTGGATTGGATTGCTTTGTTCTGGGGCCGGAGAGCGAGCGTTATTTATGTGCATCATTATAAAGTTGCCCATTTTATTGGGTCGCCCTCGAATAAATAAGGTTCAATAAAGTTGTTACTTTATATTGACACTAGCAGGCGGCAATCGCTCGTCACTTTCGGCGATCCAATACGAATCCCTTCCTGTGGATTTCTCGATCGCTGTGCCCCTGGATTTCTGTGGATGCCTGGGGATCCATCGTTTATTTATGTGAAAGTCTTGAGAAAGTATTCGCCCCTTTGGATGCTGTCCGATCGCGTCGTGTTTAGTGCGGTCGTAAAATCGGGAAATGTCCCCAATATGTTTGACTTTTTATCAAAAGCCCATCTGGTTACGCCCCAGAATCGGGACCTGCTATGCCGCCATATATGTACGTACACATGGCCATGTAACTCCGATTTTTACGATCGTGTTCATTTGGCTCGGTCAAAGTCAAAAACAAAAATTGTGAAATGATTTTATTTAGTGCTCTCGGTTTTATGATGTGTTTTCCCTCCGCCCAACCGAGCTTAAGTTATTCGATTATCATCTCTGGTTTATTTTGCTTGTAAACTAAAGCTGTAAAAGACACCAAATCAAGCATAAAAGTTTTTATGGCCCCGTCGATCAGTTGCTCTTCAAAAGTTAGTTGTTGATATTCTCGGACATAAAACTTGTCTTCGGACTTTGATCGGAACGTTTTGTGATCTTATCAAAAAATAAATTAGGTGCTTTAGTGGATTTCAGGCATAATCACGCACAATTTGTAGAACTGTCTGCGGCTGATACAATTCCTAATGTCTTTATGTCAAAATGTGGGTAAACAATCAAGCGGGTTTTATATTTGATTATATTTTTACTACTAGAGTATATGGAGATTTAACCCGTTGAATATTTAGTTCTTAGTTTGGATTGGTCACTGAATATTTTTAATTTTTCTTCCCTTAACTCAATAAAATGTTCACAAGTTGAATGTTATTTTATTTGCCCGTTCTGGGGCAGCCTTTTCGGGAAATGTATCCATGCCTTTGTGCACCCCGCCGCCTGAAACTGGGAAAACATTTCACAATCTACTTCATTTTCGTTGTCGAAAAGCATGCGGCAATAATAACTCTGATTTTGTGGTTGTTCGTTTTTGACACCGCCATCAGCCGCAAACACAACAATAACTTTTCGTGGGCCAGGGGAGGTGGTGGGTAGGTGGCGGTATTGTTTATTTTAAATCAACGCCTAGCGCCGCCAATTATCGACACTGCGATAAAGATACAATAAAAAGAGTAAGAGCTATCGGGGAGCGGGGACAGGGCAAACTATGAAGTGGTTGTGACCCCGGCACAGTCGCAGTCATAATTATGACGTCAGCTCATGTACATACGTACTGGCTGTGTTGGAGCTGCGGTTTTTTTGGTTTTTGGTCAAAATGCAAATTGCGCCAGATGCAAATCCGACAAAAAAAACTCCCATTGAATTTTTTGGTTTGGATTAAGCGGCACACGATGCTTCAGTTGGGATAAATGACTCGCTTTTTGCACTGAAAGGAAGAACTGAGCAGTAAAGGCAAAATATTGGGATTATGATGATAAAAATGATGATAAATAGAGAACCCTAACGAGGGAAGCTTCCATTTTTTCATATATAAAGATTAAACTAAATTACATGAACAAAATCCAAGAAGTTAGAGTTCAAAACTACATGTTCTCTTTAAGAACTGCTGGGACAAAAGATCCCTAGAGTCTCGAACCTTATATTGAAGTTCCTAACTTATTTCCGATACATTTCCAAATCATATTTGGGTTAACAGAAGAAGTAGACCACAATGTATGAATACCAAACCGATCCTTGAGACTGAGGCAGTGATATTAATATCGCAGCCATAACGGCTTAATCTTTGATCTTGTTTTTTACCGTGTGGGATATTTTTTGGTGCATAAGTGGGTGGTTGGGCGGGTTGGCGGGCGCCAGCGGTGCGGCATCGCTCAAAGTTGAAAGCGGCGCAGCCCCTTTGATCACAGCTGACTGGCCTGACTGCCCTGACTGGCTAATTGGTCCGATTGTGGGCGCTGCCTCTTTGTAATTGATAACTCTTTCTGCTCGCACTAAGTTTGCCGCACACACAGTCTGTGTAGTATTTCGTAGAGCCCACTGGCCGGCACATCCATCAACGGTCTTAGCGCTTAAATCACTTAATTTGCCTCGTTTTACGTTTTTTATATGGTGTGTTTTACTGACCAGTGGCCGCGAAGCCTTGCGGAAGGTTTTTACCGCATTTTACCGCCAAACAAAGGCCCATTGATCGATTGTGATTGCGATTTGGCAATAGGCCCGGTTGCGGTGCCGGCCCTGCTGCTGGACTGACGGATTAATTCTCGATTCGGGCCTAAACCGCATTATGATGGATGGATAGATGGATCGCCGGCGATCGATCGCTCTTCCAGCCCCAGCGGGCTTTCATTCACCGAGCTTAAGTTTTCGCCCAGTTGGAAAATTGATTGAGCCACGCGTTCGCCTTTGAACAGGTGATATTTTCGGGCTTCCTGCCACGAAAAATTCATATGAAAACGTGGCGGCGCTAATAACTCATTCGCCCCCATCTCCCGGCTGTTGTTTCCCGTCTTGATTGATGTCTCAACAAAACACACAAAGTAAATTAAAGAAAAAGACCCGGTGGCAAGTGCAAATGAATTTTCATTCTCGGCGCTGGAAACAAATTAAGCAAATAAACTGTCTCAGTGTGACGCTGATGTATGAATGGGTTATTGTTTTAAGGTTCTGCCGTGATTTGTGGGCGAATTTATAAACAAGGGGCTGCCTGCCTGGGTGGGTGGCAGTGATCAATTGACTTGGGTTCATTCAAACACAATTGCAATCGGATGTATATTGACCAATCGGTCTATTTATCACGGTGTTCTGCTATCACAAATAACTTTTCTGTTTCCGTTTCCCTAGAAAATCGGAGCATGCCAAGAGTCTGTCATTTATCTCTTGAGAAACAATCTGTTCTATAAGTTGGTAGCATAATAAAGCGATGAAAACGTTGAATATCGATATTTATCGATAATTTATATTGAATTCTCTTGTGTCCCAATCAAGAGCTAATATTGAAACTGTCGAATTTGAGATACATCAGCCGCTAATGAGGATCCACTCGCTTCTGTCAGTTGCCGGGCAATATAGAAAACATCTTTCAGTTTCAATTGGCTGCCTGCCACCAGAAGCGAAAAGATCGCGATGGGTGTTCCACCATTTCGATGGCGTTAATTGGCCCCAGAGTTGGTTCCCCATATCCCCCTGCGCGCATCCCATCCCCTCCAGGTAATGATTTCTGATCCAAAGCCACTTTTCGGGTATTTATTTATTTTCACTCGCTTGCGAAAAAAAACAAACATGCAACTTAGTTTGGGATTTTGTTTCTTGGCTTCCCTATTTTTTTTTTTTTTTTGGTTAGTTTCGAGTTTTATGCGCTTTTAATGGGCCCCGGGCTGGCTCCCTTGCGGGGCTGTAAAATAATTTAAGAGGGCCCCATAAATACCAGAAGCATTGCTCATAAATCTTTCACTTATTTGGCCCGCTGGCTGGCTGGCCGTTCAATTGGCTGCTTAGGCATTTTATTTTTCAATATTTGTTTTGATTTGAAGAGGCTGCTGCGCGATACCAGATACACACTCCGCCGCACTCCGCACTGGCAACAAAATGGGGCAAATGGGTTCTGCGCCCCTCACAAATCAAAACATCTGTCAGTCAACGCGCACAGCCTGACAACAATGTTGAGATACAAATTATCTAAATTGTATCTGCGCGGGCAAATGCATCTTGTGGATTTGTTTGTTTGTTTTGCTTTCCACTCGGATTTGCTTGGATTTCCCACTCCGCTCTCCTGAATTTCCACCATTTCCACACGATCCCCCCCCAATCTCCCACAACAAGTCTGTGTGCCCCGTGTGGCACTTCAAGCCCGAGCAGGCACCGTGGTGAGAGATTTCAATTTAAACACGAAACTGACAGATTTATCAGGTATTAGACGATACATGCGTCAACGCTGAGCCATCGCACTCTCGGCCCCGGCCCCGGACCCAAGATATAGGGATTGCTCNGCTCTCCTGAATTTCCACCATTTCCACACGATCCCCCCCCAATCTCCCACAACAAGTCTGTGTGCCCCGTGTGGCACTTCAAGCCCGAGCAGGCACCGTGGTGAGAGATTTCAATTTAAACACGAAACTGACAGATTTATCAGGTATTAGACGATACATGCGTCAACGCTGAGCCATCGCACTCTCGGCCCCGGCCCCCAAGATATAGGGATTGCTCATTGCCATGGAAATCACTCCAGCATCGGGTGCCCCACTGGCATTTGAGGAATGCGTAAAAGCCAACTTTGGCATTGAATGGCCTCGAAAGTCACACTGCTTTATAGTGCTCCTTAATGGCCGAGGGTGCGAATGAAATGCGCTTGATTTGCTTTCCTCGGGATTGAATTCTCGGATGGATTGCGGAACGATTATTGCCAGACAACAAATCGCTTAAATGGCATTTATTCTTCCCATTGTAGTTCGCCCACTTTCTGCATTTATTTTAATTTTATGGGCATTTTTGTGAACATTGCTTGGTAATTGAATATACCAAGTTAATGCTGGTCGATCAACCAATATTAAACAACTTTTTGTTGAACTTTCATGAGTGCTTCTGAAGGGGTTACCAGCCAAACATTTGCAAGCTTCTGTCCCGTCAAATGGGTGCAAAAACAGGGCTCCATCAATCACGCGAAACTGCGCTAAAAGTGCCACATGTGTGACGCACTGCCCCTGGGCTTTCGGCGGGCTATGCGAGCAGGCGGCTCTATGAGTTATAAGCCCGTGGAAAGGTGGATCAAGTGGTACGGCGACCCACTTTAGGGGGCTATCTGAATCTGAGCGCCCAGCGTCGGCAATCGTCATCATCCATCAATCAAAACCGCTGGCGGATGTCCAAATGACTGACGGACTGGCTGGCTCTTTTTTCCCATTGCGTGCTGGGTTTTCAAGCTCCGATGACGCAGCGCACTTGCAGGGCTCCCTCCGCGGCGATTCTGCTCCACCTTCGTGGCCTAATCAGTCGTAGGCCCCCAGACATTTGGCCAACCGACTGGCGATCGATCAATCAGCCATCCATCAGTTAAAACATCACCGAAAAACACTGAGAAAGCGTCGAGCTAACTCACTTTTTCAGCATTGATTGATAGCCGAGCAGTGGGACAGAAATTCGAACGCAAATTTACTTAACCGCAATTGTATTGATTTCGTTATTTTCGAAATGTGTCACAGATAATGGGGTAGGAAATCAAAATGTCAACATTTAATTGTTCATTTGACTGTGCAATAATAAAGTGCAATAAATAAAAACAAGATGGGGAATTTATGGCACATTTTTAAATTTGTAACTATTTAATTTCTGTTAATAAAATGTTTGAAAAAATAGTCCTAGGGAATATCGTGGGGTCCCAAGAATCGATGGTCTTAATTAATTGCTCGCATCATAGGCGTATTACTTGTAAATGGCACACAATTAAATTGATTAAGAGCTCTAATTACGACTAATATTCCTAAACTTTAAGGGAACACCCGCATATCGAAAATGTTGCTCAAAGGGACCGGTCGCTTCCTTTTCTGGACGGGTTGGCTCCTGCAGTTGACTCCATATCGATACAGCAGGAAGAGCAAGCGATTTGTTAAGCAAAGTCAAATGTACCACAAAATTTTTATAAATATTGTAAAAATTGCCTTCCTCTGTGTTGATATACCTACGATGTTTTTGATAGTACTTACATTGCTTAGAATTGACTTAATGCGCAGTTGGAGTATTGTGCTGGCGGCTAACCTACTAATGAATCTAAGTCGGATCTATGTGCTAATAGTGCTTGTATGCATGACCCACATCAACCTGTGTAACCGGAACATGTTGAAGATGCTGAATAAGTTATTGGACATTTCAAACGAGATGGACAACTGCTACTTTGCGGAAAAGTGTGCTAAAGAAAATTCCCTGTGTCTGGCAGTACTTCTTTGCGTGGGAGTAGCACGTCTACTAGTTGACATTTACTGGCTAAGGTCGAAATTGCTATACACCACTGCCATCATATACCACAATTCTTTGTTCAGTCTATGCTACCTGGCCCTGGGACTGTACCTGTCACATATGATCCAATGGCGGAGGAACATGATCCTCTTCCTGAATGACTTCATCGAAAACGAAGGACTGCAGTCGAGGATTGAAATAGAGCGACTGAAAAGTTGCCTGCGAGTTAATCAATTAATGGTTGACGTAGGAAAAGGCCTTGATAAGTTCTGGAACGCCTTCGGCTATATATTGCCAATGCTCGTTTTGAACTTCTGCACCCCAAAGAGTGAATTTATGATATTCCATGCCATAAGCATTTTAGTGCTGTCCCATCTTACCGACAGGAAGGACCTCCAGGACGATAAGTTTATCCAAATGCTGTTTATTGTAAGTCTACGCTTTCGCAATGCTGAGATACAGGAGCCAAAGGAATACACCATAATGGTGAGAATACAAATCAAAAATAATTGAGATCAAGTTGAAATATTTATTTTCCATCCAGGTCCATGTGGCAGTAGCCAATCGACATACTGCTCTCTGTGTGACTAAAATAACTAGGCGATATGCTATGGCTTTATTTACAATACTCTTAAAATGCACAATAGTTTACCTCTTTTTTGCATCCCAAAATTTAGCTTCTACTTTGACATATCTAAGAACATAAGCATTTCAAATTTAAGAGTTACAATGAATGGATCCTAATAAACGAAATGTTATGTCACATTCAGCGCCTTCGGATGCTGCGTTAAATTTAATGATTCAGAAAATGCTGAATAAATGTTTGAAACGTACTTGGGAACCCGATGAGAATAATTTCACATGTTGCACACATAAAATAAAATTTTATTTTATTCATTTCTCATTTCGGCTCCGCCGCCTCGCCCCCCGCCTCTCTCCCCTGCCCACGCTTGAGATGCAAGAAGAACAATTTATGAAAATATAGAGAAAACAAAGGCTAAACGCACGCACACACCACCTGACTGATGGAATGAATAAATGAGCATACCCCCATTTCCACCCGCCCGCCCAGCGAGCAGAAAACATAACTTTAAATTTGTATTACCACCCAGAGCCCAATGAGGGAAGCCGGCAACAAAGGAAACCTGAATATTTTCCACTTTTTGCAACTCCCCGAGAAGCCAGGCCCACCGTTAACCCCTCACAAAAAAATACATCCCAGCCAGCCACCCACCCAACCGCCCACTCACAACTCTCATTCGCTCTCTAAATGAAATGCTCAAGTGTGCATGGAATTTTGATTTTTGCCAAATACCAAGCCCAACCCTCCGTCGCCTCGATAAGAAATTTTTCCGTCCTCGTTCCGTTCGTCATGCCGTTCGCTTGCAAATCAATTTAATGTCAGTCATTTTGCTGCTAAGTGGGAAATTTTTTGAAATTTCATCAAAAATCCGTTGGCCTCGCCTCGCCTCGCCCTCGTTGCCACACCCCCCTGGCCTGATACGCCGCTTTTCCGCTTTCCTGCTTTCCTGCTTTTCTCGAACATATGCTGCTCGGGGGAATTGGCTGCACTGAGGTACTTTTCCAGCGACGAGAAGACGCTTTTCGCATCTAAGCGAAACACATTTGAATGTAAATTTCCTCAGACGCCGTTGCATGTCCATGAATTCTATCCAGCAACCCACCCAGGACCTTCCCAGGACCTTCCTATTTGGCCCCATCGCCGTATTCGTATTCGCATTCGTGCGGGGAGAAAACAAATATTGTATTAAAATGCTGGAAAGCAGCTAAAACGCATAATAGTAAAATTTTATGTTATTGCCAGTGTGAGGAAAACACGTCAGGCAGTTAGTCAAATAACGCAGCAAGAAATGTTGCCGCTGCTGCTTCTGCTGCTGCTGCTGCTGCTGCTGTTCGGTAAATGTGAGGGAAAAGCGCACACCGAAGGACAATGAAAATTTAGATGACGAGAGACAGGAGCAGACAGCAACAAGAAGAAAAGTTCCGAGAGATTTTTCCGACATGCTATATACATAAATATATATGTGTGCATGCATATGGCTCAGAAGCTCAGAGCGATTAATCGCAGCAACAAATATTAACTGAATTTAACTTATTGATTTTAAATCTAAGGAAATATATTTGAAGCAGTTTCATTTAACCTTCCAGATAAGGATTTAATTATTACGAAAACATCTATCAAACCACGGAAATGGGATATTTATTCGGATTTTGATAGGGGAAATCGTTGATAATACCCTGATTCCCAGCCACATTCCATTTAAAATTGAAAATTATTTCCTTATCGGAAGAGTTTAAAACTCACCCATTAAGTAAGCTTCGAACACATAGTCTCTTCAAAAGGAAACCCCAATAATAACACAACATAAGGCACTACAACGAGTAAATCAATCCCATGATTTAATACCCACAAGAGATTTTGTGCCATCACTTTCATACCCAAGATGTCGCGTGCTGAAAGAAGCGACGACGATGAGGTGCCGCCTTCAAAGAAATCCCGACTGAGTCTGGATACCCAAGACCTCGCGGAACGCCTTAACCAACTGATGCTGTGCGTCGTGTGCCATGAGGTTCCGTTTCCGGATAAGAGCTACCAGTGCCTGATAGGCCATATCCTGTGCGATGACTGTGTGACCCACATCCTGGCCGATGCCGCAATTACCGAACAGGAGGCCCAGTGCCCCGTTTGTCGCATCCGAATGACGTGGCACGATCTCTCCAGGAACTCGGTGCTCCGCCAGGCGCTGTGGGAGCTGGCCAAGACCTGTATACTCTGCGGAAACCTGGTGCCGCTCAAGGAGTTCACTCACCACCTGGAGGCCGAGTGCGAGCACCGTCAGGTGAGCTGCCAGTACCGATGTCTGGGCTGTGGGTGGGCTGGGCCCTTTGTCAAGAGCTCCGCCCACGAGGAGGCTTGTGAATTCCCCCAAAAGAGCTGCGAGGAGATCGCCAAGGAGCTCGAGCGGGCGGACGCGTTGCGGCGGTCTCGTCAGCAGCAGTTGCTGAGCTTTCACCACGAGCTGGGCAGAAGCCGCATCTTTTTCAGAAACCTGGAGCTCTTCTGGCAGAGAAGCGAAACGACATTCACGGAATCCCACCTATGCTCTCAGGTAAATAGTTATTATACCAAACAAACATATTGGGCTAAGCGTCTTCCAAACAGAATTTTGACGCATATGCAAACCAGTGGATGCTCCGTCTGCGGGTGACCCTCTCAAACGAGGATATTCCGCAATCGATGAGCACCAACTTGTTGCTGAAGTCAGCGCCCAAGGAGCCTCTCTCGTTGCGATACCTTGTGCTAATGGCCAACCCCTTGGGCGGCGAGAAACGCATCCAACAGGACATAAGGCCGAAGATGGTGCTTCGCAGTTTCGTGGCAGCCAATTTGGAAGGCGAATTCTTCGAGCTGCCGCTGGAAAATCGCAAGGCTATGTACCGCATTCTGGGAATGCAGAACATTGTACTGCGACTTTGGATCTTTATTTAGAAGTTCTTGTTTCATCATAATTAAATAATTTTATATTTGCTTATACAAAGTATTCTGAAAAGGGATAATCGTATTGAAGAGGAATCTTAAATTCCCTTGAGTATTAATCCTATAATCCAATAATCCGATGGAGAGTGCAACCTTTAAACTAGGGTCTATGGTATATTTAGTTTGTGCAACAGGGAGAAGAAATCGTTTCCTAACCTATACGGTACATACAACTTGGTCAGCATCAACAGTCGAATCGATATAGCCATGTCCGTCTGTCCGTTTGTCCGTATGTATGAACACGTCGTTCTCGGAGATGGTACGGGCTAGAGGTGTAATACTGGAACAACTAATTTCCACATTCCATTTATTATTGAAAATTATTTCTTTATCGAAAGAGTGTAAAACTCACCCATTAAGTAAGCTTCGAAAACGTAGTCTGTTCAAAACGAAACCCCAATAATAACACAACATTAGTCACTACAACGAGTAATTCAATCACATGAATTAATACCCAAAAGAGATTTTGTGCCATCACTTTCATACCCAAGATGTCGCGTTCTGAAAAAAGCGACGACGATGACGTGCCGCCTTCAAAGAAATCCCGACTGAATCTGGATCCCCAAGACCTCGCGGAGCGCCTTAACCAGCTGATGCTGTGCGTCGTGTGCCATGAGGTTCCGTTTCCGGATAAGAGCTACCAGTGCCTGATAGGCCACATCCTGTGCGATGACTGTGTGACCCACATCCTGGCCGATGCCGCAATTACCGCCGAGGAGGCCCAGTGCCCCGTGTGTCGCATTCGAATGACGTGGCACGATCTCTCCAGGAACTCGGTGCTTCGCCAGGCACTGTGGGAGCTGGCCAAGACCTGTATACTCTGCGGAAACCTGGTGCCGCTGAAGGACTTCACCCAACACCTGGAGGCCGAGTGCGAGCACCGTCAGGTGAGCTGCCAGTACCGATGTCTGGGCTGTGGGTGGGCTGGGCCCTTTGTCAAGAGCTCCGCCCATGAGGAGGCTTGTGATTTTCCCCAAAAGAGCTGCGACGAGATCGCGAAAGAGCTCGAGCGGGTGGACACATTGCGGCGGTCTCGCCAGCAGCAGTTGCTGAGCTTTCACCACGAGTTGGGCAGGAGCCGCATCTTTTTCAGAAACCTGGAGCTCTTCTGGCAAAGAGGCGAAACTACACTCACGGAAGCCAACCTATGCTCTCAGGTATGTTAAATAGTTATTATACCAAACAAAAATATTGTGCCTAAGCGTCTTCCAAACAGAATTTTGACGCATATGCAAACCAGTGGATGCTTCGTCTGCGGGTGACCCTCTCTGACGAGGATATTCCGCAATCGATGAGCACCAACTTGTTGCTGAAGTCAGCGCCCAAGGAGCCTCTCTCGTTGCGATACCTTGTGCTAATGGCCAACCCCTTGGGCGGCGAGAAACGCATCCAACAGGACATAAGGCCGAAGATGGTGCTCCGCAGTTTCGTGGCAGCCAATTTGGAAGGCGAATTCTTCGAGCTGCCGCTGGAAAATCGCAAGGCTATGTACCACATTCTGGGAATGCAGAACATTGTAGTGCGGCTTTGGATATTTATATAGAAGTGCTGGTTTCATCATCAAATATTTTTATATTTGCTTATACAAAGTATACTGAAAAGGGACATTCGTAATGCAGAGGAATCTTAAAATTCGTTCGAGAATTTACATTATTACTTTATTATTAACATAGAGACGATCTGTCCGATGGACAGTGCAACCTTTAAAATTGGGCGTATGGCTAATGCTTTTCGAAATCCTTACCATATCTTCCAATTGTAAAGAATACAGCATTTATCAAAATTAGTTTTTAGCTGAACAAAACACTACATTTCTTTGCATAATCCTTGTGGCGAGCATATGCATGAATTTATATATGTTTATTGTTGAATCTCAAATGATTTGCGTTCCATTGAACAGAGTACCCTTATGCCGGCTTCCCTTCAATGGCGGGAAAATGGAAAAAGGGTCGCTTAAGGAAAAATAAACGGAAACGCATCAAATAAAATCAAACGCAAAACAAGCGGGAAAACATTGTTTCAAATTGACCAGTGCAAAAAAAAGAATTCCAATGGAAGGAAAAGAATAAAACCAAATGCTCAGGGCATGAGGGGGCGTGGCAAATGTCCGCCAATTCAGGCGCAACTAATTCCCGCACTCCACCCCGCAAAAAATCCACAAACATCGGGACCCAAACTATTTCGAAAGGATTCCCGGTTCCTGGGGCTTGGGGCTCGGGGCTCGGGGTTGGTGCTCGGTACTTTATTGGGCGAAAAATGATTTTTTATTTTCAATTTTGTGCCCTGCTCGAAATGGAAAGTAAAAGTATCGTGTGCCGGCCGAATGGCGAAACCAATTTGATTTTGAATACGTTATGAGGCGCAAAAATAAGAAGAACAGAGTGTGAAAAAATCCGGAAGGACCGTAAAAATAACACCGAAATCGAAGCAACAAAAGGGTTTTTTTGAGTGCCAATTTTCTGATTGTTTGCCAGCCGCACTAAAAACTAATGATTTTTCATATGTTTGCTCAATGAATCGTACGGGGATCACAACAAGCAACCTTCCTTCCCCCTTGCAGCATTCAACACGGTTATCCCTGCCCTTCCGATGCTATAGAAATCCCCCTTTTTCGGTTGGCGAACGCGAGAATTACGAGTGCGTATAAATTGAGCGAAATAAAAATGTTTATTTGCGCCAAAAACCCTTTTACACTAAGTACAAACAGATTATGGCTTTTTCCCTATACACTATGCAGTATAAAGTCGGATGGGAGTGCCGGGAAAAGAATCGAATGGCAAACTGTGTTGGGCTCCATTGATTTTGGTCATTCGATAGTACCAGCTGTACTATTTAAATGTAACTGGGATATACTTATGGTGATTATTTGAAAACCTCCCACATGTAAGCCTACAATTTAAGTGCGAATGTTGCAGTTTTTATTATTTTTTTTTGGTAATTTCCTCCCAAGGCAGAGGCACACAAATCGAACAAAATGGCTTCCATCAATAACAGTAAAACATGAGTATTTTCTGCGAAAAACAACTGACAGAATGGCGGCCACTGGGTGCGAAAAAAGAATGGCATTTTTTGAATGGCGTCATAATGCAATCCCAGTGGGTAGCGGGGTCGATCGAAGGGCAAATGGGGGAAGGAGGGTCACTGACAGCAGACTGACTGCGTTCGATATTTTAATGGGCCAGACGTCATTTCGGGGTCCGCCATTTGGAGACTGGCTGCCACCAAAGCGCAAAATTTATGACAACATAACGAGCCAGGCGATGGGCCATGGACGCTGCTGGGAGGGCGGGGAGTGCGAGGAAGCGCCAGAGATTCGGCTTGCATTAAATGCGACATTCAGAGTCGAAAATAACAATAATCATAATTAAGGATATGCATATGCAGTGCAAGGGCTTCCACCCCAAAACGGGCACAGAGAGCGAAAAGTTTGGTCTATTTCCACGTAAGCCTACCCATGTAACTTCCTTGCAATTTCCTAATCTCAAAGCTAAATGATGAGACGATAATACCTTCGAGTTTTCACATTTTTTTCGAGCCTATATTGTATTGTTTTTGGGACTTTGTTTCCAGTGTGGCTTGATCCTCTTGTTGCGGGGGTGGTGGCGNGCGGGAGTTTTTTGCCAGTGTGGCTTGATCCTCTTGTTGCGGGGGTGGTGGCGCTGGTGCAGTCCGAGTGGGTGGAAAATCGATCCATTTACTCCGGCGAGAGAGCCAAGCTGCATATTCCGCACGAATGATGATGTCCCTGTCCTGCAATGTCCGCAGTCAGATATCATTGAATAATGACTGTTAATACCCTTCAATGTGCAGGCTCTGCTGCTGCCGGCCCGGCCAGCGCCGCGTCCCCTTCAGTGACTCTGATTTTCGGCCATTTTTGCCAATCGGATCGGCCATCGCAATGAAATGAAGTGGATTTCAATGCACTGCCCGGCCATGTCAGCATGGCCATCGAGAAAGGACGAAGGACGCAGCACATGAGCCCCCACCAAAGGGTGTCGGCGGGAAAAGTGCGTGGAAATAATATGCGAATTGTGCGAAAAGTTCGATAACGCAAAGCGCGGATATAAAACAATACCCACTCGCGGTGTGGGTAAATATTGGTGACTTGGATTTACCAATGTTTAAAAATGTGAATTTAATTTCCAAAAGTGTTTCTTATGCCATAATCAAGCAATGATTTACCGGGATAGTAAGTTACTAATTAAATAACAACCCCAGTTGCCACTTAATTAACTTTTCAACCCGAAAATCTCTATTGATCAAACTGCAAAACACGTTTCCTAGACTTAATCAGCTGCTCCTGGTTTTTGATATTTCGCATGCCAAGGCAAACAAAGAAAATTGGCAAAATCAACCGACAGCATAGAATGTAAAATATTTTACTTTCGCACCAACAGGAGCGGAAATGTAAATTCGACAACTTTCGCCCAGACGCATCCACAGCTCACCTGACCTGCACGATTGCAGTTTTTCTCCTTTTTCTTAGGTATACTAACGTGATCCTGAAAAGGGTCGAATGATAGAGGCTCTTTAATAAATTGACATCATGAAAATACAAAGAATCATGCTCCTAAAACTAATATTCAATGGTTTTTTGGAATAATTGAAAATACTAAAATCAAACCATGGGACCTGTAAAATACGACGCATTTCATCATAATTAGGAACGCCCAAGGGTATGTTCCGTTCCCGCACTTTCAAGCTGTAAGCTGAAACTCGAAAATTGGTTTTAATTAAATCGAATTGAGTTTTTTCTTCGTTTTCCCGCCACACTTCACTCTCTGCCATGGCTCGGGATCCTCTTCATTGTGCACGTCGCCTTTGCATGCGAATGAGGCAGGAGACCCGAAGTGAAACAAACTGACTGAGTGAGTGAGCAACTGATGGCTGTCCGGGATGTGGCAGTGGCACTGCTGGTGGAAGTGGAAGTGGACGTGGAAGTGGAAGCAGACGTGGATGTGGACGTGGACAAGGACAGGGACATGGCCACGGACAGGATGCGGACACGAACGCATTTAACGCTGACGCTGCCAGCTTTTGCGTGCGGAGTTTGGGGAGATGCTCCCCCTTTGATTGAAATGTTTGCCTGCACTCCGGATTGGTGTGGAGTGGAGGACCCAGCACAGAGGACTGGACATCAAAGCAGTTGAAATGTTGCCCTTTTTTCCTGCACATTGCACCGGCAAAATGTTGCAGCCTGACCCGCGGAGAGGGGCTGCCAATGCCAACCAACCACCCAATTACCCACCCGATGGCAGTGCCCTTGCGAGGGTGATGTATGGTCGGTCAGTTTGCGGACATGCAGTGGACACTAGGATTAACATGACGTAATTGATGCGGAAAGTGTTGAGTGTGTGGCAGCTGCCACATTCGGTTCCCTTTTTTTATCCTTCTACGGCGTCGCCCTTGACTTGTTCGTCGTTTTCGTGAGTAAATGGAAAAGAAAAACTTTATTCAAATTGATTTTCATCAGCTAATCCCCCGGGTAAACGGGACGAAGTTTGGGTGATTTATAGTTAATAAAGGGATTTGGCGGTAGGTATTCACCTTCGTAAAGTATTCACCAAATACTAAATTGTATATACAAGTTTTCTTCTACTTAGAGAAAGCTTTTTAAGAAGTCTATTGCACTTGTATATTTGGGTATGCCAATGATCCATTAGGTTGGTGTTTGATAAAACAGAAATGCTTTGCATGTTCCAACCGCTCACTCGACTGCAACTAGTACGGAGACCTCTTTTAAAATGGGGCAACTTTCGCACTTTCGACTGCAGTGCAGTTGCTCTCGTACCCCTAATTTTTTCCACCTTACAAGGCAACATTTCGTGCTGTCGAGTGCACTCATCATACTTGCAATTCGTGGCAGGAAGGGTGGAGGAGGAGGGTGGCCGGGGCGTTGGCTTTTTATTGATGCTCACCTGAGGGGCGTGGGGGTGGCATTGCAAATTTTTGCAGTCGAACATGCAACGTGCATTTGGCAGTCGGACAATATCCAGAAAAGGACGGAGCCGAGGATATGGCATCGTGGAATGGGCCAACAGCCACAGACGCTGCCAATATTGACTGAGCCAGAGTTTTCGCTTCAGTTCATCTTTTTTTCTTCTGCTTCAAAATTGTATGTACAGTGTGTGGGGCTTGTGTATGTTATATCCTTGCATTGCGATGCGAGAGTATTTTTAATAAAATAAACCCAGAAATGTAATCAACATAAAGGATTTCACACAAGCGTATATGAAATTTTCTGCTCTTGATGCTAGTAGCATGGAAACGCTTAACGAGATACCACGTAGATATCATTGAGGATGTCCTCCCACGATGGGTGGCACTGTGGTTTGAAATATATTCAACAATTGGCTGTATAATAGAGTAACTATAATCTTTCATGCTTGAAATAGTGCCTATAATGTGTATGATAATATAATGCAAGTTTTAAACTTCTAGGTAATAGCAAGATACTTATATTGCAGTCTGTGACCGTATCCCTTAAAAACAATATCATTCGTCGAAAGATTTGTATAGAAAATGTGTTAATTTATTAATAGTTGTCACCACAGTGCCGTGAGCCAAATCCACATACGGAATCCGGCTGAAAAGAATGAAGAAACCGAAGCGCAGAGGGCAAACCCTTTATGAAATGTTGTCCAACGTGGAACGTCAATGCAGTCAGCTGTGTGCTGAGCTCTTTGTGTGTATCTTTGAGATACATTTGCAATTATCGTGTCTTGAGACGGACCGAGGACCGAGGGCAGACATACCGCAATGCCATAGAGCAGGAGCAAGCACAGTGCCTGGTGGGTCACATGTTGGTGACAGTTTATTAAATCGATTACTTTCGGTTTTTGATATTCTAAATAAACATACCATCTGCCCCCCCACAGGATGGGGCAAAGGATTTATCCTGGCCACTGGCCACTGACCACTGGCCACATACTGGGCAATCATCCTTTTTGTTGTTTGTTTGTTGCTTGCCAGTTGCCATTGATGAGATTTTGTGCTGAAAAATGCACACAGCTCCGTGATAGAGCGTCCACTGAGTGGCCTCCTCGTCCCTCGATTGTCTGGCCAACGACAACTGCAGCAGAGGCAAACAACAATATGCTCCACAGTTTAGTTTATGGCTAATCAAAAAAGATGGCAAACATTTCGAATTTTGCATTAAATTGACTTTCAAATTGACAGCATTTTTCGGAAGAGATGCGATGAGGTAGAGGTAGCAATGTCAAGTGTCATGTTCAAATAAACCGAAAGCTTTCCACACTTTTGACTAACTCGAGAGAGCATTTTGTAGTTTGATTTTGACTATTATTTTGGAATACAAGCAAGGCGTGCGCTTGGCTTGGGAGGTTCAAATTGATTTTTCAGGTAATTGCCTTTTAAAATCAAAGGAGGGTAGGAAATGACTCCTAATTATGTTGTTTTAACCGTCTCTAAACTCTCATAAATGTAGCAAATTAACACCAAACGATTGTGGCTGCTTTTTAATCACCCGATGCCTAGTTATGTGCGGCATCTTGTCCTTTGGCTTCCTCCAGGGACCTCGGCATCTGTTCTTCCCTAGGTGGCCACATGTGGTGCCTTCATCGCATGCGAATGATGTCGAGATGGCGGCACAGCGATTGCGTGTCCACGATGTGAGAGGTCCCCTCCACTCCACTCCGCTGCAATCTACTCCTCCCGAGGACGCGGTAGCCGTTGGCTGCGTGGCCGCTTAAAACGCTTCTGGGTTGAGAGGCTGCTGGAGCCGAAACAACAGACCCAACAACCTCATCAGCAGGGGGAGCAAAAAATTTACAAGCTCACAAACTAGAAAACAACACGTTCGACAAAGTCCGGCCAATGTGCCTGGGCAATAATTTAAACGATATTTTGAATAATTGCCAAGGCGCGGGCGCCCGAGCAGCCACTAAAACAACTGCGGCAAGCCGGAGATATTGCCCCGCTGGCGGCTAATCGACGGACATGCAACAGTTCCCAATCTCATCGCGAATAAGAGCAGCAAGAAATCAAATCACTTGGGGAGAATACCTCATAAATTGTCAAGCTTTATGGTCTTTGAATTGAGAGGGGCTGACGATCGGACGGTCGGACGGTCGAAGGAACTGCAATCGCATGTTCATCATAAAAATCATGGTTGGCCCAAGAACAAACACATACTATAAATGGCAGTGGTTTTTGCAATGTTGCAAGTTATGGTTACTTGCAAAAATCCTTTAATTAAACCTAAAAAATACGGCCACACAGATACTTTTTTAATGCTTGCTAATTTCCATTTCTTTCGATTGTAACTCGGCAATTTCGTAGGCTCTCAAAATCAATTTGGCTGCGCAAATATGAATAATTGCATATTTATATTTATTGGGATATTGCCCCCGTCCCCGGACCTCGTGCATATAATATGTGTAGCTGCCATACACTCGTCTAATTGATTCTGTTTTGCAATTGTCTGGGGTCTCGTTCTGCAGTTGAGCGGAATGTCAATGCTAATAATCGTCATGTAAATTGCCTCTGGAATTGAAATTGCTATGTCTGGGAAGTGTTTTCATTTGTCTCGTGCCCTCACTTATCGCTCCCACCCTGGGGTGTGCAGTGCAAATTTTAACATTTATAATCCATCAGCAGGCTAATGGTGCTGGCATGGTGACACTTATGGCCTGCTTGTGCTTTTTATGACCGAAACCAGTTTCTTTTCCCGGGACTTTGGTGATTTCCAAGCGGCTATTGTGCGTGGGCTTGGTCAATGTAATTTCGTCTGGTTCACTTGTCACTTGAGTTCTCCGGGACGGTGGAGACATTTTCTCATAGTGCCAAAGTCCTAAATTATTGGTAAACAGGTTTTTCCCTCCCCGAGTCTTGTTAATAATGAAGCCTGTCAATGGCAAGTGACACTGGAGCTAATAACGTGTTGCTGGATCGGGTTTTGAATACACCTATAGGCAGGATTTGTTGTAAAAGGCTGTCTCAAAAATATAGCCGACTGTTGGTTAGGATACAGCAACATTTTTGGAGCACCTCATCTAGTTTTAAGAAGGTTGGTAACATTTTAAACACTGCAAATTTTTCATTAAGCTGCCAAAACATATAGCTCCGTCTCGGTCCCTCAATTTGGGTCGATTCAATGAATTGAAATTCGTTCCACAGTTTAATTTGGAGTCAGACATTTAATATTGATTAATTTCCGCGGCACTCGCACACTTCGAGGCAGTGGCAGCGCTTAATAGCTTTCGGCACACACAGTGAGTGTGTTTGATGGAAAAGATACTCGAGTCCCCGGCTCGAGTTCGGGCTGGAGCGAAACGTAGCGTAAATAAATATAAACATAAATCTGCGGCGGAGCTTCGGGTCGGTGGGGAGGGGGGTGCAGAAATTCATTGAAGACAACATCCCCAATTGACGGTAAATCACTCAAGATGACATCTATCGATGGGCCCCGCCAGATAAGAAGTGTTTCGTCTCGTTTTCGCACTTTGCACAATCGACTCTGGGGCCAGGGATTGTGTACAGGCGAAGCGAAGAAAACGAAAAATGTCGAAGAAGGACACGCCACGAGAAAGATACATTTGGGCCGCTGGCAGGGGATGTGTAGAAAGGGACATAATCATGAAGCCTGCCAACTCAACGTCACTGCAATTTAAAGCTCAACTTGTGCCAGGCAGCGCCTCGATACAGGGAAACACCCTCCAAACAGGCCCCAAAGTGTCGAAATCAAATCGAACCACCCGAGACTGAAGCGAACCCGAACCCAGACCCAGACCCAGACCCAGGCGGAGTCCCCAATTCCAATCCCAACGCCCAGCCAAACCAATCCAACTCTCTAGTCGGGGCTGGGCCAGCTCGAAGAAGTCCAATGACATACTGTGCCCGACTTCCACTTTGATGTGGCCACAGTGGGCCAGAGGCGTTGGATAAATGATAGCGGACTTTAAGTTATTGAAATGCTGTTGTTTTTGAAGTTTTCTATATTGATATTTCCTAAGAAAACTATTTGAATTCCTAGGAATTACATGATTACAATTAAAAAAGAGTATTTTGGCCATTCTAGTCTACAAAAACCCTATAAAGGTTTAGGATTTTTGAAATATTCCCATATTNTTTGAAACTTCCTATGTTAATATTTTCTAAGAAAACTATATGAATTCCTAGGAATTATATGATTTAAATTAAAAGAGAGTATTTTGTACATTCTAGTCTACAAAAACCCCTATAAAGGTTAAGGATTTTTTGAATATACCCATATTTTATTCTTATTGTGTTGAACAAAGTTGGAGTTAAGAAATGGTAAAGGTAATCTGCCCCATTCGTTACCAAACTGCTTTGTATTTCGACCATTCCATCGTCACCAAAACCATGCCACATACAGGTAATCCATCCGATTTTATGATAAACATTTTTATCTTATCTGTCACTGTTCTACAAATATTTAAATCAAACAGACTGATAGATAAATATCTTGTTTCTTTGTCGGCCTGCTTCATCAAAGAAGAGATTGATATCAAGACCAAAATGTTCGAGCTTGCGGCTGATTGAAAGGTATGCAGGCGCAAGATAAAATACTCGTAGTAAGTTCGATTTAGCGTGACCAGGTGCCACTGTAGTTTGAAAACTTTCTGCTGGCGTAGGAGAAGAAAGGCAGCTGTACTACAATGAAATGAGTGATTTATTGGTTGCGGCAAATGAATCGAACTTGATGGCATCGACGAACATCGACGACTGGGATGTGATTGGGAGTGAATGAAAGAGACATGAGCGGCGAATGGCGAGTGAATAAGATGTGTCACTCGACTCGCTGCCTGACTGAGTGCCAGACTGACGCCATTTCAGCAAGCAGAAGCCCAAAGACAAAATAATAACACAGAAAAAAGTCCAACATTAAATGCGGCAAAGTGGTTGATGGAGGGCGGGGCAGGGGAGGTCCTGAGCAGGACCAACTTCGATAAGCGTGAAATAAAAGCAAAATGTCGTGAGGACCGTGATATATCACACGCAACATTAAATCAAACCCAAGGAATTGCCGAACCCGCCACAACAACAACCGAACAAACTGCAAAGGTGATGGCCGGAATCCCTCCCTTTCCACTCGATTTTATTTTCCTTTTTTTTTTTATTTTTGCACTTCCCTGGGAACTGTCACTTTGACAATTTACTGGCGGCAAAGATGTCGAAAGGGAGTGGAACGCATCCGTATAGTTGCCTCTTACTTATCTGATGGATTCCTTGATACTCGTATTTTCCTCACATTGCCGCCTGGCTGCTCCTTCGACAACAGTAACGAACTTTTCGTGTCTCCCGCACTTTTGAAAGCTCAGCAATTCTGTGGGGTGTCGGGGCCGGGGCCGGGGCCGGTGGCACAACCCCAAACGAACGAACGAGCGAGCATGAATAATATTTATGAGGATGAAATGTTCCCAAATGCGACATAAATATGTCCACAGCACCCGCACATGAGACGAGAGCGCTCCGGCGCGCCAGAAATGCGTTGAAATGCCGAGCAGCATCGGAGCCCTATCAGGGTTGGACCTTAGCCAGCACTTGAGCACGTCAGATGGGCAAGCGGGCGAGGGGATGTCCTGAAAGCAATGGCAAATTATAAAGCCTTCCTTCCAAATGGAAGTGCTGGGAATGAGCCGGATCACATGTGCAGTAATTAGGAGCTGGATGCGGGGCGAAATGGTCCTCATAAATTGGGTTTTGGGTTGAATCGCAGGTCAAAATATGGGTCCATGTTTGGGTTTTTCCATTTCTATAAATCAGCTAAGGAAATAAATAACAATAAGAGAAAGTTTCACATTATACATGTATACATACATTTAAGTCAACAAATATTTACCTTCCTAAACGTGCAAATTTAATTTAATCACCATAAAAACTACCACTGTTTATTCTATCTAGAATTTCTTCCATTACGAGTAAAATCTTGCTGTTCTGACACCAATCAATCACATTTTAAGGGTTGAAAACAGCACCCTAAACGAGGATAAAACTACCCCTAAAATTTGATGGATTGCCGTCATTTAACCGTCAGTTTTGAGATGCCACAGGGAGTTTGATGAAAAAGAAAATGGAATGAAATCGTGGTTCACAGAGATGGAGTTCTATTGGCAAAATGGCCGAAGCCCTAGACACAGAAACTTGGCAGGAAATTCCCAAGCAGAAGTCTATTTCTGTAGCAACACAGGAAGCTCTTATAAAATCAATCAAGCATCGAAGGGGCCACATGCAAATGACTAATTCGTTAATTGAAATGCCAATCAAGCATCGGCTAAGCAAAAAATAAAAGATGAGATACAGTGGCAACTGCCAAAGTCAAAAATTGACCTCAATTACTGTAGTTAAATAAAATTAAAGGGTTGTACATATCTATTGAGTAGAAATTTCTACCTGACGTTAATTTAACATCAAAAGTTATTTGGTTTTGTGGTATTGAAGGGCTTACCTCTTAGGGAGTCTTTACTGTTTTGGTATACCCGTAAAACGCTGCGTTTTGCCGCATCATGTCAGAGATTGATAGCCGGTAGCCAGAGAGTGGGGCTCGCAAGTCGCGCTTGCGTGAAAGGAAAACCTGTGTGTATTTCGAGTGTGTGTTCGAACTCATTAGGCGGGCAAACGTAAATCATTTCGATATCGATTAAGAAATCCACCAAAAGCGGCCACCACACGCAATGCCAGAGCTGAAGCTAAAGCTAAAGCTGATGCTGATGCTGATGCTGAAGCTGGGGCTGGAGCTCGTGGGGCGACAGTGTGCACATCAATTAATGAACCTGTCGCACCAAGCGTAAATTTGTCGCCAGTCGACGGAGCGTGTATTCACCTCCCTGCCGCCCGAGTCACTTATCCCCCCGCGGACACCGCACAACGGAAGTCTTAATGCCAATCACTGATTGACTTGACCTGCTTGTCAATCAGCTCCAATCATTCTGGCGGACATTGGAATTCGCCTCAGCTCTTTGGCAGCGCCTCAACTTTGCTTCCACATGACTGGGCACACCTGTCATAATCAATCACGACTCGCTTGCCGATTTGAATGCATCAATTATCATGGCAAGCTGGACCCGTGTGAACATTCTCTTGCAATTCTGCTGCTGCCTGTGAGCTCAATTTGAGTTGTCACTATTGATGGACTCTGTCGCCGAACAGGTATCGGGGGAAAAATAATGTGGCCAACCGGTTGGGATTGTAGTGCCTTGCACCAAGTTTAAGCCGGGTAATTGATCTTAATCAACCCGGGCCAGTGAGCGGTGAGGCAAGCCCAGTCATCAGTCAACGGAATTGATCAATACTCCAATATTGGGTTAATGTTACAAGCAGCAGAAAATACTAAAAATATCTGAGAAGCTCTTGAAAATATTGTACTTTGACTTCGCAGTTAATGGATAGGAAGTGCCAAACAAAGTGAATTATGTATATAATTTAATAACTTAGAGGACAAGCTCTGCTTAAATCTTTGTTCGCGCCAAGTTGACAAGAAATTTATATAAATTAATTAATTTAGTTATCTTTAAAATGAACCATACTTGAATAAAATCGGTGCAGGAGTGCGTTAGTTACCGATATTACAAAATGGAAAAAAGTGGTTTCGAGAAAAACGCGTTTCAAGTTTTGGATCACCCCAACGAACATCACCCGACCTGTTCGTTTCGAAGGCTTACAACTTCGTCAAATCTTCACGTATCAACTTGAAATTTTGGGGGAAGGTTCTTCAATAGTTTAACAATTGACCCGCCAAAGAATGGGATTCTCAGCCACCCAAGTAAATTAGGTTTGTCATTTAATAACTTAGAGCCTTGCAAATGCAAATTGTACAATTACACACATCAGCACAATCATTGCGAATGGTTCTTGCAGTTCTTTGGCACAGCTCTGCTCAATTCTTTTTTCGCGCCAAGTTGACAAGAAATTTATATTAATTTATTACAGTTCAGCTGACAGAGAATTAAGCGACAGACAATTTATGGCTTTTGTTTGCACAGAACGCGGGGGCGGGCGGCCAAAATCGTTTATGTAAATATCCACAGAGAGAACGCTCTGGATCATCAATCGCAAACTGCTGGCTAAATTGATTTATTTATAAGAAACAGGCCCGGCGCATATACTCGTACATACTATACTATATATCAGTCAAGATCTGATCTANAAAATCGTTTATGTAAATATCCACAGAGAGAACGCTCTGGATCATCAATCGCAAACTGCTGGCTAAATTGATTTATTTATAAGAAAAAGGCCGTACATACTACACTATATATCAGTCAAGATCTGATCTATCTTACGAGACAGGGACAAGAGCTACTCGGTTGTCGGTGAGAGGAGACAATTCAGCGACAGCAACATTTTGTCGCGACAGCTTTTTTGCTTAATTTTTTTTGGCATTTTTTTAGGGGGGACCAACGACAACTGTCGCCAACTGTTGGCATTCGTCCCGCTCCTTGTCGCTCCTTCTCCGGCGACAAAGTTGTTGGCTTGATTTGGGTACAGTCAAATGCCACTCAAAAAGCACACAAGCAAGCGAGCGGGCACAAGGCGGCATCATCATCATTAGCAAAAGAGCTGTTGGCAGCCTTGTCGCAGCCTCCGCTGTCAAAAGTTGATTTACCGTTTTAATTTTAAGTTAAAAACCTGTCAAAAATAAATCATTCAATCCGCTCGCCAGCTCGTCTGCTTTTCCGCCAGCTCTCGCTTTTTGTTGGCCGGTCTCCCGGTCTACTCGTTTCATACTATATACTTTGGCTTCACGAGTATAAAGCGAGTATATGCACATCTCCATCCCAACCACCCCCCCTGGTTTCTGCATATTTGCTAGACAGTGACCCAGTTGCCACACCAACCATGTGGCAATTCATTAAGTCCAGTGCGTATGCGTATTTCTGAGGCATTCATGAATGAATCGACCGTCTGCGCCGCCATAATTGAAGTCCTAGACGGTTCCGACACTTTTTAATTAAGTCACAAATTCTTTGTCTGTGAAAGTTGTGACTAACATGCTTTCTACGGATTAGCTTTGAGATTGGAAGCAGAAGAAACAAAAGAGCTTTAGAGACTTTCAAACTCTCCCAATTTATTGACATTTTGATTTCCATAAGGAAATTTATTTAATTTTTATTGCTTTGCATCAACGGTTGCTGTATTGACAAGTTGGTTTATTGTAATCGATAGAAATATACCCTTGTGTAATGCTATTGAAAACGAAATATATAGCTTATTATTGCGAAAATTACTCTAATAAATCCAGAAATCTACTGGCAATGAACTATGTTCCTAGACCTCTTCAAATTAACCAATGAGATGGTGAGATCTTGAGATCAATTTGCAAGCTGACACCTTAGTGCAAGTCACCCACATTGAAGGGGGAATGGGCGCTCTAAAAATCGCAATAGCTCAAGCTGACCCCCCAAAACAAATTAACCATAAATTTGCATAAAACAAGCACACACAACACCGAGACCGTGGCTAGATCACGCCGGGAGAGCCGTGGGGAATAATCTTAATTTGAAATCAAAAGTCACGATATGGGTATTGGCAATATGTTGCTAAAGAGCTCCGGCCAAATTGGATTAGGAGACACACTCAGGTGATCTTTGTGGCTCCGGGATAACTCGATGCGAGATGACTCGCCGAGATGCAAGCAAGCACGCGCGTGAAGCGACAACCAGCGACAACGAACATCCAACATTGAAGCAACCATGGAACAGACAACCGAGAAACCACAAGCAGCGACAACGACGACAACAATCGAAAAATGAACGAGCAGCCGAGGTGAATAAATCAAACTGATTTATTGGCATCGACGAGCGAGGAGGAGCCCCCTCCGCGAGTGCCTCGAGGAGTCCGGAACAATGGCAGCGGCCAAAAGAAGGGGTGCCAATGCGGTGGGAAGTCCACACGTGACAAATCAACGGATCTCTCGGAGGGCGAGGGCCAGGAGACGCACCAGCAACAGCTGCAGGATGGATGCACTTGGCCAATTGCTTGAGGTTGGCTGCTCGCTGGCTTGGCAACAATAAACAATAAAGACGGTGACTGATCGAAAGCTGATGAAAGGTGGTCTTAAGCATAATTAATTGAAGCTATCGAGCTGTGATTAATATTCATATGTTAAGTATACAAATCAAATAGAAATATGTAAATAAATGCATTAAGAAAACCGTAGGCGGGCGTTTTAGAGATTATTGAACAATAAAGAACAGCTACAGAAACGCCTGAAGCTCAATAATGCTTGAAAAATTTATTGTATACTGTTACATAAAAAAAATTTGTAGCTCTTTAAACCTTTAGTAGTTATTTGGGAAAGTAAAGCACCCAAAACCTCAATCAAAATGCAAGCACACTTGCCGAGCCATAGCTTTTCTTATGCCTCATGGTTGTTGCATTTATGGGAAAATCATGAGGTTCCCTGCTGGACTGGCTGCGTCCTCACCAAATTGCCTGTCTGCACTTGCTGCCCAAAAGCCAGGCCCATCCCCCACACCCACTCGAAGACTCAACACGGAGTTGGTACCGTCATATGGCCATGCCCACCAGAGCCAAGTTTCGGGGGCGTGTCATTGGATTGGATGCATCGTCCGTGATTTGGTAGTGGAGCATTTCGTTTTTGGCATTTATGTGTGCCACTAAATCTTGCTCACTCACTCAAATGTGTTCTGGTTGGGTTTTACCCCCAAAACTCTTTCCGCCCACTCCCCGGATGCTGGCCAAATTAGCTTAAAACCCGACCGAAACTGTGCATCCTCTAAAATGCTGTACGCATAAATTGACCCCCAAGACCGCCCGACCAGCCGACCGCCCGCCCGCCAGGATGGAGAAAAAAATCAAAATCGAGTGCAACGTTTTACCAACTCAATCACCGGCCATCGAGTTGGGTGAGCAAGCCCCTGGTTCTGGTAATTATTTTGTGACGCCAAATGGGAGACTAACAGCCAGCCAGAAGGACCTCGGACGTTGGCAGGACCAGGACCAGCACCAGGACACAGGACCACCAGCCTTTCTCTCTCTTTTCGTCCCTTTGACCGGGCGGGCAATCGAGTTTCTGGTGCAGCTGATGCCGCCACAGTCGGCTCGTAAATATGCACGCATGTTCAGGCCCATGTTCAGGTCCTAGCGATGCGAATGGGTGGCTGGGTGGCTTTGTTTTTCCAGGCAGTCGGAAAGTTGGGAAAACTGAGCCCAGACCGTACCGGTTGCAGCTATTTATGCGCTTTATGCATCGTGCGTGCCCGGCCCATTCGTTGGGCGCTGTGAAATCTGTGCGCCAGATAAATTCCAAGCCCAAAAGGTTCATGAAAATGCAATTTTATTTTCTAAAAACACAGACACGCACATTCCAACGCATTGGCACACCCCTAGCACATGCCGCCCACAGGATACCAGACATCAGAAGCTCTCTTCCTGGCCGGCAGTCCGAATCGGATCGGATTGGATTGGTTTGGGACGACTGTGGGTTGGTTTTGGGCGGTTTTCGGGTTGACCAACGTCGCCGCTGTCCAATCGGCTATGAAATGATGCGTTTTAGGCCGGGACGACTAATCGGGAACGTTGGTTTGGCATTTGAACAGTGGAAAGATTTTCCACAAATTTGGGCTTTATTGAAATTTACCGGTATTATGGATGCACGATAGTATCTATAATCCGGACCCCTTTGATTCAGATTTAAATTCCTTAGTTTTCAAGGAAAATGCCAAGTTTTTATCAACCAGGAACCAAACTGATCCAGCCCATTGTTCCCTGACAAGACCCCAATTGTGTGCATCGCACTTGAACAATTTTTATGCTGGCCAGCACGCAACACGATTGACGATTGGAACAATCCTGTGCCTCCCACCGCACACACAGCCTGGAGACTGGGCTGGGATTAGGGACACTGGGACACTGGTAGGGGGTGTGGAATAGGCCGGGACTGGGAGCAGTCGCTGCGGCTGCGGCATTGCTGGACTCCTAAATATCGGCAATCAATGACAGTCACTTGTCCAGCGAAATTAGATTTACTCCACGGAACATTTTACGGGACTTTATGTGGCAAGCGAGGAAAGTGCAGCAGAGCGGGGATGTGCAGGGCACGCAATCCCCAAATGGAGCAGCTGGAGCTGCTGCAGAAGGCTGTGACCATAATTTCGTCCTCGTCCTCGTCCGCAGCGTAGTTGCAATATTTGCGAATTGAATTCGATTGGCTTGTGCCCGACGGCGGCAGGATCGGAAGGGAGCAGAGTCCTTTCTGCAACCGGGAATTCCCTTTTGCCGGGTGAATTGAATTCGAATTGCAGCAGCAAGCGAAAAAGCTAAACAAATTTCGTTTAATTTTGCGACCAGCCAAAATTTTGTCCCTTTGTAGTTTGCATAAGAAATTGCATGAATCGTTGGTAATATCACGTATCCGCAGGGAGTTCTTTGATTAAAATGCTGCTCAAAGGAAAGATTCAAGTGGTTTTTAACGTTCTTTTGATTCTATTTTTTAATACAAATTTATGCAGATTATTTTTATTTCATCATATTTCATATATGCTTACGCGTTCATTCTATTCAATTAACCGGTAACCACTTTTTCAATCAAAAAAGCAAACAACTTGCCTTGCATTTTTTCGGTAGAATTTTTTAATGGTTCGACTAACCGGAGTCTGGTCAGAGGATTTTTTGTTGTGCAATTTCAGCCCCCATTCAGCAAATTTTTAGGGCCTGTGTGTTTCACAGGGATTCCGTGGTCCGTGTGCGAGTGCGCCAGCCACGGCCCCCATTTAAAATCACTTTGCGATTTCGCCCTCGACTTTGCCCTCGCCTCGTGTTATGCATAAATAAACGCCTTATGGTTGGGGCGCCTCTCTGCCGGGCTGCTCCCCGGTGTTGGACCCTTCGGAGCTGGCACTGCATCCACGTCATTTGCTTATCCTTTGGACTGACTCCCGCCGCTGATTGATGGCAACTTTTGGCGCTTGGCAAAAGACTAAGTGGCCTCCTGGCCTTCTGCCTGGGACCGCTTTATTGCTGCTGGTGCTGCTAACTTATGACGTGTTAATAATGGAGCATAAACACACCAAGTTGTGGGCGTCACCTGCCTGAATTTAAATGACGGATGAGATGGCCGAAAGTGAAGTCATTATCGGGAGGAGGCCGCGGGTCAAAAGGCTTTGCTACCAAATGATGGCTCTGAATATCATTAAGGAATACACAAAAACCACGATTGAAATTCAATTTTATAAACAATTGTTCCCATATATTCAAATATACAAATGATGTACATTTTCCCATGGTTGCCCCTAAGTGAATTTTAAATTCCTTTCAATTTGTGAATGATGCTCGCATGCAAGGCATCCCGACTAGACAACGCCCCCCAGTTCTGCCCACTCCCCTGAGGACACACTGTACAGTGGAGATCACCGTCGTGGCATTTCCCACTGATCAACAATCGATGCTGTAGCATCAAAATATTTTAATCTTGGACTTTTCGTTTGGGGTCTGCAAAGAGGCTGCGAAGATTTATGAACATAATAATTACAAATTTGCTAATTGATTTATTGTCGAGTGTATAAACACCTTTGGCTTAATTTATGCCGCTGCCGCCTGAGCTTGTGTGTATTGTTTTTTAGCCCCCCGCCCTCTCTTGTTTCCCTTCGTTTTTTCTTAAATACCTGTTTGCAGTCAAAGAATTTATGCGCTGGAACGGAGTGGCAACCTGTGAGCCAAAGCAATCAGGCAGAGCATCGAACATCGAGCATTGGGCGCGCTTTTTGGGATGGGATGATGTACGACGAATGTCCTGCCGCACAGGCCGGTGTGTATAGCCGGTACTCTAACCGTTCATTATAAAGGAGTCAGGGCGTCAGGTGAGCCGGCAAGGAGAGAGAGACCGGCAACCGGCGACTGGAGACCGAAGACCGGAGACCGACAACCGCAGGCAATCACTGGCAACAGGCAACGCAAATTAATTATTAATCAACGGAATGAACCGATCCAGCTCCATGGAGAGAAGCAGCACCCAAAGGAGGTGGAGACTACCAGCCCATCACCTCAGCCCAGCGATCCCCGATTCCCGATCCCCGGTCCCCGAATCCCCAAATCCCGGTCCGCGATCTGCTAGCCGGGAGAGTGATTTATGCTCGTGAACCCCGCTCCCAAAGCTAACGAATCCCAAGCCCAAGCACAAGCCCAAACCCAAACCGAAGCCCCAAAACCCGAACCTGACAATGTTCCTGCCAAGATGGACGACGGAGATGAAGACCCGGCCAAGACGAATACGAAGTACGAATATGAAGACAAAGGCCGCAAGTCGAGGTCTTTTGCAGCGCAATCAAGCCTGGTCAACACTCAAAAGCCTTTCGCTCCCGATGAAAAATATTGGTAGCCCCAAGTACTATTGACAATTTCACTCATAGTTTTGGGTAATTATTATAATTACCCCATCATTATTAAGATTATTGACCAATGATTATGAACTGAGTCTCTTACTTGTGAATTTCAGTAAAAATAATCGGCCAAATGCCCCGATGATATAAAACCTATTTTAGAGGTTTTTAAGCAAGTTAAAAGCATTAAAGTTATTAGCTGCTGATAATCTAAAATTCAGTTTTGTGGGTAATGATACTTAAGCTTGTGTTTTATTTAAAACTCCCATCAGTTTCATTGCCATGTACCCCTGGCATGCTGTGTTCTCTATTTATATGGCTTTATACGCCATTAGCGGAGTGAGTATGATAATTTGCCGAACGAGTTGAAACAATTTTAATTTTCGAATATTCAAAGATATCCGCTGACTTCGAGTTTACAAACATTAAATGCCTTTCACTGGACGAATCATTTTGCTCAATAGAATATTGTTTTTTAAAGTCCGTAAGCCGAAACTACAAATATAGCTCGCTAAAAGTAAATCTGCATAAGGTGCCTATTGACAAAATCAAAGTATGTTTGAACATTGTTTTTAGCTCTTGAATGATTAACCAATGTTTGCTGACATTCTAGATTAACTTCGCAATTTTTAAGCGTTTAAACGGCTACAAGCCTTTCTTGTATAATATTACATTTGACGCATGCAAATATTTAAAAAATCCTCAAAAATATCCAGTTGCGCGTTTCATTTTAAGTCTATTTATACCCTTTTCCAATATGAACCACACGTGTCCCTATGATGTAAGTATCCTGTAAGTATTCACTGCGTTCCAGTGATAATTTCAATTTGTAACTTACTTTTTAGCATGACTTAATCGTGGACAAGGCACCCACAAGCAACATGGATCATCAGTTGACGAACACACTCCCCTTTCCCAGGGGTGACTATGGATTCTTCAGCATTTGGTATGCCTTTGGAATTCCGCGGGCCACAGTGAACGTTTTTGGTACACTCACATAGTTTTTCAGTTGTCTGAAAAAAAAGATTCTAAAATTTAAAAAAATTTTGATTGTGGTATGATCGTGTTTGTTCCAGCCAGAGTATATATAATATGTATTAAATTAAATGGCTCAGTGACCTTAAAATTTAGAATGATTACATAAAACTCTAAAAAATTATATCATCAACCAAGCCATTGGAGCCTGACAGTGTTTAGGATTGAAAAGGCACCACTTGCCTTTAGTTTTCTAGTTTCATTCAACGGGATAATTTTCTTAAACATAAAGAAAAACTGTTATTTTCTAAAAGTTCAAAGAATTTTGTTGTGTAAAAGTTAATGGGATCTTCTTTAGGTGTTTGATCATTCCAATCAAGCCTGGTCAACACTCAAAAGCCTTTCGCCCCCGACGAAAAATATTGGTAGCCCCAAGTACAATTGACAATTTCACTCATAGTTTTGGGTAATTATCATAATTACCCCATCATTATTAAGATTATTGACCAATGATTATTAAAGTGTGAATTTCAGTAAAAATGATCGGCCAAATGCCCCAATGATATAAAACCTATTTTAGAGGTTTTTAAGCAAGTTAAAAGCATTAAAGTTATTAGCTGCTGATAATCTAAAATTCAGTTTTGTGGGTAATGATTGTACTTAAGCTTGTGTTTTATTTAAAACTCTCATCAGTTGCATTGTCATGTACCCCTGGCGTGCTGTGTTCTCTATTTATATGGCTTTATACGCCATTAGCGGAGTGAGTATGATAATTTGCCGAACGAGTTGAAACCATTTTAATTTTCGAATATTCAAAGATATCCGCTGACTTTGAGTTTACAAATGTTAAATGCCTTTCACTGGACGACTCATTTTGCTCAATAGAATATTGTTTTTTAAAGTCCGTAAGCCGAAACTACAAATATGGTTCGCTAAAAGTAAATCTGCATAAGGTGCCTATTGACAAAATGACAGTATGTTTGAACATTGTTTTTAGCTCTTGAATGATTAACCAATGTTTGCTGACATTCTAGATTAACTTGGCAATTACTAAGCGTTTAAACGGCTACAAGCCTTTCTTGTATAATATTACATTTGACGCATGCAAATATTTTAAGAATCCTCAAAAATATCCAGTTGCGCGTTTCATTTTAAGTCTATTTATAGCCTTTTCCAATTTGAACCACACGTGTCCCTATGATGTAAGTATCTTGTAAATATCTACCGCGTTCCAGTGATAATTTCATTTTTTAACTTACTTTTTAGCATGACATAATCGTGGACAAGGTACCTACAAGCAACGTGGATCATCACTTGACGAACACACTCCCCTTTCCCAGGGGCGACTATGGATTCTTCAGCATTTGGTATGCCTTTGGAATTCCGCGGGTCACAGTGAATGTTTTTGGTACACTCACATAGTTTTTCAGTTGTCTGAAAAAAAAAGATTCTAAAATTTAAAAAAATGTTGATTGTGGTATGATCATGTTTGTTCCAGCCAGAGTATACATAATATGTATTACATATATATGTATATATATGTTGAATTAAATGGCTCAGTGACCTTAAAATTTAGAATGATTACATAAAACTCTAAAAAATTATATCATCAACCAAGCCATTGGAGCCTGACAGTGTTTAGGATTGAAAAGGCACCACTTGCCTTTAGTTTTCTAGCTTCATTCAACGGGATAATTGGCATCAAACCGATAAATTGCAACTAATGTTGAAATGATTTTCGGTGTAATATTGCATATACATATATGTTATTTTTTATTGCTCTGTTGTTACTTGTTAATACCAGTTGGCCATTTCTTGTAAAACCTTTCCACTAATCTTTGTTTTTGTATAATGTGTAAAAGTTATCTTTACTTTGCTTGCATTCAAATATTTTCAACTGATACTCATACCAATTTTTTTCCTCGGCCGTAGCGCTTAATGGCGGGGCTGTCGAGGGGATTACTCCTGGGATTTCGGTTCCACCCATATCAGTCAGCCCCCAAGTACGTCAGTCAGTCAGCGAATGCGAGCGAATGCCTCTCGGTCCGTCCTCCTGTCCTCCTGTCCGATTGTCCGCTTGTCCGCCTGTCCGTTGCACATGCAATGGCCTCGCCTCCTCCTGGGAGCTCGGAGCGCTGCCTGGAACGGGATGGGATGGGATAGGATGGGATGGGATCAGCATGCGATGGGTGCTGCGATATTCGATGGCTGGATGGACGGAATCGGATGGGATAGGATGGGTGCCAGTGAGAGCGGGGAGGGGGGAGGGGAAGGCGGTGGGGAGCCTTGGGTCCAAGCGAATCAGAAATGCCAGAATTGAAATCGCATTTTAAATCATCTCCCGGTGGTGCTAGTGGTGGTTGCTCCTCCGGTTTCTGCATCTTCCACATGATTCACAGTCACAATCGCCTCAAATCTCGAATAACAAATCGCATAATTACGGGGCAGTCGGCTGTCCATTCCCTTTCGGCTTTCCATCCTCTCGCTCTAGCATTCGCAGTCTTCTGCCGGCCGTCCCGCTCTAGTCTTCTCTGTGCCTGCCAGCCAGAAGACTCGTCTCCGTCTCCGTCTCCGTCTGTGGAGATGGCGATGCAGTGTAGATATGAAATATTTTAGCTAAATGGCAGCCAAAGAAATAAAAATGTGGGATTGAAGCGTATAAATCAGCGAGCACTCGCTCGGCTCCTCCGACTTGGCTTATTTTATTTTTATTTTCCCTGAAGAACAGCCAGGCATAAAATCAACCCGAGGCGATAAACTGAAACGATTCTTGCACTGAACACGCAATTAGTTTGGTTCCACTCTAGTATGTACGACTACCTCTGTTTCCCCGCCAAGATTGAGTCCGAAATAAAAATGATTCCAGTGACATCTGAGAAATTGTTTTGATTTCGCTGCACAAAATGAGTAGTTCTGGTTGCCTCGCCTATGCGACGGCTAATGGCACAGAAAGCATGCTCCGCTACAGTCACATATCGAAATTATGCCCCTGGGATCTTGATCGAGCTATATGAGTAGTTGCGTATGTATGTAGATTCAAATTATACCAGATCATTTTCAGGTAATTGCAGACTTTCATTAACCAGTTGCGCAGCACTCAGATACAGGGAGCAGTGTTTTCTTGCGTATTTAACTCATATTTAGTGACCGACATTAAAGAAGACTAATAATCAAATGAAAATTAAATGGTAAAATTCCATAATATATGGGTTTAAACAGACGTTCTTGCTATCCATAATTGGGTAAGGTGACTTTTAGAGAGTCAATTTTTTGTATATCATATATTTTTACTTTTTCCAAAGAAAAACAAGTAGGAACGCTGTAGTCGAGATTTCTCGACAACGAGATACCATGTACCTTTTTTTTCTTTATGAACCATTTCTTTGATTTTATTTATTTTTTTCAAATAATTCACCATATTTTCGTTTGTTGACATCAAAAAAATCGGCAGGTGCACACATACACACACTACTGTATGAATAAACGTGCGAACGAATTGAAGTCAAAGAAGAGACGGATGACGTCACCCCAGCGTGTGCGGCATGCCGTTGCCTAGGGAAGGGGTGGGTAAAACTTTAATTGGCCATATCTACTATATTTATTGTCCGATCCGTACGTAATTTTGCACGTACGTGTTTGACGATCAGTGGACTTATGCCTCTAGCTCTTACCATTTCGAAGATATTTGTTTTTTTTTGCAAAAATTTGGAATAAACTTGTTCTGCCTGCAATAATAACACACCAAAAGCAAAAAGAATTACACATCTATTTCTTACCATCTCCGAGAACGAGGTGTTCATACATGCAGACTGACAGACATACATGCAGACTGACAGACAGACGGACATGGCTATATCGACTTGGCTGTTGATGCTGATCAAGAATATATATACTTTATGGGGTCGGATATGTCTCCCTCTGGCTGTTAAATACATTTGCACAATGTTAATACACTGCTGGTCTTGGGTTAGACGCAAAAAATTTGTTTTATATTTTTTATTTTAATGATTATTGAAAAAAAGTTAATATGCGAAAACCTTGGTTATTTAATAATACTTTAATTATAATATTCAAAATATTATAAAAATATAACATAAGTTGTGTTTTCAAACATTTTCTTCAAGGAACTTAAAATAAGGCACATTTTTCTTGGTCAATAGAATAGACGCACTTTAGATTTCTTTGTCTTGGGTAAGCAAGTGCAGTTTTTTGTATTGAGAAAATATTAAAAATAAACAAATAAATTGTTTTAGAGCTATATTTAAAGTAAAAATGGAAAAGCTGGTGTTATGAGCTTATTAGAACGTCAAAAAGTAGACTTTTTTCACTCGCAAGGATTGTCCAATCGAAACATTGCCAAAAAGATAAATCGCAGTTTCAGAACTGTTGATAGATACTTAAAAGCTCCAGAGGAATATGGAAAAAACTTTAAAGGAAAAAAAAGAGCACTAAAGGATCAAGCAGTACGCAAAATTGTTAGAATTGCATCAAATTCGACTAAGTCCGCAGCTAAGATTAAGGAATTAGCCGGAGTAAAAGCAAGCCTTTCAAATGTTCAGCGTACAATCAGAAATGCAGAACACCTAAAGCGTCTAAAAATCAAGAAAATACCATTTGTACCTTAGAGAAATTAAATTTTCAAAGTAACTTAAATTTTATTAAACATAAAGAAAAACTGTTATTTTCTAAAAGTTCCAAGAATTTTGTTGTGTAAAAGTTAATGGGATCTTCTTTAGGTGTTTGATCATTCCAATCCAGCCTGGTCAACACTCAAAAGCCTTTCGCCCCCGACGAAAAATATTGGTAGCGCCAAGTACTATTGACAATTTCACTCATAGTTTTGGGTAATTATCATAATTACCCCATCATTATTAAGATTATTGACCAATGATTATTAAAGTGTGAATTTCAGTAAAAATGATCGGCCAAATGCCCCAATGATATAAAACCTATTTTAGAGGTTTTTAAGCAAGTTAAAAGCATTAAAGTTATTAGCTGCTGATAATCTAAAATTCAGTTTTGTGGGTAATGATTGTACTTAAGCTTGTGTTTTATTTAAAACTCTCATCAGTTGCATTGTCATGTACCCCTGGCGTGCTGTGTTCTCTATTTATATGGCTTTATACGCCATTAGCGGAGTGAGTATGATAATTTGCCGAACGAGTTGAAACCATTTTAATTTTCGAATATTCAAAGATATCCGCTGACTTTGAGTTTACAAATGTTAAATGCCTTTCACTGCACGAATCATTTTGCTCAATAGAATATTGTTTTTTAAAGTCCGTAAGCCGAAACTACAAATATGGCTCGCTAAAAGTAAATCTGCATAAGGTGCCTATTGACAAAATGACAGTATGTTTGAACATTGTTTTTAGCTCTTGAATGATTAACCAATGTTTGCTGACATTCTAGATTAACTTGGCAATTACTAAGCGTTTAAACGGCTACAAGCCTTTCTTGTATAATATTACATTTGACGCATGCAAATATTTAAAAAATCCTCAAAAATATCCAGTTGCGCGTTTCATTTTAGGTCTATTTATACCCTTTTCCAATATGAACCACACGTGTCCCTATGATGTAAGTATCCTGTAAGTATTCGAACCACACGTGTCCCTATGATGTAAGTATCCTGTAAGTATTCACTGCGTTCCAGTGATAATTTCAATTTGTAACTTACTTTTTAGCATGACTTAATCGTGGACAAGGCACCCGCAAGCCACATGGATCATCACATGACGGACACACTCCCCTTTCCCAGGGGCGACTATGGATTCTTCAGCATTTGGTATGCCCTTGGAATTCCGCGGGCCACAGTGAATGTTTTTGGTACACTCACATAGTTTTTCAGTTGTCTGAAAAAAAAGTCTTATATTTGAAAAATTTTTGTTGTGGTATGATCGTGTTTGTTCCAGCCAGAGTATACATAATATGTATTACATATATATGTGTATATATGTTGAATTAAATGGCTCAGTGACCTTAAAATTTATAATGATTACATAAAACTCTAAAAAATTATATTATCAACCAAGCCATTGGAGCCTGACAATGTTTAGGATTGAAAAGGCACCACTTGCCTTTAGTTTTCTAGTTTCATTCAACGGGATAATTTTATTAAACATAAAGAAAAACTGGTATTTTATTTAAAAGTTCCAGGAATTTTGTTGTGTAAAAGATAATGGGATCTTCTTTAAGTGTTTGATCATTCCAAATTTAAACCATTTCATATTTATTCGTTAATGGAATCATACTTGGGGCCAAATAATTTTAAATGATTTTGATAAAACCTTTTAATTCCACTCAATGAAGCAAAACCACTCACTCTCACTCAATGAGTCACTCTTAGCGACTCACTCAACTCAAGAGCGCTCTCATTTTCGACAACGGTGCCAAGTTCGAATTTCGAACTTGAGTAGAAGACACAACGCCGTGCGGATGGTTGCTAATGAAAAGTGCGCTGTGAATATACAATTATTTCTGAGGTTTTCGTGTTTAAATTAAAGTGTAGTGCTGACCAAAAACCTTTTAAATGTGAGTGCTTTAGTTAATCTAATGCGGAGATAAATAGGCCGCCCATAAATCATTCTGCAATTGGCGGTAAGCATCTTCCCAGACATCAGCTGTTTACCGTAGCATGGGCGTAGTAAGAATTATATATAAGAGGATGATCAAAATAGCATAAATATATATTTTGTGCCTCTGTATCTTAATAGGAAATGTTTGATTTTTGCATTAGATTCAAATTTTTCATTATATTACTGTTTATATATTTTACAACATTTCTGATTACGCCCTTGTTTTCGAAAATGCCAGCAACAGAGTGAAAATGGTAAGCCGGTTTGCTCTCTTCAAATATTTTGAGCGAAAACTCTTTTCATTTGAGTCATTTTTTTGAAGGGACCGTTAAAGATTTGAAATAATAAATATACAAAACTAAAAATTTATAAAACTGAATTAATTATTTATGTATTTTAATACAATATTATAAAATCGAATAATAATTCATAATTTTATATCATTGCAACTCATGTTAAAAAAATGATTCTTAACGAAATTAAATCCAATAAATTGAAATTCCGTTAAAAAAATTTAAATTAATACAATTAAAATGATAAATCGAGCTAAATAAGTAATATAACGAAAAATAAACAATTATATTTTTAAAGCAACATCAATTTAATAAATCATTACATTTTTTTTGTAATTTTTCTAAAAACTAAATTATTGTTTATTTAAAAACAATTTAATAATATACACGAATTATATAAATAAAAACGACATTGACAACCAAAATTTAATCAATATTTTTGGATTTTTGATTAGTAAAATGAATAAATTTATAAAATTAAAAAAAAAACATTTATATTAACAAAAACTGAATGTAAATAACAACACTGATCAAAATTGTACTAAAAAGTAGTTTCCAAAATTGTGTACAACATTTTTTGTTTTGCGCCAAAAGCGTATACCATATATATACAGTATGTATGTATGTATAACTATACCTGATTTTGTGGGGGCGGGGCACAAACTGTGGCGACCTTGGGCGCAAGACAGAGCTGAACGCGATCTCGTTCGCACTCTGCACTCCCCGCGGCTGTCAATCAATCACCTGTCAAGCTGGCCGCGCTCACTGGCCATCGGTTTGCTCAGGCATCGGGCAGATACAGATACAGACACAGATACACACAAAGATACAGCAGTGTTGTCAGCATCGGAAAGATACAAAAGCAGAGGAAACAAGGGAGCAAGCATGGCTGGGGAGCGTTTGCCAGAAATGGTGGATTTTTTTTCGGATGCCATTGAATAGCGTGGGATTCTGACGAATTGTAGATGCCATTTCTTTTTTAGCTTGTTGTTGAGCTCACAAGCCTTAAATGTGTTAAAATCATAATATTTCTAAGCAGAAGTTGTTAGAATAAAGGTTGTAAATTCAGAATTATCATCAGAATTGAATTGTAAGCTGTTTTTGGTAGATTTAATAAAATAAATAAGACTGAATAGAATTGTATTCAGCTTTTAATTGCAATTATTTCCAGAGAGTTTTAATATTTCAGTTCCCGGTCTATGTTAAATTAAAATTCTATGTAAATTAAACCTTTTTTCTAGACTTCTCGTGGCCCTTTTCGTTACTCGTGCCCTCTGAAGGGATAATTTGAGTTTGTAATTTTCCCTGACCCATTTGACTGTTTCTTTTCTGTGCGAACGGAGACGCGTTTGTCTCTGATTTCCTTCAGGCTCGTTGGGGCCTCAAAAATTTATCGAATTCCCAGGACAATGGCAATGGCAATGGCCAAAGCAGGGGCAATGAAACAGAAGCGAAACACAAATAAATAAGGATAATGGCTAAGGCCGAAACAAATGCCTCCCCAAAAAGGGGTGGGTGGGCGGTGAGTTTTCCCCTTAAGGGTGAGGTGGATGAAAGCGCCACACGAAAGGCAATTAAAAAATATTTAAACTGCCAACTGGAAGTGTTCAAGGGTCTTGGACCCGTTTCTGACTGACTGACTGGACTGACGCAGCGTGGGGCGGTTGGGGAGGGGGGTTTTGAAGAAATTTATGCATACTTTCTTCGCCTTTCGCTCGGGTCTCTGGCTTTTGTTTTTCCCCGGCTTTTCTTTATTTTCTTTCTTGCGCTTTTGCGCTTTCCACCCGCATTTCTCTGCAGACCCGCAACAAAATCAGTTTGAATTGTGGGATTGTGTACGTGAGCATAACGGCTGAAATGGCCAACGAGCCCGGAGCAGCCGTGGCAGGCCACCCCCCAAAGGCCACCCCGCTGTCAGAATTGATTGATTGAATTGCCACTTTATGAAATTTGTGAGTCTTCGGAGATGTGCGTGGAAATTCGTGTTCTCGTCTCGAGTCCTGCCGTCTTTCCCCTGCTTTTTCCACTTTTGGGGGTGGCTCTTCTCCCGTCGATGGGTGGTTGGGTGGTTGGGAGTTGGGTGGGTGGGTTGTGGTGTGCGGCCCTCCTGCGAGGGTTGCTCCTGCTGATTTGTGCTTGTGTGCGCTTTGGCTAACAATTTGCAGCATAAAATACATAAAATTATGTGCAGCGCTGAGGCGGCCATTAAACTTGATAGATTTATGACAGACAGCAGCCGAAAGCGGTATCCAAAAACAAAGCCCACAGCTCGAGGAGGGTGATAGTGGACTCTGGGGGCCCCTCGCCCTTCCTGCCGAAAGAGATATAGCTGATTAAAATTGCAAAATTGTCCAAATGAGATTTGACGGTTGTTAAGAGGCCGGCAGGCCTGCTAAATGTCAACGATTCGTCTTAAAGTATTCGATTTTATACCATGTACCTCAAGATACAAATGGTATATTAACTTTGTTCAAATGTATGTAACAGGGAGATGGAAACATTTCCGACCCTACCGAAATGGTAAGAGCTAGAGATGTAATTCTTGTTGCTTTTGGTCTGTTATATGTGTACGCAGATCGAGTTTATATCTCACCGCCTTCCCTATATGCATAACACTGTATTGTCGTACACATATGTGACAATATCTTCGAGATGGTAGTAGTTAAAGACGTAATTTTCAGTGCGTTTAATATATACGCAGAATATGCCCTTTTTAAATTTTAGTCACGCCCTCTTTTGCATTTTCAATTTAAAAAAAACTATATTTTATACTGCAGATTGGTCTATATCTTCAAAATGGTTGGACCAAGCGATAAAAATCCTTTTGCTTACAGTTAAAAATTTAAATATCTAGTCATGTGACGAGTTTTATAAAGATCGGACAATAACTAATGAGTGTCAATGCCTGGTGAAAATCGGTACATGGTATTTCGTTGTCGATTAATCTCGACTACAACGTTTCTACGTGTTCTGACATCGATTTGATGAGTTTTTCTGGCCCCTGAGCTGAACAGACATTTGGGAGTAGATAATTTCTTTTGTTTTGAAAATTGTGGTACATTTCTCGTACCTTTGTTGTACTAAAATCAATATAGGAAAATGGTTTTCTTCATTTTCAAAGGAAGGGGGATACTAACCTTCTCCCGAGCAACTCTTAATGAAAAAGAAGCCAATTTGAATGCAAAACAGAGTGGAATAGAAGGCTTATTAGAATAGATTGCTGAAATTAAGATTCGAGGCTAAAGAAAATGAACCCGGGCTGCTCCCAAGGAATTAAGCGAGGTAAGCTGGACCCGGCACCCTGCCTCCCTTTTCCGTTGTTGGCGGCAATTACAAAATGATTGAATGGTAATTTCGGCGGGAAAAGCTGCCGCCGCCGCTCCCGCTGCCACTGCCGCCTTTTGTATGGCGGGCAACGTTTGTGTGTTTGACTGGCATAAATTCCCATTATTTATGGGGGGGCTGTAACTGTTTGTGATATTTTATTTTGCGCAAGGATAGCGAAGCGAAGGATAATTTGCGCACCCAAAACAAATAGCTGAAGCAACACCAGCAAAAATCCGAAACTTAACAAAGAAAAAGCGTCGTGAATGTTTGGAATTAATTGCCCAAGCTCCTCCAATCACAAACAGAAGAAAGGGCCCAGAACAAACGACGAAAAAAAATGTTTTAATTAATAAAATTGAATGTGTGCGAAAATTGAAAGGATTTTTCCTGTCCCGTTCTTCTTATTTTTGTTGTCGCATTCATCTTCGGCGCTCATTCGCAGGCTCGCCTCATTGGTCTCATTTTGTATGCAAATGATTTATGCCAGAAAGTGTCCTGGCCGAAGAGTCGGGGCCAAAAACTGGATTAGAGAGTGCCTGCCAGCGCCGGCTCATTTCCCATTACCCATTTCCCTCCCCCACGGTTTTCCACCCAACGCAAATGAGCGGCCGAGGCCGAGGCAAAGTTTTCTCCAATTGCTGGAGGGGCCTACGTAGGGGTGGCTTTTTAAAATATTTACTTAACATCCTATTATCCCCACGCGGACGCGGACGCGGACGCCAACGTGGACTGAGGCTTGTATCCACATTGGAAACGATAAACTTGCCACACTCGCTCGCACAGACACTCAAGCGGGAAAAATGCAAAAAGGACGAAGGACACGTCTTGTCTGTCACACCAAAATGTCACCGCGGGGTGAATTACTGGCGGGCCGAGAGAGAAAAAATGCTGAAGTACAAAAATATAGTATAAACAAAGCTTGGCGATAGGAAAATGCCCTATAGAGACTCGTAATAAATTTAGACTGATTTTTAAAAGGCTCTAAGTAAAAGTTAAGCTATTACAGAGTTTTATTACTTAAATTCTATTACTTAAATAATTAAGGTAGTTAAATAAAATTGGTAATTTGTGGCCTATAAAGATCAAATAGGAATACGTCCCCTACAATAATTTTATTTACATTAATTTACAAATCTGGGAGAACAGGAATAATACGTACTCCTGTGACTATTTGGATGTAATTTTCGACAGTCTCCTTTTGCTTGCAGGGCAAGGAAAATGCAGCAGTCTGGTTTTATGTTCAGTGTATTAAAAGTTGCGGTCACTGCGAAAAAAAACTGCAGAAGAATCCCTAAAACAAAAGCGTTGCCCTATTTGGGTTTGTGTGTGAGCGGGACAACAGCAGGGCAGGACACGCAGGACCCCAAAAAACACACCAACACACCAACAACAAGCGCAAGGACACACACAAAACAAAGAGCAGGCCGGGGCGTCGGACAGGGACAGGGACAGAGATGGCCGGGGCTAACGAGAGACAGGGACAGAACGTGCCGGCGGGGAAGGGGTGGTGTGGCAAGCGTGTGAGTGATTTATGGCGCTGCGAGTGACGAGGACGAACCAGAATTCTTCAGGATAATGCCGACATAACGAGATTGTTTTATGTACACATTTTCTCCTTGTTTGCGCCGTCGTTGCCGTTGTCGTTGTCGTTGTTGGCTTTCGGATCCGGATTTTCAGGACGCGGAGGGAGAGGAGCAAAGGACGAAGGACGCAGAATGGCAGGAGGTGGGGTCGGATCCCGTTATATGTACACATAATGACACTTTTCGCTGACTATTCCCGTTGTTTGGCTGCTCCTGCTTTGCACTGCAAATGGGGGGCGAAATGTGTCCTGTGTGCGATATAGTATACGTATATTTATATAAATATATAGAGCCCGCCACGCTTTGTGTGCTATCTCTCTGTTTATATAACTCGGGCGAGTCGGTGTGCGTACTTTTGCCCAAAGGACCTTCAATCAAATCCGTAATCCTCATTCAGTGAGCGTTAATGAGCTTCACATTAATTTGTCACCCACAAGGGCTCACCTGATATTTTGTTTATGCCCCGAAAGGTCCTTGCATTTCACTGACTTCCACGCAGAATATGTGATTAGCCAATTAAATATTGGGAGATTTGTTGCTCTTCTCTGGAAAATCTTGCTAAATTCGAACAGCTTTAAATGTAAATACCTTTTTAAGCTTAACCCAAATCTTATTCCTACATTTTGGATATACTTAACCGATTCTATTTGCGTTTTGGGTGGCCAAATTATGTTCTTGCATCAATAGGGAACAAATGTGGATATAAATTCCATTCTTAACACAAGTTTTCTTGCCCAGCCAGTTCAGAAAACGCTGGAAAACAAAACCCAACAGAAATAAACAAGTTTAATTTGTTAAGTGCACAATTTACGACTTTGTTGAGTTTGTTGGCAATTATACTATGCATTGTATAACAGGCAAGAGATGCATGATTCATTTTTTGGGGGACTCTGGGTTCGTGTCGTTTCTGGTCCTGCGTGATATATTCTTCATAATTTCTAATTTCCGGCTAAAAATAATTCTAAACATTAAGTAGAAATTATTTGAAAAACTTTTTGCTCCCGCTTCGGGTTGTTGTAAATTTACAACTAAACGGAGAAGCCGGCGAGCCAATGGAAAACAAAGCCGGAGCAGGCAGCCCCAGCCCCCGTCCCAGTATCCTTGTAGACCCCAAAGACCCCGCCTGGAGTCCTCCGACTAACGTCGATACAAACAAATTCTCATTAATGGCGAGGAGAAGGCTGTTGCCGCTGGAACTGAGAGCTGAGCTAACCCAGAAATCTTGCACTCAAAAAAATACAGCCAAGAAACCCGTTAAGAATAAAAATCAATCAGATTATTGCTAAATATTGTTAATATTTGCTGGCCTAAAAAGGGTTGTAAACGTATTCTTAACTGCGAATACCCGTGAGTAGTTTTGGCTCCTATGATAGGGTATGTTGATAGGGTTGTTTTTTCTTGAAAAAGGCTTCTTAATAATATTATTATTATTCTTTGCTTTTCTTTAAAGTCTGCCAAGCATTGAGTTTTAAATAAGTACGATTTAGGACTTGGGTTCCACCTATTTTGGGAGTGGATAAAATTATTTTCCCATGTAATTTTGAGCATGTAAATGAGTCAAGCTGGGTTATCAGCGGCAACGAGGAAGATTGGGTGGAAGTGGCAGTGGCAGTGGCAATGCCAATGGAAATGGAGGTAGAGGGCCAGTTGTTGGCCATAGAGGGGTTGGTTGGTTGTTTGGTTGGATGGTTGGATGGTGGGCGAACAAAATATGATTTTGACAGAAAACAACAAAACAAAATCCATAATTCAGGATAAAACATAATTCCGCACAGCAACAGGAGAGGCGCGAGGGGAGCGGGGGAAGAAAGAGGAACATCCCACCCAGATGCACACAAGAAAAAGGAGCAGTCTGGGCTGGAAAAGCGCCGAAAAACAACAACATTATGAATTACGGTACAATGGCGGGAAAAAGGCAAATGAGCATGAACCAAAAAATATCGAGGGGGCTGCGGGTGTTTGTTTGTTTTTTTTTTCTTCGTCGAGGGTGAGCGTAGAGCAGTTACAGTTATTTATTAAATCCCTTTACGCATTTTCATAATAATTTCACAAAATATTTTAAATGCGAAGGCGACGCTGGGTGGTTATTTTTTCTTGCCGGGCTGCCATCGTGTGATTCATGTCACTGCCTGGGCGCCAGTATCATTAAACTTTCATGCAAGAAAGCAAGCCCCGAAACATGGATGTTTGTACTCGTGTTTATATAAATAGGAAAGAAAAGCAACAGCGAACAGCACTCATCATAAACAGGACAAACGGGCGTAAATTTAATCCCTTTTGGCACAAAGAAATCATATTTTTCCTCGCGCTCAGCAAAAACAAAAAAAATGAAACAAAACAAAGTAAATACGAATTTTTGGAGAGTTGGGGGAAAAGCAATTGAAATTCCCGGGAAAGCGGTTTAGCAGACTTTCCAGGGCGTTGTAATTGTTGTAAGTCGTATGCCTATCCTGATATATAAACCCTTTTATCTGGTTAAATCGAACATAAAAAATGAATACTTAAATTTTCAAATTTCATTATTTCTTTGTTTAAAACTTGTAATTTATTTAGTATATTTAGTGGAAAATACATTCAAGATCCATGGTAGGGCATTACGAGACGAAATGCGCAAAAGAAGGTGGAGTGAAAATGAAAATGACAGCACGAAAAATAATTCTAATCTCCTCATGAATATTCCTTTTGCATTTTCATTTTGCAAAGAGCGCCCGGCCAGAGCGTAAACCATCAACAAAAAAGGACAACAGCGGTCGGGGGAGCGGTTCCAGTGGGGCTTTTGGGGCTGATGCGTAAGCTAAGGAAATACGACGGCGTCTGCAGAGGGCAGGGATGTGGTTCAGGGGGTTTGCCCTGGCAGAAGGACAGAATCAGGGTGAAGCAGTTGGCTAAATGTACAATGCGAAAAAATAGCAGTTTGTTATTTTATTTTATTTGAGCTCTCCAGCTACGGCGACTCTACACTGGAAAAAGTGCTGCCTATGCCGATAAATCCTTTTGATAATTTAGAAATATCAAGGTAAACATAATCAATGAATTTCTAAGCTGGTTACCAATACTTTTTATGGGTATCACACCTAATTTATAAGTTACTTAACTTTTAGGGGGCTCAGAAGAAAAACGACTTATTTGTTTATCAGTAAATTCCACAAAGTATTGTAAAATTAAATGTGACACATCTCTCAGTGCGCGAGTCTAAATGACCCGGCCTCCTTGGCTCACCTCTCCGTGCCACTCCGTCCGAGATTCTGCGCCCTTTCCCGCTCCCCTCGGACTCCGTCCGGCATTTCACTGATGGGCAGTCGTCGTTCAAGTGCCGCAGTTGCCAGCTTCGTCGTCATCCTCGCTTTCGGTTCGCCTGCCATGGCCGCCATCGAAATTATAAACTTGGCTGCTAAAGAAGGTTAAGTGATAAATTAACGCCACTGCCCGCCCCGCACCCCCGGACCCTGCGTCCTTGTGCCCGTAATGCCTCGCATTTCATTCTGGCCGGGATTGGAATGGACTGGAGATCCGAGGGCCAGCGGGAATGGTTTATGCACGAGTGGACCTTTTAGTTTATTGTTATTTTCAAAAGGAGCCGGGCAAAAAGGAGCCCAGCTTGAATCGAATAATTACGAAAAGTGGCCCAGAAATTAAACAGAGCCGAAGGGAGTGGGTGACAGGAAGTGGGGGCTCGCAATGGATGTGCTTACGCGTTGATGGAATACAAGAACTTTCTGATGCGCCAAGAAGCAAGACTTACTCTTAATCCCTATATGAAACATATATGGAATGATCCTATAGGTTTTTAATGTTTTTAGTACAATTTATCACATAAATAATGGTGCTTGAAACTGACAGTAGCAAGCTGGGATTTTCCCTTGAATATACAAATCGTATCAAAAGTAGCAAAAAATGTCCCAACTGAAATGCTATTTCTGGATCGGCCTGGTGTTTTTTTCGCTGGTGTATATCTACTTGGACGTGTTTATAGATAATTTCTTCTACGAGGAGCAGTACCTCGGGGAAAAGTACTTCGTGGAAACCAACGGATGCCGCATGCCAAGCTTGACGTCTGAAATTCAAGATAGGTTTTTCATGTGGCACGGCATGCGCAAGGACGCTTGTCAAAACAATCTGCCAATAACATCATACAGCAATTGCGACTACAACTACCTCGGAACGCAGATGGACAAGAAGCTGATCCACCCGATGTTCCAGAACGAGAGTCTGGAGCACTTCAAGTGTCAGTATCACGCAATGGAGCGATTCAACGATTTCGAAAATCGGTTCCTGTACACCAAGGAGTTTTCCCTGGAGGATGACGCAAATGTGACCATCGATCCTCATGCAAATCTCCTGCGAGCGGAGTGCTCCTTTAAGGGCACCACCATCTACAATGGCGTTCACTTCTACGTTCATCCACCCGAGGAACTGCCGCAATTGCCACCCTACCGCTTGGCCTCCGACACGGACAGCTTGTCGGTGCTGATTGTGGGTCTGGACTCCACCTCCAGGCTGCACTTTCCACGCAGCGTGGGCGAAACAGCCAGCTTTCTGTTCTCCCTGCCGCACGTGCAGTTCAAGGGGTTCAGTCGAGTGGGAGAAGATAGCTTCGACTGTTTGATGCCCCTGCTGACGGGTTTGAGTGGTCCGGAGGTCAAAGAACGCATCAAAAATAGCGTCCACATGGACGGTCTTCCATTCTTGTGGAAAAGATTTCGGCAGGCCGGCTACGAAACTGTCCTGGGCGAGGATAACGTGGACAAGAGCCTGTTCCCGGGAAAGGGATTTGATCAGCAGCCGACGGACTACTACCTCCGTCCAGCTCTCAACGAAATGTGGCTAAAAACCCGCAAGGATACCGTCCAGGGAACACACTGCAACGAAAATGACCACTATGCCAAAGTGCTCAATGATTTTCTGCTTAAAGCCCTGCGCCACCTTCAGAGGCGGCGGTACTTCACATTCGCCTGGTGGACGCAGGGCATCGATCATATATACAACTACGGACGGAGACTTGACGAACATTTCTTGGAGCTTTTTATGTCTATGGAAGAGACAGGCATGTTAGGAAACACAGTCATCGTGTTGGTGTCTAATCATGGTCTCAAAAACGACTACTTTTCCGAGACAACTCAGGGTAAAATTGAGGAGAACCAGCCGCTTGCCATGATTTGTTATCCCCGGTGGATGCAGGAGCGTTTCCCACAGGCAATCTCTAATCTGAAGATCAACGAGCAACGCCTAGTGACCGCATTTGACTTGCATGAGACGCTTTTGGATTTTTCGAATCTGCCGTCTCTGGAGGATACGAAAATCCTGGAGCGTACTGTGAAATTGGATGCATTGGGCAGTAAACTGCCGCAGGGCATAAATCTCTTCCTACCGGTGCCGAAAGTACGAGATTGTCCCCTGGCTCACATACCCAAAGAGTTTTGCCTTTGCCAGAAACCCGCAAACATCACGACCGACAACGGGAATGTCCAGCGCGCTGCCCGCCTCATCATCCGCAATATCAACAAGATTCTCCAGTCCCACATTCCGCCCTGCACGTGGTTGTACCTGGATCGAGTGTTGAAGTCCAAAATCTGGAGTCACCCGGAGGAGAAAGGGCAGATTGAGATACGAGTCCAGCTGCGGAGCACTCCGGGCGGTGGTGAATTCGAAGGATTGGTGAGGTTCACGGGCAACCTTATGGCTCTAAATGGACCTATAAAACGGGTGAATGACAATGGGAGTAAATTTAAATGCATAGACAACTATCTTATTGAAATGTATTGTTTTTGTAAACAGCCATAAGGGTAAATGCGTACCGAACGGACTAGTTTCAAAAATGTTACCTTACGTTTCTTTGCCAATATTAAATGCTATTAATTTGTTGGGAGTATATTTTACCTACAATTTATCAGAAAAATAATGGTGGTTAAAACTGACAGTAGCAAGCTGGGACTTTCCCTTGAATATACAAATCGTATGAAAAGTAGCAAAAGATGTCCCGACTGAAATGCTTTTTCTGGATGGTCCTGGTGTTTTTTTCGCTGGTGTATTTCTTCTTAGACGTGTTTGTAGATCATTTCTTCTACGAGGAGCAGTACCTCGGGGAAAATTACTTCGTGAACACCAACGGATGTCGCATACCGAGCTTGGCTCACCAACAATTTTTCATGTGGCCCGACATGCACAAGGACACTTGTCAAAGCAATCTGCCCATGACATCATACAGCAATTGCGACTACAACTACCTCGGAACGCAGATGGACAAGAAGCTGATCCACCCGATGTTCCAGAACGAGAGTCTGGAGCACTTCAAGTGTCAGTATCACGCAATGAAGCGATTCACCGATTTCGAAAATCGGTTCCTGTACACCAAGGACTTTTCCCTGGAGGATGACGCAAATGTGACCATCGATCCTCATGCGAATCTCCTGCGAGCTGAGTGCTCCATCAATGGCACCACCATCTACAATGGCGTTCACTTCTACGTTCATCCACCCGAGGAACTGCCGCAATTGCCACCCTACCGCTTGGCCTCCGACACGGACAGCTTGTCGGTGCTGATTGTGGGTCTGGACTCCACCTCCAGGCTGCACTTTCCGCGTAGCGTGGGCGAAACAGCCAGCTTTCTGTTCTCCCTGCCGCACGTGCAGTTCAATGGGTTCAGTCGAGTTGGAGAAGATAGCTTCCAGTGTTTGATGCCCCTGCTGACGGGGTTGAGTTATCTGGAGGTCAAAGAACGCATCAAAAAAAGCCTCCACATGGACGGTCTTCCATTCTTGTGGAAGAGATTTCGGCAGGCCGGCTACGAAACTGTCCTGGGCGAGGATAACGTGGACAAGAGCCTGTTCCCGGGGAAGGGATTTAACCAGCAGCCGACGGACTACTACCTCCGTCCAGCTCTCAACGAAATGTGGCTAAAAACCCGCAAGGATACCGTCCAGGGAACACACTGCAACGAAAATGACCACTATGCCAAAGTGCTCAATGATTTTCTGCTTAAAGCACTGCGCCACCTTCAGAGGCGGCGGTACTTCACATTCGCCTGGTGGACGCAGGGCATCGATCATATATTCAACTACGGCCATAAACTTGACGGAAATTTCCTGGAACTTTTTCATTCTATGGAAGAGACAGGCATGTTAAGAAACACAGTCATCGTGTTGGTGTCTAATCATGGTCTCAATAAAGACTACTTTTCCGAGACAACTCAGGGTAAAATTGAGGAGAACCAGCCGCTTGCCATGATTTGCTATCCCCGGTGGATGCCGGAGCGTTTCCCACAGGCAATCTCTAATTTGAAGATCAACGAGCACCGCCTAGTGACCGCATTTGACTTGCATGAGACGCTTTTGGATTTTTCGAATCTGCCGTCTCTGGAGGATAAGAAAATCCTGGAGCGTACTGTGAAATTGGATGCATTGGGCAGTAAACTGCCGCGGGGCATAAACCTCTTCTTGCCGGTGCCGAAACTACGAGATTGTCCCCTGGCTCACATACCCAAGGAGTTTTGCCTTTGCCAGAAACCCGCAAACATCACGACCGACAACGGGAATGTCCAGCGCGCTGCCCGCCTCATCATCCGCAATATCAACAAGATTATCCAGTCCAACATTCCGCCCTGCACGAGGTTGTACCTGGATCGAGTGTTGGAGTCCAAAATCTGGAGTCACCCGGAGCAGAAAGGGCAGATTGAGATACGAGTCCAGCTGCGGAGCACTCCGGGCGGTGGGGAATTCGAAGGATTGGTGAGGTTCACGGGCAACCTTATGTCTCTAAATGGACCTATAAAAAGGTTGAATGACAGTAATTCAAAATGCATAGACAACCATCTTATTGCAATGTATTGTTTTTGTAAGCAGCCTAAAGGGTAAATGCGTAGCGAAGGGACTAGTTTCCAAAAAGTTACCTTGCGTTTCTTTGCCAGTACTAAATGCTACTAATTTTCTGGGAGTATGTAGTACATTAAAATCGATTTGTGTTTCCTCTTAAACTCCCAGGCTTCTTGCTCGATTAATTATCCCCTAGATCCATTAGCCGATGCCTCGGCATGACATCATTAGCCCATTTGGATGAGCCGCCTGCCAATAGATTTCTGGCACATTTGCGCACATTCCTTGTACGCTCTACGGCTTCACATCATATGTTTCCTGGGCCAAACGACGAATGCCTCGGCGTTTGGGTTTAATCTGATGATTTATAGAAAATTTAGGTCGCCATATAGTCGCATTAATTACGCCTCATAATGAGTGATTTATGCGGAGGCTCAGCCTGTGCCTCGGCCTGCATTTTGCCTTCTTCCACGACCCCGCCCGACCACCCGGCACCCTTCCGACTTTACATCCTGCCGCCATGATAAGAAATGTTTTGCCTACGCCGACGCCGACGCCAACGCCTGCGGCCAGAAAATCACATTAGCACAAATGCCCGTAATTATGCTTTTTATGATGGCGCAGTCACACCCCGCTCCGCTGATAACTTGTGTGTGTCACATTTGAACCAGGACCTTATCGGAGGACTCGTGTGTTTGGCTGCTGACTCTCCATAAATGTGTAAAAATTTTACGTTCTTTTAATTCCACTTTTATGGCCGGCGGCGTCAATCACATGCACAAATATTTATAGTTTCTTTATAATGCGCCATTCTGACTGATTTATGGGCCTCCTGCCCTGCTTCCCGAATATCGGCAAGATCCCTGCCATCTGGTCCTGCAGTTGCCATGTGATTTATGCCTGATTGACAGCTGCAGGAAGCCAATGACTTGGAGTTCATTATCAACTGTGGTCCAAGTCCACCTGGGGGGTCATTTTTACGATTCTAGCTAAAACATCTTATTGGCTTTGTCTGCATCTCAAGCATTCTTTCAAACACTGTTCATACACCTAAATAAATCGGACTTTGTTTAAAACTATGCAGATTTGGTGCAGAAATTATCACCAATCGCTTGTCAATTTTCATGCCCATCGGTACAATTATGGAAACACAATTACCGCCCAACATTTTGTGTTTATTCTAACGACGCTAAATCATTTTAATAAGCTTGTGTGCGCTGAGAAGGCGGCTCGTAAAAACGGAAACGCTTCCCATCTGAGAGCTCGTTAGAGTCGTAAATTCGGTAAACGCGCTTAAGTGATTTTCACACTAAAAACCAGCGGGTCACTTTGCCACAACTTGACTTGACTATTTCAAATGGCAGCCGGGCACATAAAATTTAATTTTATGTACATATAACGCGTACGAGCCAGCGGAACACAGTTCAACAATTAAAGAACAATAAAAGTCGCTTTGACGATGTTTCGTTTCGTTTCGTTCTCTTTTGTGGTTTCGCCATTGGCCTTTGAGGTTCGGAGTTTAATGGCCATCATCTCATCATCATCGGGCGATTTTATTTATTTTTGTTTTTTTGACAACTGACAAGAGCGGGTCAGCCGACAAATAACGAATCAGTCACGCCCCAGTCCGTGGGTCGGGTCGAATGGCACCTGGACGGCGACTTGTTGTTTGCCCTTGTTTACTGTCAAATAATGGCAGCCTCGTAAAATCTCGCATTTTACGAGCATCTTAAAGCCGGATCGTAAAATCTAAGACGGGCCAGAGGACCTCAACGGACGCCCGGCTGTCTGTTTATTTAATTAGACATATTTATACCCGGTTCTTAAAAATAACAAGGGTATATTGAAATCGTACGATTGTATGTAACAGGGAGAAGGAAGCTTTTCCAACCCCATAAAGTACAATATTGTTCTTGATCAGTTATGCTGCCATTCCCAGATTTTGCAGATTATAATATATAGATAAAAACTATTTAGATATTCAGAATTTTATGATATCATTTCAGAACCAAAACCCCGCAAACCGCGTAATTCTGTGGCGTCTACAATTTTAAACCCAGAAGCACTAAAATCACCACCTCTCGCGAAAATGACAAACATTTGTTGCGCCTATTAACTTCTCCATAGAAACATTCTTTTCACTTGAATGCTATAATAATGGGAACAAAAATTGTCTAAAAATTAGGTGAAAATTCAGAACCGGGTATTTATAGTCGAGACATTTGTGTTGTGTGTGATGCCCGAAATCTTGATGCGTTCTTGGGTGTAAAGTTCGCCGCGTCTAAGGCATTTACCTCGTCAATTGCTGGGAGGGAAACCCACACTGCAGGCTCTATAACACAACTGATCAAAATTTATGGCGGCCGGCAATTCGGAGACAAAGCCGAAGGTGAACAAATTGGGAGATTTACGATCGGAAGGAAGGGTGGAACGATCCCACACGCCTCTCACAAAACGGAAGCGCATCGGACACCGGAGAACCACGATGCCACTTAATGGATGCCACTTAACAGGGATTTATCACCTCCGCCCACGCAGCGGTTATGGCTGCCATAAAGATCGGCGAGCCACTAGGATGCAGATGCAGTGTTGGATGGTGTTGCGGATGCTCCATGGAGTGATGGATGCACTGAGTGGGCTTCGAATTCTTAAGCTGGGCTGGGCTGCGCAAATTCTAATTGATGGACACATTGATGGCCCCTTGAAATTGCTTTGAAATTGGATTCCAGCTTAGAGAGCTGGTGGGTATGGTCCGCGATGTTCCTGAAGAATATAAATCATAGTTTAATTTTGAATTGACAAAATCTCTAAGGATGATCAAACTTTTTATAGCTTTGCCAATCTTTATTGTCATAAAATAACAACAAACCAACGTTTCCCGGAAAATAGCGTTGGCGCATCCACCAAAATTTAGTTAATTTCCCGCCCGTCCACTAAATATCTAGCGGATGCGCCACTCCAGTTGATTGTGGCAGAGAATAACAACAAATTCCATATCAAATTTACGAGCCATAATCGTCTGAGAGATGCAAAAGCAATCAGAATACTAAATCTGATGTACGCCGCTAATTGCGCATAGATTACCAGATGCATGAGCGATATTACAAGAGAGATGCCGCCCAATGCCAATCCCAAGGGGATTGGGGATAACGATGCGGATGAGTGGATGCGTGTGGATGGCCAGGAAACGAGTCCTCATCCCCATCCTCATCTTCGGCATCGTCGTCGTCGTCGTCGTTGGTAACAGGCGACAGCTCAATGAGAAATTGCGACAGAGACAACTCTATTTGGCCAACGGAAAGAGCTCCTCCTCGCCGGAGCTGAAAATCAGAGAGGCTGAGGAAGTCTTGCTTGGGATGGCCAAGACCGTTGCTTATTTATTTCGAATTGACCCATTTGGTAATATTCATAATTTAAGTGCGCACGAAAGCCGCCCCGTCCACATCCAATCGGCGCGCTTGTTGGTCTGCAAAAAGCTGCATAAATTCTCGCTCCCCAGATCAGTTTTTCTGCTTCTCGCTTTTTTATTTCTTGTGTTTTTGTGGTGCCATTTGAGTTTATTTGCGATGGCTGCGCTGTCATAAGTTGCCGCCAAATTGTTGCATTGTACCTGCTGCGAGACGCGAGATGCGAGATGCCGGGAAATCAGAGTTAAAGATCCCACTCGGCTAGCTTGTAACTCAGAAATCATTAAAAAAAAAAGTGCGAGATACTTTATGAATTCGTCGTGGGCCGGCCTGCATCCCGGGGATTTGATCGGGGGAAGAGCGTGAAATATGCCCATTAAAATGTACGATCATCCGCGCCTTAAATGCAAACTAGTCTGCAAAAAGGCGGAGGAGCTGTTGAACTGTGCACTGAATTATTGTTAACGATTTGCAGTTAATTCCCGTCATACGTTTTCGTTTCGATTTCACGGTTTCACGGCCCGTATTGACTTTATTTTGAATGCTAATGGCTCGATCCGTCGATCAAGGTTGAGCCGAAATTGTGCCTGAAAACAATTATGCTAAAATGATTAAACGTTGTTTCTCTTGATGGCTTAATTGAAACGGATAATTTTAATGTGAAATTGCTTAAATAACCCGGTTTCGGGGATATTTTAGCCTCTTTAAATAAGTTCCTGCGAAACAAAGAACAAATTACCATCATTATTGAATTAATGAAATCGATTAGCAAATTCGCATTTACGATGGGCCATAATTTACAACACTGAATTTATTATTATTGGCTCCTCTTGATTTCTCCTCGTCAGCTGCCAGGCAATTTTAATATCCAATTGGAGCCCCCTCACTGTTTTGCATTCGCTGTCGAAAAAATGCAGATGCCACTCAGGATGCAAGCCGGAATCGTGGATCGGAGATCCCAGCTCTTCAATCGGGAGTCGGGAATCGGGGGACACATGTGAGATGGTCGAGGCCTACCTGTTGAGTGCCGGCCGGTCATCAGGTTTATGTGGCGTATAATTTTTTTTATTTGGTTCGTTCATAAAAAGAGGGGTCGTAAAATTTTTTGATGACGTTTGTCAAGCTGCCCGCCTCGACTGCATGGCAATGAAATTTCTGCAGTTTTAACCATTAATTCGATATATTTATGACACGCCACTTAAGCTTAATCAAAAATAAGGCGATTTGACCTGTTTGTTCATTTTTGTTGTGTGGTTTCCTGTTGTATTTTAAGACTTGAATACCCCAAATGAGATTCGAATTGAAAGAAAATGTTCATGGATGTAGTTCAAAATTTATCGTTTGTAAGGATATAGCTTGCAACGAGATACCATAAACCTATTTTCATCGTCAAAAGTTATATGACGTCATCCGACATTGTGACTGAGGGTCGGTAAACATTTTTGTTGGCCGTATCTTCATTGTTTATTGTCCGATCTTTGTAACACTTAGCACATGAATATTACAATTTTAAGCTGTAAGAAAACGATGTTTATCTCTTGGTCGAAGCATTTTGAAGATATAGACCAATCTGAAGCAGAAAAATTAGTTTTTTGAAAATTGCAACAGCAAAAAGGGTCGTGACTAAAATACAAACACGAGATACTCTGCGTATATGCTAAACGCACATAAAGAAACAAGAATTATGTCTCTGGCTCCTATCATCTCAGAGATATTTTCACATATGTGCATACATTTGCTGTTACATACATTTTCCCAAACATAATATAGTATTCCATAAGGTATATAGTATAAAAATATTACGCGTAATTAAGAACTGATTTCTTGGATTTTCCAATGCCCATTCTCTGGCATACCATCGCAGCACTCTTTTATATGACGACCGTTTGGATTTGACACTAAATGCCATGTTGCACAGTATGTCTGTTTGCTGTTCCGACTGACGTGGACTTGTACATATGTACATATTTACGCCATAACCCCAACACGAATACCCCCGCCTCGCATTGTTTCGCGCTTGTGGTACTAAATTGGGTGATAACTCCTTTTTAATGGCTGCGCTTTGCCTGGCGCTCTTGTTGCTGTTGTTGCTGGTGTTCTAAGTTTTATTTTTATTTGTCTCGCTAAAACTCAATTTTCGAATCAAACAACCACGAGGATTTCTCGTTGCCTTCATGGGCATGGGGGCCACCACCCATGCCATTGGTGAATCCTCTCCTCGTGTTTGCCGATGATGCCCTCAAATAACAACAACAATAACAACAAATACAAAGAACAACAGCAGTAGCGGCAGCAACAACGTTGTCATGTTATTTGTTGTTTTGCTATTGCCCCATTGCTTTTATTGTTGTTGATGACGCAGAGGCTGACGATGACTCTGGACTCCCTGGATTCCAACCCATTCCAATCCCTTTTACCAGGCTGAGGGCATGGAGATTGGAGCCTCGTCGTTCGTTGTCACAAATGCAAATAATGGGGCAATTGTGCTGTGCAGCTTTTTAACAGCTTTTATTATTTAATTCCTCAATAGAGCAATGCGGCAAGTGAACATTCAAATGCGAAAAGGTGCTTTCCATATCCCTGATTGGATTTTTTTTAGCCAATAACTAGCAATAAATCAATTAAATCATTTAAAATAGGAGCAACATTTCTTTTGCAAACTTAAAAAGAACCTGTTTCCCTTCTTCACGCGCTGTAAAAAGCTTAATTGCTCTGAATGCCTAAAAATTATCATAGCCCTAATAAAAATAAATAAGCCGTGCATGTGCTGTTGCTGCCAGCACGTTAATTGTTAAACAAATGCGCGTTTATCACTCACAGAGGCAAAACAGCGTAATGGGGTAGGTGTCGGGTGCCATATTATCCTTGTTAGACGAATGAAGCAGGCAATCGCTGATGTTCGCCCTTTCGGAATACATGAGCCGTATCGCATGGCCCGCATTTTCACATGCCAGCATGCCCACATGGATCCATTTCATCCGTGGCCCTAGTGGTGGTGGTGGCGTGGGGCTCTGCATTGGAATTGTTATGTTTTTCGTATTTAACCTCAGACATGGGCCTCGTTTGTATAAATTCCCGCCAACTGCTGCCGCCAATTGTTCTTGTTGTTGCTGGCTGCAATTGTACGCTGAAATTATTAACAACCGAGACGACAACAGCAGCAGCAGCAGCCGGAACACCAACAGTAACAGCAACATCAACGTTGACTTCGACGCATCGTTCATCGCGCTCACATATGGCGGAAATGACACTTTTACATTTAGCCGCGTGCGAGTGGAAACTGAAAAGGGACAGGCAGGCAGACGTGAACGGGAGCGCCAACGCGAACGCAGACGCAATAAACTTCATTTCTGACAGGCCGCAACAAACACACACTCGGCGGATACGTAACGGAGGCCGCACAACGGGGCGGATACGTAATGCGGACCAGGACATGTCAACACTGCGGTGGCAGGCACTCCGCAAGGGTGGCGGGCCAACAGCTGGAACTGCAGCGGGAGCGGGTGAATCTCCCGCTAATGAATAAGCCGGCCGGCAGTTCATTGTGTGCAGCTTCCCAGGAGGACTTTGTGGAGGACTCCAGTAGCTTAGTCGCCAGACTGGATCGCCATAAATCAAACGCCTCTGCTAGAGGCAAAGAAATGTTCTTCAAATCAAAAAAATCAAGTTACTTAACTGGTTTTCGTTAATTCTTTTCAAGATATTTATTAGTACCTATCTTAAAAAGTTTCAAAGAAACAATAGGTATTTCCCTATATGTTATATGACCAACAGTCCCATCAATTAAATTGTTTTATTTATCTAATTTTCGTTTATTCTAAACAACACTTTAGAACCAACTATTTTGGATGTAAATCTTTGTTAATATCTTAAAAGGTCACTAGGCATTACCTGATACCCGTAACTTCTTAAAATGTACCAGAAACTGTAGGTCCATTAAGAATATTACATTTTTATAAGTACAACAAATTTAATTCAATATAATTTTCGCAAAAATATTTGACCAAGCTCAATGTTTATTGCACTTTTATTGCGCTTAAAGTTACAATAAAATGGTAATATATTTTTACACATTTTCCCCGCAGGTCACCATGCACCCTGACGATCTGGATGACACCCATTTGTGCATCAAGTGCAATGCCACAATTATCGGGCTCACCGAGTACATTGAGCACAGGAAACAGCGCTGTGTGATTGCCGAGAAGGGAACATCCGAGGCGCCAGGTGGGACCAGCCAACCAGTGACCACCAGCTCCACCAACCAGGTCTCTCCGCCGATTATCAGTCGCATCAACTTGGACCACACCTACGATGGCTTTCACTTTGCTGAGCCGGAAGCGCCCAGTAGCTATTTACGGAAAACGGCCGCCAGTCACGGGGGAAAGACCTCGAAATCTCTGAGCGAGGCCTACGGCCTGCCCTACGATTTGGGGGCGGACGTGTTCTTCTCGTCGCTGCAACTGCAGAGCGTGTCCACCGGTGGGAAGACGCGCCAGGAGAGGCCCAAGGATGACGCGTGGCCGCCCCCGCGCACCGATCCTCTGATGAAAGCTGTGCGCGAGCACGAGGACGCGGTTTTCAAACCCCTCAAATTCCATCACGACTCGCCGGAGGCCAGCGAGGAGGAGGACGAGGATGAGGACCCGGATGATTTCGATCACGAACCCGAAGAGGATGACGAGGAGTACGACGTGCGGCGATCAGTTCACTCCCCGCCAGCGGTGCCCGCCGGCCACACTGGCGGCAAGTGGAAGCCCGAGCATCGCCCCCAGCTCCGGCATGCGCACATCGAACGCATCTCTCCCACATGGGAGGAGCCCGGAGAGGAAGCGTTCGCGCAGGCGCATCCCCCGGAGGACCACACCAAGGGAAAATGGGTACCGGGTAGCAAGCAGCTGGAGTACCGCGAGAACATCGATCTCACCAAGCTGGGGCAGCCCGGGGGATCCACTTGTTGGTGCAACATCTGCTGCCGGCGGTTCAAGAGTCGCTCCAACTACGAGCAGCATCTGAGGAGCAGCTATCACATGAAAAAGGCCGATGCCGAACGGCAGCTGGAGCAGGCCACCCTGGCCACCAAGGATTTGACGCTGAGTAAAGAGTTCGCCGTGGCCAAGGAGGTCAAGGAAACAGAGCAACCAGCGGTGCCCAAAAAGCGACGCCGGCGCGCGAATCTTCTGCGCTGCGATCTCTGCCGGCACACGATGGCCCGCCAGCTGATGGGCAAGCACCTGATTTCGCACTTTCACTATCGGCGGCTGCAGCAGCAGCCGGATCCCTTGAAGCGTCAGGCATCACTGCAGGACATTCTCATTCACATGGGCAGCATTGTGCGGCAGTCGCCGTTCCAGTGTCTGCCTTGCAGGTTCTACGCCAACACCGAGGAGACCTTCCTGGATCACTGGCGAGCCCGGAGCCATGTGAGTCTGACAAAGAAATTGGGCGGCAACTTTTGGTGCGGATACTGCCAATTCGAGTGCGGCAGCAACGAGGACATGTGGTTGCATCTGCTGGACACGTCGCACAAGGAAGTCCTCATGGTGTTGAATCGATCGGTGCCCATTTGCATTGCCCAGCGAAGAATGCTGGAGTGCTCCGCTTGCGACATGAGTTTCCTCTTCAACTTTCAGCTCCGGCGGCACTTTGCCGCCGAACATCCCGGCCAGGCGGCCACCGGAACCGCGGCGGATGATTACCAGTGCCGGTTTCGATGTGGCCTTTGTGGCAACCCACAAAAGTCTCGCATGGCCCTACAGCGTCACGAGAAGCACAAACACCACCTGGCGAGGTACTACTGTGCCATTTGCCGTCTGCAATTCCATACTCCCCTCGAGGCCCGACGGCACCGCAGTTTGATGCAACACAAGCTTAAGGCTCGGCCCAAAAAGGCGCCCGCATCCCCGCATCCGGACAAGGAGATTGAACACATTTTGAGACAAGTCCTCGACGAGACTCCTGACAGCCAGGGTCCTGCCAAAAAGAAGAAAATAGTTCGCAAGAAATGCGCCAACTGCGAGGAGATCTTTGACTCTGTGGAAACTCTATCGCAACATCGCAATGAAATGCATCCGACGGATAATCATGAATGCCTGAGCTGCGGTCTCAGCTTCCAATCCGCCCAAGCGTTGGGCAGGCACACGCGGAGCTGCAAGCCCTTGGCCAGCACCTCCTCCGCATCAAGTAAAAAGGAATCCAGCCTCCACTCATGCGATCAGTGCCAATTCCGGTCGAAGTTTGAATCGGATCTCATTTACCACCGCCTCTTCCACGATCGCACCGGAACCATTGGCAAGGACGAGGTGCTGCAGTGTCCGTTGTGTCCGAAGAATTTTAAGAAGCACTCCCTAAGGGCCCACCTGAGGAACCACACGGATGAGAGGATCTTCAAGTGCGCGGAGTGTAATCAGAAGTTTGCCAGGAGACACAACCTTAAGAATCACGTGGCCGCCGTGCACGGAAAGAAGGAGGATCAGGAGGCGACCAAGTTGGCCAATAAAAAGAAAGCGGACGCTAAGGACAAGCCCAAATATGAGTGCAAAACCTGCGGGAAAATACTGGTCAAGAAGTGAGTATACGGAATTATAAACTGTATTTTACTGCCCGCCACAAATTGTTTTCTACTGCCTCTGCAAATATTCAATGTCCGCTGATTAAAATCCCGCAATCGCTGCAGGCTCATGCGCGCCTCCGCTTTCCTTATGAAAATGTCACACAACTTATTGTTGTTATTTTCCACGCCACCGCCCGAATAGTTTGCCACAATAAAAGTCTCAAATAAACAACAAGAAGGCCGAAAAAAAGCGGGGGGTTTGGCGGGAATTTCTGCAAATGAAATGCATGCGGGCCACACACATTCTAAATCCGAGTGGGTTGCATTAATTAAAAATTCCAAGCTGCAACATAAGTGCTGTAGCCGAAAGGACAAAACAAAATATAACTCATTAAGTGCGGGACATTCCGGCGAAAACTCGCGAGGACCAGGACCAGGACACACACGAGGGTGTCCTGTGCGGACTGCAGCCACAAAGTATGCAATGCACTCGCAAATCAAGCCTGCGGCTATCGCAGCCAAAAACTGCAATCTCCGCCAAAACCCGAAAATAACCATTAATACGTATGTGTAAACAAAGATGCAGGCGAAAAAGGCATCAGCTCGGGTCCTCAACTCCAGACTTCCCTTGGGGTCCTCCAAAAACATTATTAGAATGGCTATTTGGCCAAGGCATGTTCATAATTGTTTTGTGGGGTTTCGTGTTGCATTGTTGGAAGATGCATTCGGGATAACAGGGTAAAATTATACTTTTTATTTTCAAATACTCGCATCTAATGGTTCTACAACCATGAGCGAACATAAATATATTTATTTTTGCCTCCAAATTTCCCAATATTTTTACAATGAAGTTTATATTATCAATTACTCCCCTTCACTTATCTATGATGGAATTTTTTGTACGTACGTGTTCAAAGGGGCTCGAGGCGTGTTAGAATCAAGAACGAGGAATTTCGTGAACATTTAAAATTAGGAAAATTAATTGAAAATTTGAAAAATTGATTAAAGTTGGCAGCTCTGATCATTTATAGTTGGCAACGTTAGATCTTAAAAGCTGTGCGAGTATGTGGCAACTCTCTAGAACTGAACCTGGCAGCACTTTTTTATACAGTCTTTAAAGTGACACGTGGCAGTGCAAGTGACTAGAATTCTTCCGAAATTAATGTAAGTTTTTAGCCTAAGTATTTGTTAAGCTTGAGAAGCAGGGCGAAGCGAGGCGGGCGCGCTAGTATATTATAATATAGGCGAATTCGGAACTCTTATTAATTTGTGAGAAATCAGACTGCAAGAACTAAAACTAATTGGAATTCTAATTGGCACGGAAAGAAACCGCATAGCCGAATGAGTCCAACATGTTTTTCTGGAACTTATAGACACTGCAGACATGGCCAGCTCTCTAAAAATTAAACTGGCAGCCTTGTTTAAGCAGTTTTAAAGGTGACTACTACAAGTGCAAGGGACTAGAATTCTTCCGAAATTAATGTAAGTTTTTAATTTTCATAAGCCTTAACCTAAGTTTTTGTTAAGCTTGAGAAGCGGGGCGAAGGCGGCCGCGCTAGGTGACGTCATCTGTCTCTTCTTTGACCTCGATCCGTCCGCATGTGTCTACATACAAAAGTGTGTATACATACATACACGTGAAAAATAAGCAAGCGTATACATACAGACGTGTATGTATGTGTGCGTGCGGATTGTGGGATGTCAAACAAAAATTTTGGTATAATTTTGTTTTTTTTTGAGAAAGTTGGCCACTCTAAAAGTCAGTCAGTCTGACACGGAGCCAAGAAAATATTTCATTCGTTGTGGTCATTTGGTCGTGAGCAGTTCGTATAGTGAAATAAAAATTATAAAGTAACCTTGAAAAGGAATAGGCAATTGCAAGCACGAGTAGAAGCATTTCGAGTGGGCCAGCTTGGTGCTTTTGCGGATGTTCAGTGGGTAAGTTTCGTAGTCGCTTCAAAGCGCGCTGTACTTACGTATGTACCTATGTATGTATTAAGATGTTACAAATTGATATTTCCACTACTGTGTCCCGGTTTAAAATTTTCATTCGCATTTTTAAAAAAGATCTTTACTTCCGAAATGGGCAAAGCTAGAGACCGCTAAGTCGACGAGTCGCTTAACAAATGCGTGCAATATTGCGTCCAGATCGGTCAATAAATATAGCAGATATAGCCAATTAATATTTTACCCACCCCTTTTTTGCGGCAACGGCATGCCGCACATGCTGGGGTGACGTCATACGTTTCTTCTTTCACTTCAATTCGTTCGCTCGTGCATACATACAGAATTGTGTGTATGTATGCACAATACATACAAAAGTGCCCAGATCCGTTGGTTTTTCTCTTTTAGTAACCGATACTAATCGATATTTAGGAGAATCATATACGTATGAAGTGTTCGATAAAACGTGTTTCCCCCCATTTTTTTTAGCAAGTAGGCCATCCCTAAAATTCAGTCACATTGACACGGGCAGAGAACATTTTTCATTCGTTAAGATCTCACGGAAGAGTTCGTATCGTAAAATAAAAATTGCTCGAAATTGTGAAATAGTGAATTAAACAATAGTGAAACCGATGCGAACCTTCCAAGTGGACAGACCACTGCAGAGCCGTATGTATTAACCTTTCAAAAATTGTGAGCAAACATCCGTTTTCGATTCTTAGGGTTATACTACAACCACTTCGAAACTCGTGAAAACTGATCCGCTGCGGACTCGAGGCAATAATGCTTAAGCGCGAGTCCGGGATCTATTTTAATTTTCCATTTGTATGTCGGTCTGTTCAGGAAGGTATTTCCTTCTTTTTTTCCGCGGTCCCGTCGCTTCTCACCCGAACGACCGAGAGGCGCAGCCGTGCAGCGTACGATTCAAGTCGCGGGGTTCGTAGGGTTAGCTTTATTCAGTCGGAATAGCTTTATTCAGTCACTTCAAAATCCAAGCAATGTGTTCAAGGGGGCTCCGGGCGTGTTTAAATTCATACGAAAAAAAATTTAATATTAGGAAAATTTATTGAAAATTGTGTAGGTAAAGTTGGCAGCTCTGATCATTTATAGTTGGCAGCTCTAGCTCTTCACAGCTGAGGGAATATGTGGCAACTCTCTAGATATTAAGCTGGCAGCCCTATTCTTTGACAGTTTTAAATGTGACAAGTGCAAGTGAAATTCATGTAAGTTTTCTTAAATTTTTTATATTTTTTAACTGCCCAACGAGGAGCGGAGCGAAGCAAGACAGGCGCTCGAGTAGTTTAAATAACTGCATGCTACTGTGTAATGTAAATGTTATTCCTGCAGCTACTCGAACGTCTCGAATATCTCCTCCTGACATTCAGCCACATAAGCAAGCCGGGAAAACCATTAGCCCTGGCAGAGATCTAAATCGCACCGTCCAATTCCGCTGCTTCTCATAACTATAACTACTCATAACTTGCGAACTTTTTCCACTTCACGTTCGCCGCTGCCAACTAATTCCTTAAGCAAACATTAAGTTGAATTGCAATCGGGACTGGGATGAAAACAGAGACTCAGACCGAGTCTGGGACTGGGACCAGTCCTTTCTCGCCGGGGGTTGGAGAATTTTCCACTTTTCAAGTGATTATTTGAAAAATTTATTAAAATGCTCATTTGAAGTTATTGTTGTGCTCGCTTGATGTAGATACTTTGCTTTTACGACTAACGAGACCAAGTGGCCACTGCAGTGGAGTGAAGTGAAGAGCCGGGATAAGGCGGCAAACTGTGGGCTGAGAGCTCAGACAAACTTTCAGTGCTCCTCGGTCTTCAGTCCCAGGACGCTAAAGGAGGACGACGACATCGTCGTCAGTCATGTCAACAGTGGAGCGCTACACACGCTTCCGGAATTCCAGACTCCGGCTATCTCAACTATAGCGGTGGAGATGGCAATCCTTGAGAGATGCGAGAAGCCTCGGGAATATGAAAGCAATAATTAATAGATTTCAAAATGCATGTAACCATGTATGTCCGCTATAGAATCGTAACGACTGAACCGAGGAAAATTCATAAAAATGTAAAATCAGGAAAATTGATTGAAAATTTGGATAATTAAGTAAAGTTGGCAGCTCTGATAATTTATAGTTGGCAACTCTAGCTCCTAATAGCTGAGCGATTATGTGGCAACTCTCTAGAACTTAACCTGGCAGCCCTTTTTTATACAGTCTTAAAAGTGACACGTGCCAGTGCAAGTGACGAAATTTTCTCTGAAATTTGTGTACGTTTTAAGTTTTCATAAGTCTTAGCTTCAGTTTTTTGTTAAGCTTAAAAAACGGAGCAAATCGAGGCGGCTTTCATCTAAACAGAATCAAAGGTGAGCTTATTCGAAACCCAAAAAAAAAAAAGCAATCCACGTGTCACGTTCCCATCGCCGGCTGGTGTCCTTTGCCGATGCTTTAGCCAGCGCTGAGAGGAGCCAGCTCCTCCTTCCCCTCCGCTTCCGCGTCCTCGAGGATTCAGGATCTGGGAGGCCGAAGTTTGAGGCGTTTGCTGACGACGTCGTCGCCATCGCCATCGCCATGGCAGGCAGCGTCTAGCAATTCACTTTTATTGAAATGGCGTGCAATGTTCTGTTGGCTGCCTCTGCCAGTTGGAGTCGGATTCTGATTGTGATTCGGACTTGGATTCGGATCCGGTCCCGTCGCCCGTCGCCCGCCATCTCGCTCTGGCTGCTGGCTTTTCCCAATTCGTCTCTGCATTTTTCCTCTGTTTGCGCTCCGATGTTTTTCCTTCTCGTGGCTTGGCCTTTTTCCACTTCGTTTTCGTTTTGCTTTATTTTATTTTGTATTTTAAGTCATTCCTATGGTGCATCATTCGTTTCGCCGGCAGTTGATTCTGTTGATGGCACAAAGTGCAGAGCAATTCATTTTAATGGTCGCCGTCGTCGTCGTCGCCGTCGTCCTCCAGTGATCTAGACTCCGCCCTCCATCCCTCCCGAACGGGAGCTCCCTCACTTGAGAGTCAATTTCAGAAAACTTGATTTTCCATTTCCAATGACGCCGCTCCGTACGCTCTATCGGACGATTTAGGGATTGTGCTGCTGCTGCCATGGCTGCCACATTGCATTCATTCATTTTTATGAATCTGCGAAATTGAGTCGGACATTGTTCGGTTTGCGGTCGGCTGGCATTGGAACGTGTTGTTTGGAATCCTCCGTCTTATGTCTCAGTCACAATCACCCATTCCCGGCCCTGGGTCTGCTGTACACTCCGGGTTGATGGCTATTTGGCACGAGTTTTCTGCCCGTCCTGGTTCTGAGACTTATGCTTGCAAGCAGGGGGATCTCTCCTCGGGACGGGCATAGATTAAAATATGAAAAAGGCAAATAGGAAATGTAATTTCCCCAGCCAAGTAATTATCGCCTTCATTTCCAAACACATCCCGCACAAGTCCCATTGCCCCTGCCATAAAGCTAATCCAAATAGACGGGCCTGGGCTGCACATTAAAAACTTCGAGTTAAGACCCGGCCAGGCATTAATAACAATGCCAAGCCAAACAAAAAGGCAAGAAAGTACACACACGTATCGCCAAAATGGGGTTAAAAGGGGTGGCAGGCGCTGGGTGCGGGGTGGGACAAGTGCAAGGGTGACGTTTAATGGTAATTTCCTGCAACGATTTTTGTTTCGCTCAAGTTTGCCAGATAAGCGCCAAGGAGCCGTCGTGCGTCTCGCTTCTCGAGTCTCTCGTCTCCAAATGAGCGAATAGAATGGATGCCATCGCCCAGGCACTTCCCTAATTACACATGGTATATAAATGTTGCCACGCCCCCCGCCCTGCTCCGGTGCAACAACTAATTTCACATGCAGCACGGGCCAAGGCATCAAAATCCTGCTAATGTCGCGCCAGCGAAGAACAACTCCCGGCCCAAACGGAGCCACCCACACAGGACTCGAGGCAAGACAAGACAAGACAAGACTTACGTACCAATTACATGAGCCCTGGCTCCGGTGATGCCACACGGTTCGAGTGGGTGGCAGATCAGTTGCCAGAGATGCCGACCAAACGTCGCGGGAAATTTCCCGGCGTAGAGACAAAAAGATTTCCATCTCCAACATGTTTTTCTGTGTTTACGAAAAAAATATACGAAAAAAATTCGTAACAATTTAGAATTAGGATAATTTATTGCAAATTTGGAAAATTGATTTAAGTTGGCAGCTCTGATCATTTATAGTTGGCAACTCTAGCTCTTAACAGATGAGCGAGTATGTGGCAACTCTCTAGAACTTAACCTGGCAGCACTTTTTTATACAGTCTTTAAAGTAACACGTGGCAGTGCAAGTGACTAGAATTCTTCCGAAATGAATGTAAGTTTTTAATTTTCAAAAGCCTTAGCCTAAGTTTTTGTTAAGCTTGAGAAGCGGAGCGAAGCGAGGCGGACGCGCATGCAAATCCGGATCTCTATTAATTTGTGAGAAATCAGACTGCTAGAACTTAAAATAATTGGAATTCTGATTGGCATGGAAAGAAAGCGCATAGCCGAGTGAGTCCAACATGTTTTTCTCTAAGTTATAGACACGACAGACATGGGCAGATCGACTCGGTTATCGATGCTTTATGGGTTCGGAAAAACTTCCTTCTCCCTATAACATTCGTACGAATTTAATATACCCTTGCTCTTGTTAAGAACCGGGTATAAACAGACTATAAACATGTATGTCCACTATAGAATCGTAAACGTCTGACCGATTTTGTTGAAACGTGTTCAAGGGGGCTCCAGGCGTGTCCACGAAAAAAATTCGTGGAAATGTAATAATTTATTGAAAATTTATTGAAAATTGAGTAGGTAAAGTTGGCAACTCTGATCATTTATACTTGGCAACTCTAGCTCTTAACAGCTGAGCGAGTATGTGGCAACTCTCTAGAATTTAACCTGGCAGCACTTTTTTATACAGTCTTAAAAATGACACGTGGCAGTGCAAGTGACTAGAATTCTTCCGAAATTAATGTAAGTTTTTAATTTTCATAAGCCTTAGCCAAAGTTTTTGGTTAAGCTTGAGAAGCGAAGCAAAGCGAGGCGGGCGCGCTAATATATTATAATAGCATATATGCGAATTCGGAACTCTATTAATTTGTGAGAAATCAGACTGCTAGAACTGAAACTAGTTGGAATTCTGATTGGCATGAAAAGAAACCGCATAGCCGAATGAGCCAGCACTGGCAGGCGCACATATCCTGGTGACTGACACCGGAAGCCGTCTGCAAGGGAGCTGACTTGACTAACGCCCGCGGCACAGAAGTTTGCGCCCAAAAGACAAGACAAGACAGGACAAGAAAGACGCTGTCATAAATATTTATGCGAGTTTGGGGAACAACAAAAGCGAGCGCGCAGCGCAAACATTCAGCTGCTCGAAACTGCACATGCGATTGTCTGAGACAGGAGTCCTTCTTGCGAGGGGTGGTGGGGGTCTGAAACGCCCACTGTGGCAACTACAGCCCCTTGTGCATCCTGCATCCTTGTGCAGCTGACAATGAGCAGCAGGATACATTTTGCACCTGCCGCACCCGCGACATGTTTGCTTAGCAGAAGGAGTGAACCGGAGGTGGAGCATCCGCTCTGGGTACGGGCATCCCTCTAATGGATGGCGTGCAAAAGTTGACACAACACCCGGACAGAGCCAACATCTTCGTCCGCAGCCTGCAGCTGCTGCTGCTGCTCCAGTTGCCCCGCCCCCAGTGCCCTGAATATCCCTTTGGTGGGGTGTTGATGACAGCTAAGCCCTCACCGCCCCCAATCCCGTTCTCCCGCCTCTGGGAAGGGCAAAGTTTTCAACGCAAGGCGTTTCGTTTTCGTCAACTAATCGGCAAGAAGATGGCTTCAGGAGATGCCTCCCGGAGTCCTTTCCCGGAAAATTCTCAGCGCGTTTCGCTCCTGAACGGCTTTTGGAAATGAAACCTATCTGTGTAGGGGTTGGCTTAAAAGAACGAGTAAAAGTACGCACAAAAGGATATACAATAGTTAATATTAGCTTTAGGAAATTTCGTAGACAATGCGGATTCGCGAATGTAACTTTGGTACCCGCATAAAAGTGAGACCAAAAGCAGTCAGATACATGAAATGTTTAAAAAAGAGGCATTGCTTGATTCCCGGGCTCCGGGCGTGTTAGAATTATAAACGACAAAAATTCGTAAAAATGTAAAATTAGGAAAATTGACAATTGGGAAAATTGAGTAAAGTTGGCAGCTCTGATCATATAGATGGCAGCTCTGATCATTTATAGTTGGCAACTCTAGCTCTAACTAGCTGAGCGAGTATGTGGCAACTCTCTAAAACTTAAGCTGGCAGCCCTTTTTTATACAGTCTTCAAAGTGACACGTGGCAGTGCAAGTGACTAGAATTCCTCTCAAATTCATGTAAGTTTCATAAGCCTTAGCTTTAGTTTTTTGTTAAGCAAAAGAAGCTGAGTGAAGTGAGGCAGGCGCGCTAGTTTTGTAATAATTTCGTAATAACAATTCTGAAAACATATTTATTGCCATGAATTGTATTGTCAAATAGCGACCAAAACCATGCGTCTGCCACGTACGAATATGAGTTATAATTAGATTGTTTAGGGCCCTCGCACCTGCCGCAAATTAGCCGGAGTCTGCTTCAATTCAATTTAGGGGTAATGTTGCCTGCCCGGAGCCCATGAACATGCACATCTCCTGGGCTGGGGCGAAAGACAAGCGTATTAGCGAGACAGACGGTTATGGCCGGGAGGAAAGAAGAACCCAAGAACTTGGTCTTGGTCTGGAAAATGCATTCGGGCAAATAAAAGTTAATGTTCGAGGTGAAAATACAACTGGGAGCTGGCACAACCGAGGGAGCCGGGCCAGAGAGATAATTTTGTTGTTCGCCATTGTTGTTGCATCTAATTCGCTTTGCTTTCTTTCAACATTATGTAGCGCTGTTCGGGGTTCCTGTTTGTGTGCTGCCTGCCTGCCATTATCCTGGCCAATAGGACGCGGCAAAAGCAAAAACAAGAACAATTTACGGCAAGCTCCTGCAGGTGAAATGGCATCCTTTTGTCAAGTCTTGCAATATCTTCAAGTTGTCGGGCTGCCTTCGTCCCGTTGCCATCCTGTTTTGGCGCTGTCATTGTCGTTGCTATTCAAACTCCATACAAAGTGACATTTCACATATCAACGACGCCCACTTCCCTCCCACCCTTCCCATCCCGTCCCGTCCTGTCCTGGCTGTGGCATCATTAGGAATGCATGACAATGTTGTCTTGCCCCCCTTTTCACGACGACGCTGGCCACGCCCCATAGCCCTTAACACCGCCACCAGCTCCGAATCCAGCTTCAACTCCATCTCCGTCCCAAACTCCCACCGTCACCTTCACCGCCGGTAAGAGATGCTGTTGTTTGGCGTTTGTCTCGTTACTGGAATTTAGATTAAAGATTGAAACTTTGTTAATGTCGCGCATTATTAAGAAGAATCTTCTCCGTCGTGAATGCCAAATGAGCTAAGGAAATTACCAGCGCTTCAGGAAAATCTGAAGTTGCTCTGATATCCAGGCTCTCTTATTAGCCATCCGGTGTTTGTGACAAGACAAAAGCTAGTGTCCGCTTCTACTTCGGAATACTACTATATATGCAAAGTATCAGGAAGGAAAATACATTCCGAATGTAAAATTCCAGACCAATCGGTCTTCCAGGATTACATGAGCTTTATCAATAGTGTATATTTAATCCAATACAATGATATATACTCATCTGCTGGAACACAAAGAAGAATCGATACATCGCCGATTAACCTGCTTTTTATCGAAAATATCACATTTTCACCAGCATTCGTATAATTGTATAAGCAAAATCGATGGATAGCGCCGTTTTGTTGTTGTGTCTTCTTTATATAAAACCAATTTTTTAGACTCTCTAAAATATACAATAAAATTATATCGACCAAAACGTGGTTGGGCCCTTCGACTCTAATTAACTACTATTTGTTCGTGGCTCATTTAAAGCCCAAACCTGGCACCATTACCAGGTCCACCTTCGCACACTAAAACAGCCAAACGGGTTGGGGCTTGGACCGAACTCGAACTCTCAGCTGTTTCGATTAATTAGCATCCGTAATTGATGTGCAGAAAAGTTTTGCTGCGAGAGTTTGCATTTGCATTTGCGGGTCCCTTTGACTGAACGGCTGGACAAACGTGGACATGGCCTGGAAACTGGTCTTGTTGGATTTCGGATTCGGATTTGGATGTGAACGTGCCTCGTGTCTTTGTAGTCCAGCAAAACGTGACTTTGGTGCGAATTACTTCTGCCTTGATTTAATGTAATTAAAAAATTTTCCAATTTCTGTAAAAAAAACAACATACATACACATAGAAGGAAGAAGGCTGTGGAAATGTGACAGACTTTTAGATTCTGGTCCGACTTTTATTTTAATTTGACGTTTCGAACTTTTTTCAGATACTCTCTAAAACTACACGAACTCAGTCACACAAACTCGTTGAAGCGGACCTTTTCCTGTGATGTTCCAGACTGCTCGTATGCAGGATTGACCCCGGAAAGCCTTAAGACCCACCTGGCCTCACACTCCAAAGGCAGCCACAAGTGTGACCGGGAAAAGTGCACCTACGTGGGAAAAAGTGAGCTGCATTTGAGAAGGTGGGTATAAAATGAAAATTGTGGGTATATATCGTTCGATCGGGGTATACTACGCACTAGTTGGAGCACTAGTTTTAGTTTCTTATAGTTATTTTGTCAATCCCTCGCCAATACCAATCCGTAGCACCCTATGGGCGCTTCTTTCCTTCTTCCAAGGTTTTCACAATAATATCCATAACCCTTGCTGCCAATTAGACTTTATGTCCTTCCGCATAGTTTTACTGCAATTACCTGGCAATCCATTTCATCCGCCCACTGCATGGAGTCGCCTCCCACATCTTTCCCATGAACGCATCTGCTCCCTCCCAGCTTTCAGCGCTTCCTGACAATGTTGCCCGGGCCTATTACTAATCTACAAAATGCTAATCAGGACTTACAAAGAAGAAAGACTAACAAACATAAAAAGACGAGGCCCAGGACACAATTGCGGGCAACAAAATAAACGAGCGACATTTTCTACACGAATTTGAATTTCTTGCAAGCCAAACAAACCAAGCGAATAAAAAAACGGGCAACAAGAGCAAAAATGTCATCCATAATTGCAGACTTTGAACGGCAATTGCATAAATTGATGAAAGCAGCAAGCAGCAGCGGAGATCGCTGGAGCAGGAGCCGGAGCAGACGCAGGAGCAGGAGGTTGGGTATACCAGGAGGGGCATTGGACAATGTTGGAGGAGGACAGTCGCCAGAGTCGCCGCCCGTACCCCGAAAACGAAATCGTGACTTATCGATCGCCTTTGATATGCGCATTGAATTCTTGTAATATTTCCAATGCCGTCCCCTCCTCCGGCGGCCCGGCTCCGCGACCAGTTCAGGGCCAAATTGCCGGCAATATGGTAGTGCCACTGTTGGCCAGCCACTGTGCACTGTGCAGCTGTCCGCCCCAGAGATCAACCAAGAGCCACGGCAAATAAAAAAAAGGCCAGGCACAGAAACTAAATTGTAAATAAAATGAGAAAGACTTGCAGACCTGCAGACTTGCAGGAGGAGGACGATCGTCGGCTTCGTCTGCGTCGCCTGCGAGTTTCCTCAATCGCTTTGATGGGGACGACATTTGGCTTCTTTTGTACTCCGCCGTGGGATTCATGGATGTAGATTCAAAGCAGCAGTGCTTGCCGTGGATTGATAATGGTTAATACCCCAGATCACCTTAACCTTTGGCTGCCCCTTGTGACTGCTTTGGGGGTGGAGTTAACCGGTATTTGAGGAATTTCTTGGCCGATTTGTTTTTCCTGAAACTAAGATATCATTTTGCTCATGATTTTCATGTAAATTTTTCTAATAACTAGATGAAAATTGGTTATTGCAACTCACAGGAAAATATCATAATTTTCTATACTCAAGAGGTACACCAAAAGACAAACATCTAGATTTCTAGGGATAAACATTTAACCTTTAAATAGTGCAAATAATTGGTATACAATATAAGAACTGTGGCTGGTGGGACATGAGTCTGCTCTGAAATAATACATCATTTTATTTAACAAGCTTTAAGAGGAATTGCCAATGTCAGTTTAAAGAAAATCCACCAACGAAAATGATACGAACTCATCGCAAATCAAAAGACGTACAAAAGGTGCTCGCTCGCTCGCCTCATTAAAAATGCGAAATGTTGGCCAGAGTCGAAAATCAGGGCTTGCGTAAATCTGGCAGAGAAATCCAGGAAAACCGGGAGACTGAAGCCAGGCGACAGAGGGCTGCCGTTGTGATGCGCTTAACTCGCATCCGAGATCTTCAATTAGCTATCAAAAGGTTGCGCTGCTGATCCAGGAATTTCAAAGCGCAGCCAAAAAGGCGTTCGCAGCCTCAACCTCAACCTCGATTCGCGGATTGGCGGGCTTGTCGGCATCCGAAACAGACAGCGGTGCATGCCTCCCGCAGGGGAAGCCTCCTACAACTCGGACGATCTGGGAGCTCCATTACTCGCCGCTAATTAAGCCTACCGGAGTCGCGCATGAGTCTCTGCGTCCGATGTCCGTTTCGACCAGCTCTCGGGCTCTTCTTCAGACTCTTCAGTTTATTTAGTCGAAGCTTGAGATTTCACACAGATTCCGATTCTGCCGGCTCGAGCCCACAAACAAAAAAGAAAAACATTGGCAATTAATTGTGAGTCTTCGGTTTGGACAGTAGCTGATAAGTGGAGTGGACAACACACCGGCACACAGCTCCCTGGGATGAGGGAGCCTGCGCTCCTGGAGGAGCATTGGGCATAATTGAAGGCGCGTAGCTGAAATCGTGTGAGGGGGCCATACAGTTGGGGCGTCTTGGTTTTCAGGGCGCTAAACTAGGAAACTTAGGGAACTATTAAGTGTGGGTAAGGAACTAATATCATGGATGCGGTGACTCATTATTTAAGTGTTATTTATGTGTCCCAAGTTTAAAGGTAGAAGGATCCCAATAGGTGGCATCTCATTTGTTTGGAAAGGGTACTACTTAAAAGCATTTAGGGCTCAGTACTTCAATATGAAACACTGTTTCAGTAGAGTAGCTCATGTCGCAGTCGTCCAGGCCAGACCGCGGCTTTGGGCCAATATTTGTGTTCCCGCTCTCAACCGAAAACTGATCGCCATCTAAGCCAAGCCCGGATTGGCTGGAAGACTGCGACTGTGTTTGGCCGCCAGGCAGCGCAGCAATTGGCAATTGGCAACTTACTCGTATTTTGATTTCGAGCGTGCGATTCGAATTCGAAATTAGCAATTAGTTCTGACTGCGGTGGCGGGACAAGCCGCCACTGGAATTTACCGCCTAATCAAGCATTGAGATTTTAAATATGGCTTCGCCCAACCACCTTCACCCCCTCTTCTTATACTCTTCCCCAGGCACCTCAAGTCGGCCCATACGGCGGATGAGGAGGGCGGCACGGACGGGAGGGAGTGGTTCTCGTGCGACCAGTGCGAGTTCAGGGCCCGCACCAAGACCCACCTTCGGCGGCACTCGCTGCGCCACTCGGGCCAGAAGCCCCACCAGTGCCCCCACTGCAGCTTCCAGTGCAGCACCATCGACAATCTGCGCAAGCACATCGTCAGGACGGGCAAGCACCCCGGCAAGTTCGTCTACGAGTGCGAAGAGTGCAAGACTCCCAATCCGGATCGGGATTCCCCCGCGATCTTCAAGAGCAACAGCTTCAAGGAGTACCAGAAGCATTTGGCCGAGCATGCAAAGGACTAACATGTAACCACAAATATTAGGACATAAAACTGTATTCATCTAAGGGCTCATAGCCTTTGCGCATTTTTTTAACTAACTATAAAAAGGTAAGTAACCCTAGTTAACTTACCTACTAAATAACAGAAAAGTAATATAGCCAAACCCTCGCGGAATCCCAGGCAACGATTCTTGGCATAGCGAGCGCCCACTTACAACTAAATAGCCGGTCCTTCCGGGGATGGTGCAGACCTGGGTCACCGCTGGCTGAGAACATTGTCGGGCTCTGATGGCGGCCTATTTTGCCACGCACGGGGGGTTCTTTTGGTCAACGATCCCACTTCCATTGGCGATTTCCGCAGCCTGGACAGCTAGATTGTAGAAATCGTTGTGCGCGGGTCTGCGTGTTCGCCACTGATGCGAGCAGGTCTGCGTGCTCTTGATCGATTTCCACCAGCCGGCTGTCCAGGCTGCGGAAGCTCGCCATTGGTGTGGTGTCGTAGACCAAAGGGCCCCCTGTGTGTGGCGAAAATAGGCCGGCAATAGGGCTCGGTAACGCTCTTCGCCAGCGTTGTCCCAGATCTGTAGCTTCACCGGAAAGCCCGCCAGCTTCGCTGAGAGGCTGAAAAACGGGCATCAGAGAAGCGCCTCAGGAGACATGACTTACCAACCCCGGAGTCGCCCAGGACGAGGATCTTGAACAGATGTTTGTACATTCGCGTGACATCCTGACGGTCTTGGCTCGGACGATGAAGAATACGAATGAAAGTCCCCGACGTGGAAACGGCACTACTCTGCATAGAGTCGCAAGAAGACGCCATTTTTTTTACCTTTCTCGTCGACTTCGTCATCAAACGAATTTTTTAGTTTTCTCATACTTCTGGAGTGATTGCCTTCGAAGTACTGCACTCGGACAAAATTAGTCCATATTTTATAAAAATACTGGCTTAATAAGCTATAGTAAGTTGTCCCAGAATAATTGAATCTATTCATAATTAAAATGTCTATTTCTTTTCATGTAAAAAGAACTAACTAAAAGTCAACGTCAGTGGGTTGCTCTGTGGGCATAGGGAGGATCACCCAACGGACAAGTGGACAGAATGACGTGGCAGATGGTGATAGTGTAGATTTGGGTCACCGCCGGCTGAGAGCGTTAGCGGGCTCTGTTGGCGGCCTATTTTGCCACGCACTGGGGGTCCTCTTGGTCAACGATCCCACTTCCATTGGCGATTTCCGCAGCCTGGACAGCTAGATTGTAGAAATCGTTGTGCGCGGGTCTGCGTGTTCGCCACTGATGCGAGCAGGTCTGCGTGCTATTGATCGATTTCCACCAGCCGGCTGTCCAGGCTGCGGAAGCTCGCCATTGATGTGGTGTCGTAGACCAAAGGACCCCCTGTGTGTGGCGAAAATAGGCCGGCAATAGGGCCCGGTAGCGCTCCTCGCCAGCGTTGTCCCAAAAATGCAGCTTCACCGGAAAGCCCGCCAGCTCCACGGAGACCAGCTCGAAGTCCAGGCCCACCATGGCATCGTGTGAGGCTGAAAAACGGCCACGACTTGCCAACCCGGGGTCGCCCAGGACGAGGATCACCTGGACCTCCTTGATTCGAGACTAAATAGTTTTCTCGAAGCAATGGGACTTTTTTCAACCTATCTCGTGGACTTCATCAAATTAATTTTATCCGTTTTCTCGTATACTTCTGGAGTGATTGTCTCCGAAGTACTTCACCTGGACCTCTTCTATTCAAGACTCAATGGATTTCTCGAAGCAATGGAACTTTTTTCAACCTATCTCGTGGACTTCGTCATCAAATTAATTTTATCCGTTTTCTCGTATACTTCTGGAGTGATTGTCTCCGAAGTACTTCACCTGGACCTCCTCGATTTAAGACTGAAAGGATTTCTCGAAGCATTGGAACTTTTTTCAACCTATCACGTTGACTTCGTCACCAAATTAATTTTATCCGTTTTCTCGTATACTTCTGGAGTGATTGTCTTCGAAGTACTGCACTTGGACCTCTTCTATTTAAGACTCAATGGGTTTCTCGAAGCAATGGAACTTTTTTCAACCTATCTCGTGGACTTCGTCATCAAATTAATTTTATCCGTTTTCTCGTATACTTCTGGAGTGATTGTCTTCGAAGTACTTCACCTGGACCTCCTCGATTTAAGACTGAAAGGATTTCTCGAAGCATTGGAACTTTTTTCAACCTATCACGTTGACTTCGTCACCAAATTAATTTTATCCGTTTTCTCGTATACTTCTGGAGTGATTGTCTTCGAAGTACTGCACTTGGACCTCTTCGATTCGAGAGTGAATGGATTTCTCCAAGCAATGGAACTTTTTTCAACTTTATTTTTTTCAACTTTTTTTCAACATTTTTGGCTCTAACGGTGTAGAATCCGAATGGGTGTCTCCGACGTGGAAACGGCACTACTCTGCACAGAGTCGCATGAAGACGCCATTTTTTTTACCTTTCTCGGGGACTTCGTCACCAAATCAATTTTATCCGTTTTCTCGTATACTTCTGGAGTGATTGTCTCCGAAGTACTGCACTTGGACCTCTTCGATTCGAGAGTGAATGGATTTCTCCAAGCAATGGAACTTTTTTCAACTTTATTTTTTTCAACTTTTTTTCAACATTTTTGGCTCTAACGGTGTAGAATCCGAATGGGTGTCTCCGACGTGGAAACGGCACTACTCTGCACAGAGTCGCATGAAGACGCCATTTTTTTACCTTTCTCGTGGACTTCGTCACCAAATCAATTTTATCCGTTTTCTCGTATACTTCTGGAGTGATTGTCTTTGAAGTACTGCACTTGGACCTCTTGTATTTAAGACTCGATGGGTTTCTCGAAGCAATGGAACTTTTTTCAACCTATCTCGTGGACTTCATCAAATTAATTTTATCCGTTTTCTCGTATACTTCTGGAGTGATTGTCTTCGAAGTACTTCACCTGGACCTCCTCGATTTAAGACTGAAAGGATTTCTCGAAGCATTGGAATTTTTTTTAACCTATCACGTTGACTTCGTCACCAAATTAATTTTATCCGTTTTCTCGTATACTTCTGGAGTGATTGTCTCCGAAGTACTGCACTTGGACCTCTTCGATTCGAGAGTGAATGGATTTCTCCAAGCAATGGAACTTTTTTCAACTTTATTATTTTCAACTTTTTTTCAACATTTTTGGCTCTAACGGTGTAGAATCCGAATGGGTGTCTCCGACGTGGAAACGGCACTACTCTGCACAGAGTCGCATGAAGACGCCATTTTTTTACCTTTCTCGTGGACTTCGTCACCAAATCAATTTTATCCGTTTTCTCGTATACTTCTGGAGTGATTGTCTCCGAAGTACTTCACCTGGACCTCTTCTATTCAAGACTCAATGGATTTCTCAAAGCAATGGAACTTTTTTCAACCTATCTCGTGGACTTCATCAAATTAATTTTATCCGTTTTCTCGTATACTTCTGGAGTGATTGTCTTCGAAGTACTTCACCTGGACCTCTTCGATTCGAGAGTGAATGGATTTCTCGAAGCATTGGAACTTTTTTCACTTTTTTTTAAAACTTTTTTTCAACTTTTTTGGCTCTAACGGTGCAGAATACGAATGGGTATCCTCGACGTGGAAACGGCACTACTCTGCACAGAGTCGCATGAAGACGCCATTTTTTTTACCTTTCTCGTGGACTTCGTCACCAAATCAATTTTATCCGTTTTTTCGTATACTTCTGGAGTGATTGTCTTCAAAGTACTGCACCTGGACCTCCTCGATTCGAGACTGAATGGTTTTCTTCAAGCAATGGAACTTTTTTCAACTTTCACGTTAACTTCGTCACCAAATTAATTGCATCCGTTTTTTCGTATACATCTTGCTTAATAAGCTATAGTAAGTTGTCCAAGAATTATTTAATCTATTCATGCTTAAATTGTCTATAATTTCTTTTCATGTAAAAAGAACTAACTAAAAGTCAACGCCAGTGGATTTGAGTTGCCTGGAAACCCTAGCGATGAGCACCCAACAGACAAGTGGACAAAATGACATGGCAGATTATTACTTTAGTTGATATCGCACAAGTCTGTCGAAGAATTATAAAATTTATTACCCAAACATGAATCTTCAAAGTATAAAATAAAATTCTTAAACTAATTAATTTTCGAAAAATAACTTTGAAATGCTAGCAGAGAAATTTATTTTTTTTAACGAAGAGATTTTAAAGCAAAAAAAAATTGATCTGCATCGGCCGGGAATCGAACCCGGGCCGCCCGCGTGGCAGGCGAGCATTCTACCACTGAACCACCGATGCTTCTTATTAATAGTCGCCCGAATGTTCTCATTTAAAGCTTTAAAGTTGAATAAAACTCACAAATTGTGTTGTAAGACAAAGGCCATAAATTAAGAGGCATCGCTCACGTATAAGTATTTGGACGATAAGATTTTTGTTTGTTTCTAAAGCTTTTAGCAAGATCACAAGAAAATAAAAACTAGTAAAACTTCAAAGTATCATCATCATCGTTTATTTGTTTTCATAACTTTATCGTACACTTTCAGATGCATTACAATTTGTTTCTGCTAATTAATACGATCTTATTATAGCCGAAATTTATATAAGAATCCGTTAAAATGCGACAGAATAATTCGTTAGGTAACCAATTAAATAATATAGTGTGCACAGATTCTGGAGAATATCTGTATTAAGACTGTCATAAAATTGATAACTACAATTATAATACAAAGCAACACATGTTTGTTTAGTGTACAAGCCAGATAAAAAAAAAGAAAATATTCGGGTTCTTTGTATATATTTCTCAGCATTTCAATGTATGAAATCAAAGTCGAAAGCATGAATTGTTTTAAATTTTCGCGATTGAGAGGCATGGTTCTACTAATGATCCGTTCGATCATCGCTATCGAACTTCATATGCATGTATGTTCAAGGGCCAAAGGCCCTCAAAGATTAACAAATTACAGCTAAGGTTGGAAATTAAGTTCTCGCAGCACAGTTGTTGGTAGAATACAAATGATACGCCGACCATTCGAGCCCCCCTTCGGTGCAGTGCTCTCGCACCAGAAGCGTCTACTTATAAGGCGTCCGATATCGAGGAACCGAACCCGAAGGTCTGCTTGATGCTGTGCCAGTAGTACCGATGCCAGTTCGTCTTCATGGCGTCATATTCGGAGGCGGGAATGCCGGTCTGCATCAGCGTCATCATTGTGCTCGACGACTGCAAAAAGGATGGACAATCAAAGAGAGTTATTAACATGTTGCACAAAGAGACAGATACTATACAAATCAAAAGAAATAAAGTTCAAATGCTATAGACAATTTCTGTCGACAACGAGATTTCTTGTACCTCTTTGCACCAGGCATTGACATAATTTACTGTCCGTTCTTTATAAAAGTTGCCTCATGGCTAGATATTTAAAGCAGAAAGATTTATATCTCATGCTCTAACCATTTCGGAGGAAAATTTGTTTGAAAATTTTAAAGACGGAAGGGGGCGTGGCTGAAATACCATATAGACATATTCTGCATTCATACAAAACGCACCTAAATCAAAAGGAATTATGTCTCTAGCTCTTATCATCTCGGAGAACGATGTGTTTATACATAGAAACGGACAGACAGGCAGACAGACGGACAGTCGGACATGGCTTCACCTTGCTACATACATTTTTACAAACTTAATATACAATTTGTACCTTCAGGTACATTCTATAAATATTCATTAAGATTGACGGATTAGATGACATTAAAATAACATAAGCTAATTGAGACTCTGATATAATAATCAATATTTGTTAATATTTCTTGGTAAGTTTCATATTTTAAAGAAAGTATTTCAACAAAAACTAAATGAGAACCCCCATGAAACATTTATCTACAAAAATAAACAAAAAATGCCCACAAATACCTATTGTAAACCCATATTGAGTGACAATAAGAACCCTCTATTTTGTCATGCACACATAATACTGTAAAGTGTGTGTTTCCCTGGCAACTTACAGTTTCCTCCAGCTCTATGACAACATTGGAGTAGTGTCCGGAAGCCCAGTTTTTCAGACGCCAGCTCTGCTGAATCTTTTTCTCCGGCACCAGCTCCTCGAACTTCCCCAGCACAGTGCCGCCGTATAAAGCGAACCTGCAGGGGAAACATGGCAAATTAGTAATCTACTAGATTCCGGGAACTGCATTTGGGAAGGGGAAGGCAACTCACTCGCCACCGCGAACAGCATCCACTTTGGCGGGCGCCCGCGTGAACGCCGTGAGCATATCCGACCTGGTGAGGACGTTGTACAGATCGTTTGCGCGGCAGCGGAACTCCTCGGTCATGCTCAGGGTGCGCACGTCGAGCTTGCAGCCGACAGCCGAATTGGACCCCTTGGGCGATGACAGCGAGGTGTTGGAGGCCGCCTTCTGAGCGGCATTCCGGGCATTGCTGGCTTCCTGCGAGTGGGCATTGGCATTGGCGTTCACCGCCTGCTGGCTGTCCTCGGCGCCCTTCTTTGGTAGGATGAGGTTCTTGGAGTACTCCTCCTTGAGCTCCCGAATGTAGGCGCCCAGCTGCTGGCGCACCTTGTCCCGGCCCACATTGTACATGAACTGCTTGAGGGTCTCCGACTCGTCGTTGGACTCGTCGATGGTGACGGTGATCTCAACGTCGCTCAGCTCGTTCTCCTCCGACAGATTGGGTATGGTCAGCTTGCCCTTGTGGCTCAGTTTGCTGTTGCCCAGCAGGCGCCCGGACCACTTGAGCACCAGTTCCCACTCGTAGAAGAAGATCAGCTTGCCCTTGCGGTTGTTCACGGTGGCCTCTCCGGTGCACGTGTCCACCGCATTCACCTCGCACTCGATCTCGCCCTGGCCTGCTAAAATCCAGGGAAACAAATTCGATTTTGGTAAGAATTTTAGGTTAGGATGCCTCGCCTGGGTGCGACTTGCCTATCTTAAAGTCCTTGAAGAGCTGGTGCAGGCGCTCCTTGGACCAGGGCGTGGCATTCTTCTCCGTCCAGTGCCAGTTGTTCACGTTGGTGGCATCCGGACGCTCCTCGACGATCCAGCGCGGATCTCCTTCGCCCCACTTGGCCATTTCTTTGGGAACTACGATGGGAACTTTGGAGTCGGTCTCTTTGGCTGCGATTTGCGGGCCAAGTTTGTATGGAGCGGTCGGCGGGGGGGAGGCGCTTCGGTTCCGGTCCGAGTGGGCTTCCGGTTTGCAAGGTCCGTTGGCTCGGGCACAACGGCGTTTGTTAGGGATTCGAAGGGGAAGTTTCTAGAACCGTCAAAAATTTCAACTTAATTCCACGGGAGTGACCGTTTAATCGGGCACTACTTGGTTGCTGACTGGTCACACCTAACAACCACAAAATCAACTAACGCCTAGCGCGTCAGAGATGCTCGAATTTTAGAGCTAACTTCTAAGTTCAGTTTAATTTATAAAATTGTAATTCAGAAGATATATGTGTGTTTTAAGGAGTGAATATCAAAATATGTTTCTTTTGTATCCTTTTGCAGCTGGGTCAGATGTCTCCGAGCACCTGGAGAATCAGGACACGCATTTTTCCCCCCACATGAACGGTGCTAGCCGAAAACGCCTGCGTTTTAGTTGCCCAAAAGGGAATCTCGTCGACAAATCTTGATTACATCGTTTTTAATTAATTTCTTGTGATTTATATAGCTATGTAGGCATAACTGGTAATGAATTAGCAGCCCAACCACAAAATTCGCAACCGCAATGCCTATTTAATGCAAATTTAAGCGACATAACAAAATATATTCAAAAGGAATTCCCGAAAAAACAAAAACAAAACATTTCTGACTGTATTCAAAACAATCAATGACACATATCATTACCTGAAAGTGTTACAACTCAATTCAAATAGACTAAAATATACGTATACCAAATGTATACCATACAAAACTAAAATTATACGTGCCCCGATTCTCCAGGTGCTTGGAGACATCTGATACAGCTGCTAAAGGATGCAAATGGAACCAATTTTAAAACTTTAATTTTAAGAATTTTAACAATTGGTTCAATACATTTTTCTTTAGCAATTAAGTCCCGAACAGACCCTGTACAATAGCCTATTTATTTTCCAATTTAATCAATCAATGTCCAACAAATATCTTCCATAAAATACATAAATCCATTATAAAATTGTATAAAATTTTATTTCCGGTCTTTGTAATGCCGCTTTGGAGATCTTGATCGATAGCTATTTGATCTTCGGTCGCGAGATGACCGTGATCTTGAGGAACTGCTTTCTCGTCCCGCGCAGGATGAGAATCTCCCACTTCCAGACCTGGATCGAGGCTCGGTCTGGGGGGATCCTTTGAGATCGTTTCGGGTTTTTGATCGTTGGGAGCTTAGATCCCTTGAGTTTTCCAGCTCCATTTCAGGGCTCTCCGACCAGCGCCAGTTTCGCCCGCGTTCGATTTGATCATCCCAACTGCAAAACGATCCAAACATTTAAATCTTTACGGAAATCAAGAGCAGAAGTTCGTTTACCTGGGAGTCTTGGCTGTGGGGGTTTGTCTTGCGGTTCGCTCAACTCTCGGAGTCCTTGTGAACTCCAGTTCCGTGTTGTAGAGATTATGGGGATTTCGAAAGATGTGCAGGTAGCCGCACTGGTTACCTTTGGGACATTTTCGGGTTAAGGACAAACCTTTAAGAAGCAATAGATGTTGGTATGTACAGATAATAAGTATGGAGAATGTTAGTTTCTAGCTAGCTAGTTTTCAAAGGATACGGTTTTTGACGGCAGGCAGTTCACGTACCGCAAACTGCGCCGCGCCAGGTTTTCAAATTGGAAAACTCCACATTAAGGCGGCGCGAGGCGTAGTATCTTCCTTGCAGGTTGATGAAGGCTCTAAGAGCGGATCTGAATGAAATATAGGGTGGAAAATTATGAAGTTAATTAGTTATGGTTCTCAGACAAACCGCTCGTGGGTGTACTCGACGAAGACGTGACCCCTCAGGTGCTCCAGCGTGTTGCGCACTGTGCGAAGGTTGAGTATCTTGCCGAACTTGCCCAACTCCTCGACGGCATCCTCGAAGAACTCGTCGTAGTCGTTGCGCAAGTCCCGTTCCGTCAGCTCCAGATCCTCGTCAGCCGTAGCGTACTCCTTGTGCTCCGCCCGCCGGTCGTGGAGCAGGGAATGCGCAAAGAAGTGCCGGATGAGCAGGATGCTGCTGAGCATGGGCCTTGTGTGGTTGAAGGTGCAGCCGTGGCCAAAGCGGCAGCAGTTGGTGCGGCTGAAGAACTCGCAGGCCCGCTCGCCGGGGTGCGTTTCCATGACGCGCAGCAGGTGCTTCGGGGGCTTCTCTGTCTCCGGGTTGTTGAGATACTCGTCCATGCTCTGCATCATGGCCTCGAACTCGGCGGCCGCCTGGGCCTCTCGTTCCCGCTGCTCCTCGCGCAGCTTGCTTCTCGCTGCCTCGCGCTCCGCCAGCTCCCGGGCCTGCTCCGCCCGCAGCAGCTCCTCCTGCTCCCGCTCCACGCGCCTCTTGGCCTCGTCCAAGCGGAACTGCCTCTGGGCGATGGCTTCCCGCCTCAGCCACGCCTCCTCCTCGGCCTGCTGCTGCCGCTCCAGGGCGAGCCTCTGGAACTGCTCTAGTTCCTCCTGGCTCTGCAGCCACTTCCGGTATTCCGGATCGGAGAGTTTCGCCGCCTCCGCTTCCTCCTCGAGCCTGTCGCGCTCTTTTGCTTTCTTTTGGCGCCGCCACTGCCTCTGCTTCTTCTTTGTCGCGGCTCTGGAAGGTTCGAGACTCTGTAGTCTCCGTAAATACAAAAAAACCAGACGAAAAGAGTTGTTTACCTTCTTCCCGGCATATTTTTGCTTTTGTTTAGAGTCGCAATTTCCTCTGCCGGCAGAGCTGGTGGTGAAAATTGAACAGCTGTTTTCGATGCTATGTTGAAGTGTGCGAGGCAACGGATATACGAAGTGGAGGATAGCGGCGAAACATTCGGTAGAGGAGCACAGACATAGAGGGGTGAAATGGAAACTCACCTGCGCGCGCAGTTTGAATTCCACACATTTCTAACGCCTTGCGGCATTAACTAGAGAAGTACAATTAGTTTGTACGGTTTAAGTTTATATAGGTTTCTTGGTAGGCATAATTTAGATGAACTTTGCTGATAATATGTGTTTTTCGTACATTTTGAAGAGTTTCTGCTTAATGTGTATATGCAGCCGAATGCTCCGATGCGAATAAACCATTAATGATTCAATGGTTAATGTTTTTCTGCCATTTGCGTGATTTGTATGAAAATTTACCTTCCACATATTTTAAAAGCCCCGCGCTCTATACAATTTCCCAAGCGTTTTAAGATTCCGTTATTTTTTTTTTAAGATACCAATACCAATGAATTTTGTGCATGGCGGGCATACATACATACATATTTAAGAAAACATATACATACATACATATGTAAATATTGGTTACTTTATTGATCATTTAAAATATATTTTCTTTCTGTTCGGCTCTGTATCATAAAATAAACCCTAATCAATACTACATACATACATATATCCTATATCAATTACAAGCATTACTGGATTTTTTATAATGCACGTAAACGCACAGCATGCGCCATGGTTCGTAGCTTGGCCAACAGCGGAATCTTTCGGTTAATCATCTAAAATTTAGATTTAGATTCTGATTTAGATTCTAAATGATGCCTGCATTGCAGAAAATTCATTGGTACATATGTATGTACGTATGTATGTACATTATGCAATTGATTGTTATAAAATGAAAACGTTATTACCAAAGTTATATACAAACATATGGTTGTACCTTCTTGCAAACGAACTAATTATTGAAATAATTGTCGGACATTATATAAAAAATGTAGTAACCTTAAATTAAAGGAACATAGACTGTGCACAGTGCCACAACTGCGTATGTGCATATGTATATACACATACATATCTATGTAGTATGTAGAATACCTTAAAGCGTCTATCATTTTATATATTTTATACTTTCAAATTTTATTGCATAATTTAAATATCGAATAAATATTATACATACATATAATATTGTATAATATCAATATTTATAATATAATTTAAATTGGTATTTGATAATTTCATGCAATAAATTTCTACGACTTTCAAATTGCAATTAATTCTGTTGCAGCATCTTCCGCAATCTTTGCAACGAAATTGCTTACATACATAGTACATAAATAAATATACATATGTACATATGTACATATATATATATATACATATAAAGCCACATATAAAGGCTTGCACACCAAGCCAAAACAAAAATTTGACATAATTGGCTTGACTAAAGTTGCTACATTTTTTTTTTAATAAGATCTGAAAAATAAATTGAATCCTTTATATAATATGTATAATATGTAACATATTGAACCAATAATATTTTTGCAAATATTTTATAACAGACAAACAATAACGAATTTTACAGGTAGCTAGCAGCCCTCGGCTCTGCACCCGTTATTTTCATACATACACTAGTCGGCACAATTAAAAAATGGTGGACATTTGTATGTACAATAACTTTTGAATGGTTTAATTATTAAACTTTAATATAACGCAATGATTTTTTTTTTCGTTTTACTTAGTGCTAATACAAACTTAAAAATAATTAATTCAACATTTTGTCATATGAGCTTGCAAACATATAAGCTAAGTATTTCCCAAAATTGCACAATTTGTTTTTCGTCAACATAATTGTGCGGACTAGTGTATGAGCCGAATTATGTATAAAAGTGTTAGTGTAATGGAAAAGGATCCGAGCAGCGCAATGTGAAGCTGAAAGAGCGGTTTCAGAAACAAATAATAACTGTGAAAATAGTCATGGGCGCCCTTAAATGTAAATTAAATATAAATACATAATCATTTAAATATAAATTTATTTTCTAGCTACGAACTACAGTCTTAAATTATTTATTTATTTGGTAAATTAAGCAAATTCAATTAAGTGGCAATATATTCGTAAATCTGAGAACATTAAAAATAATCTACTCATAGGTATTGTCATTATTAACCTTTAATTTTATTATAATTTATATTAATATTATTTCTGATAAGTTGTATTAAGTTATTTTTGTCGAGTTTTATTTTTTACGTTCCTTCTGCTTGCCCAATAGCTTACATGTTATATGCTTTTTTTTTTCTAGGAGGCCTTTGTCTAGTAGGTTGTTTTAATAACTCCCAATCGAAACAGCTTAGTAAAAGTTTTCTGCATATATTTTATTTAAAGGTTCGACAATTTGAGGCCTTTTGTAGGCAACTTCAACCACCTTCCACCCAAGTGAAACAACTTCGTACAAGATTTCACTATATATTTTATTTAAATGCTCGATAATTGGTTTTGCATTTATTCATTATTTGTTTTCGTTACGTATAAATGTAATCATTTCAACTTATGCACCCTGATCCACATCAACAGTTTTGTTCTGTGCATAGGTATTAGGTATATATTTGTGGAATTCATATTCGATACGTGCCATATATTAAGCTGTAAACTAATCACAATCTCCTACGTGTCATAACAATGTCGAGGAATTTTAATTACCTAATTAACTTATTGGTGAATCAAAAAAATTATTTTAGCCCATAAATTCCTAGTATTGCCATCACATTCGAAAAACATGGCTAATGGCGTTGCCATATTATGTGTGTTTCACTGGTCCTATTGGAGTTGAAATTTGTATATAATACTTTTTTATTATTCGGATATGGTAACAGATACATGTAGCTTAAATAATTATTTTAAATGTGAAAATAAAACTTCGACCCTAATGAGTGGGTACTTTTAATTATGTAAATTGGACAAAACGTACTTCTGAATAGCAGATTTTGGTAGTAAAGGTATTGGTTTTCCTTGTTTTTCCGTATTGTTTTTCTTTGTGATCCTGCTACCAAAACCGGGTATTCAGATGTACGTTTGGTAAGCTTTGTTATACAAAACATTATAAGCTTTTTTATAATAACAAAAAATCTTTAACAAAAACTTTATTTGTCTCTTTAACTACAATCTTTTGTGGCAACTTTACCTAGTGTATAGAACACATACCTTACATTTTATCTGTGTAAATGTATGTAAAATGTAAGGACAACGTAAGATGTAAGGTAAAATACGCTTTATTTGACCAAGTGTCAACAAAGACTGCTATAAAATTATGTCGCGTTCATAGAATTAATATTAAATGTGTTCTTCAAAGCATATTTTACGTATTTTAAGCAATGCATTTGAATTGCAAAAGCTAATCATAGCCCTTTAATCAAAAAATATTATTTTATGGATCATAGTAATTGCCCATAAAAGAGATTGCCGTTTTTTACATTATACATAAAAATGTATATGTAAAGCTTATTTATATTGTCAGTAATTAGAGCAACAGCCTCGCCATAAGTTATGGCCTATAAATTATGGCAGCTTCAAACTGTTCGAAGGTTTTTGGGGAAAATGCGTCTTTCAGAAGCTTTCACCACAAGTTGCCGAAAGCCAAGCCCCTCGTTTCGAACTGAGCTTTGTGGCTGCAACATCTGGCAGCCCCTTCACGGGCGCCCCAAAATGTTGCCCGCGCTGGGGGGAGTGCTCCATCGAATCAGTGATTCAGGGAATCTGGTGCGCGTTGGTTCACTCAAAGAGCATCGGTACTAGCACTTCGTGTTCCCAGAGCCGCTCTCGCCACCGCGCTCGTGACTCGCTCGGGATCCGAATCCGGAATCCGGAAACCGCGCTCCCTGCTCCGGGCTACGGACTCCGGGCTTGGGTCTCCGGCTTCGTCGCCGGATCGTTTGAGCAGCAAGAAAAGCCGCACAAGCTTCGGGCTTGAACCCGCAAACTCGCCAAAAACAGTTGAAGTGAAATTCTTGCGGCACAATTTGATATTGAATAAGTGAAATAATTCCCAGCTACCTTCAAGTTTCCCGCGAAAATCCTAATTCTGGAATTTCCTTAGCTCAAATTTGAACAATAACATCATATAGCGGGCTACGTTCCAGCAATGCATCTAATTGGATTTATGCTGTTTTTGGCAGCGCTAACAGGTGAGTGACGCACAAAATCAATTTAATATTGGTGGTCACATAAAATCATTAACAAACAACCAATGAAAATATTAAAAATATATTTAAGTGACTCCAAAAACAAAAGTTCTAAGCAACAAACACAGAACAAATCAAAACATGATTACCGATAAGGCAAATATTTAAAAGAAAAACTCTTAAGTAATTCACTCAAATGTGTTTATAAATGATTCTAATCTAAAACCAAAAATGTGAGCTTATGAATGAAATAAGCAGCAGTATGATTGTGTTAGATTAAAGTGAAACAACCATACAAAGTATCCAAATCCGGATTGGATGTCGTAAACGATTATTCAAATACAAAAACAAATTTCACCTCATCCTAAACTGATAACGTTAGTGAATAACATATTGTAATGTAAAACCTTTGAGATCCCCAAGCATTTCTTTAATATACGGTTTCACAACGTTCTTATTTAACTAAACTTTGCTTTATAATATTATTTTTGTTATTTAGTGCTTGCGTTCAGTGTGTCATTAGCAAGATGAGGTAACAGAGGGCTGGGGTGGAGGGTGTCTTCCGAGTTACGTTGTGGGTTTTATTTTTGGTCTCATGGACAGCGTTTATTATGTTCTTGGCTCGTCGCCCTCTGGACAGGTACGAGTCTCGGTTTCAGTCTCAGCCCCTCTNTTATTTAGTGCTTGCGTTCAGTGTGTCATTAGCAAGATGAGGTAACAGAGGGCTGGGGTGGAGGGTGTCTTCCGAGTTACGTTGTGGGTTTTATTTTTGGTCTCATGGACAGCGTTTATTATGTTCTTGGCTCGTCGCCCTCTGGACAGGTACGAGACTCGTACTCGTACTACGAGTCTCGGTTTCAGTCTCAGCCCCTCTCTCCTGGTTGATTCATAATGTGGTGGTGGTGCGGTGGTTTCCGCCTTCCGCTCGCCGCCTTCTGTGGTTACGTATTTATCAATATTTCCGCTCGGTATTTAGTTTTGTAGCTCAAGTGTCGCGATGGCTAATAGAAAATCGATAGCACATTGTTGCACACAGCAGTTCTTTGTCACGAGTCCGAATCTGACAAGATGTCCAAGCCGAAGCCCTTTTCCACGTTGTCAGTCAGTCAACGATGTTTGCTCTTAGTCTTTCGATCAATTTCAGCTGCCTAAAAGCTGTCTGGGCGATGTTAAGTCGCATCCTGGGGACGGCAGGCCATTTCAATGGCCTGCCACATGCCTCTGATTTTCCACTTGCCGCTCCGGCCTGCGGCACTTCAATCTGCATGCTCCACATTTATGTGCCAGTGCTTTTTTGGATCCTTTTCGGTTGGTCCTTTGCTTTCTTTGATTTCATCCCAGACACTTGCTATCTCCTCATCGTCCTCCTTTCGAGCGTTTTTCGCACTCTCCGCCCGGGTCCTGGCAAATATTTAATTTAAGCCTGGCGAAATGTGTATCTTACCGCAGGGTATCCACAATTTGTGTCACACTTTGTAGTGCAATAAAAGGTGGAGCCAACTGCGTGCAAACATGGCAGATAAAGACGTAGCTTTTCGTACTTGTATCTCTCCTAACGATTTTAACTTCTCGCTTTTTCTTGAGTGGGTGTTGTATTTTTCCAGTAAATTAAGTATTTATGCAACACTTGCTTTGTCTTGACTCAAAATGTATAATAAATGATACAAGCTTTGTTAATTTCGCTTTCATATCCGGTACTGATGATCTTAAGTCTAAGTTGTGCAAATTCCGTGGCTTGAGATTTGATAAAGCTTCGCAAAAACTTAAAATTAAATAAAGCTCTCTCTAAAATTTGATATCTCACTTCCGCTAACAGAAACCTCTTAACTCTGTGGTTTATAGGGACAATTTGTTTTAAGGTATTGCCAGTCGAGAGACAAATGTTTCCATCTTAAATGCACAGCCTTGCAGTTGCTTTTATCCTCGGCAGCGGAATATCCTTTTCGCGCCCCAGCTCCGTTTATTTCAGCCGCTGTGTCCCACTTGCGGTTTTGTTTAATTACGCATATTACTCCGCCTTTCCCTTGCCACTCGGCAACTGTCACTGCAACTGCCTCCCTGCATCCTTGTGTCCTTACATCCTGCCTTTCAATGCCCGCTGTCCGCTGCCCGCTGGTGTTGTTGTTTCTGGTGCTGCGGTCACTTGCTGACGAGGACGAGTACGAGGACGAGTGCCTTTGGTTGGGCATCTCTTGAGGCTTGTCAACAGCAGGAAGCATATCCGGAGCCGGGGCATGGCATCGGATCGAGTTGCTTTGCGGTTACCAAGCATTTCCGCCCACGGGGGTTGGTTGGTTGGTTGGTTGACTGGCTGGTTGCAATTGTCAAGTGACCAACAGCCTCGATTTGGCCAACTTAGAGGGTGGCAGAGCCCAATCGGTGGCTGGTTAATTACTCAGGCTGGGGCAAGTGCTGCCGCCCCCGCAGTCGAGAGTGCTCGTGCCGCCTGCCAGGCAACTGGTATTTATCATATTTATCCAGCAAATTCCACAAATTAAAATCAATATGAAGCCTGCAGCAGAGGCAATCATTAATTATACAAGCGGCCGCGCTGCTGCTGCTGCTGCCACTGCTGTTGCTCTGGCTGCTAATGAGGTAAAGTGTCGACAGCAACGCCCCCTGCGGAAAGCGTCGCATTACTTTCGGCCAGCACTGTTCCCAACCCCTTTCGCTATCTGTTTGCGCACTTTTAATTGAGGGAAAGGTCGACGTCGCATCGATTTTAGTGCCAAACGCGCGTCAACCAAACAATTCGTACACTCGACCTTCCGAAACACAGGTCGAAAAGCTGATAACGGCCTGCAGGTCTATGAGATCATTTCCACTCAATGGGGGTGATTCAAAAATTGTGACATAATTTACCTATTATTAAGATTATTAGTCGCACGAAATTTCAACCATACTTGCAAAACATATTTAATATGAAATATTTTTATTTATTCTCGTAAAATGTCTACTGATTGTACGTAATATAAATACAAGAGGTCAAGCGGCAATAAATTGGAATTTTAATGTTTTAGAAAGCATCAGAACAACCTCTCAAAACACAAATACCTCATTTGTTATAATATATAAATATATAAATTGAAGTAAATATATAAATAAATGTTGAAATATTACGCTTCAGTTTTATGATCAAGGAAACAACAACAAGATGTAAACAAATAACTTAAAGCTTGAAAATTTAAAGATAAAAGGTATTGTATTGAAATAAGCTAAAAAGCTGGTAGAAAATTTATAAAAACACATTTAAATTTTACAAAAGCGTGATAACCATTTTTTCTATATTTTTATCTATGTGTTTTTTTAATAGTTTTATCTATTTTTTTGTTAAATGGTTTTAATTTACAGACTAACTAAATGTTGAAAAACTGATAGCAGCCTGCAGGTCTATAGGATCATTTATATTTTAAAGCGAACTATTTGAAATATGTGATTTATTTCTTACCTTGTATTATTTGTCGTACAAAATTTCAAGCCCATTAGCAGAACACACTTTATATAGCATATTTGAATTTATACTCATAATACTTAAATGTAAATAAATAACATTTAGCTCAAATATTTATAGTCAAGAGGTATTGTATTCAGGAAAATTCTGAAAACAAAAGTGTGATTCCCGTGTTTCTATAATATTCCTATCTATTAAAATAGTTTCGTTTTAATCTATAGACTAACTAAAGGCTTTGCTTGTGCGAATGCGTAATTTGGGTCGAGGACCGGGGGCTGGGGCGAGTAGTTGGTTAGTTGTAGGCGTAGATTTGTACATGCCCACGCACGGGTCGGTGCTGGCGATTCAATTTAGTTTTGCCACTTAACCCCAGAGTGCCCCCCGCGCGGCGGTCGGGCTGCCCGCCACCTTTGGCTCTGCCTCGCGGCGGGGCAGAGGGCGGTCGCAGTGCAGCGCATGATAAATTGCCACTTGACTTTGCATATTTGCGCTGTCAACGGGTCGTGAAAATGGGCGATGGCCCTGCCTCGGGAGGGATGCAGAGGCAAGCACCATTCTATACTCTCCGTCATCAGCAGCGGTCCCAACGCACTGGCTCTCACTACTTTATTGTTGTTTATTGAATTTGTTCAACTTTTGCCGCCGCGTCCGAGCAAAGTTTCTCTCGTGTGTGAAAGGGGATGCAAACTCATCAACCTTGACATCTTTTAAGTTTTGAGGATGCCTCCGGAAAAGTCTAGAACACCGAAAAAAATTCCCTAAAATCAGAAAACGGGTTAGGGGATGAAAATCAATAGGTACCGAGGTATTTAACACCCCGTCAACAATTATTATGTATGTTACATATTCATTGGCTATGAATATCTGGGGAAGGTTTGGCCTCTTTTTCGAGTGTTTCTTTCATTTCACTGACACATCCAAAAGTGTCCTGTCATCCTTGCGAGTTTTCGGGCGCCTCCTTTCTGCCGGCAGCCTTGTTCCTATTTTCATTTTTCGCTTTCATTTTGCATGCATGATTTTTGCTGCCAGCATGTCCTTTGCTTCCTTTTTTGTGTTTGTGTCACTTTCTGCTCCCGCCCCGCTTTTCGTTTTTTTTTTTAATCCGACAAGCACTCCACTTTGGAGTGTCTGTCAGGTGGTGTCGTATCGTGCATTTGAGTGTGACACCACTGACACCGCCCCACTCAGGCCCCCCGCTTATCTGTCGGGGGCAGAGAGTGAATAATTACAATTGCCGCCTGTGCCCCGGAGGCGCCCGGTGGTACTCGTATGTTCACACCTGAAAAGTGTAACCCCCGATAAAAGATTCGGCGATTTTCCCGATTTATGTGAATTATTTGCGGCATTTAGGGGCTTCCCTGGTTTAATGATTCCATAAAATTAATGCCCAAAAATTGCATAAATTGGTGTGCATAGCTTTAATATTTTGTTTAAGAGATATATGACCTAGGATTATGACCTAGCATGCTATGACCAAACTTCGATTATTTCATTATTTAATATAATGAATAACACGTGCAATACAATGTTAATTACAATTCGAATGCCTGCTTAGCTGTGTCTGTGAATTTTTATAACCGGTTTTTATTGAATTCATACAAATGTACGTTTTTGATTGGCATCAAAAGCTGATTCCTTGTCCCTCTATCCGTCTATCCGTATGGAGGTCCATATCTTGGAGACAATATTAGATGGGAAAACTAATTGTATATTCAGATTCATGTGATGCCAGTGCAGTACAAGTTTTTTTTCACAAATCGGCTACCTCCCCCGCACACCCACAAACCACGAAATTCTGTGACGTCCACAAATTTAACTTTGGAGTTACCAAATTTGGATATTAAATTGGTAGAGCCAATATCTAACTTTATTGCGAAAATCAGCCGGTTACGCCTACTTTTGCCTGCGCAATTGGTGTTGCGCCCACAAGCTTCATTGAAACATTTCACTTTTCATCCGCATGTTCTAAAAGTCAGGTGCAAGCTGAGAACCGGGGCTTTGTAGTCGCGACACTCGACTATAATCGTTCTTGTATCTTATTTAGAAAACGTATTCCCGAAGTAGAACCACTAACGAGGGCTGATGTCACTCAGTGTTCAATTACCATTAACACAATCATAAATAACCACCCGAAGTCATCCAAACCCAAACAAAGAAGCAAACAAAGAACTCAGATAGCCAACACTGTTCGGACATGCAAAACCCAATTCCTGCTGTCTCATCAAAATCCATCAGTGGGAAATAAAGTCACAGCCATGGGTGTTTTTTCCCGGACATTCTTTATTTAGCAGCTGAACGTCGGGGCAGGGAGTTGTCGAGTGCATCACTCTGTGCGAGGCACAAGCACTTTGACATTTCAACAAATTGCTGGGGCAATTACCGTTCACCGAGTCAAATGCTTTCAGTTGTTTGATGTGTGGCATGTCCAGAAATCATTGCACTTGTGGCATGAAACTGCGAGTGCGGGCAACCACAAGTCCAGCGGCAGAAAAGTGTTCAACTTAGATTGTTTCTCGGACCCTGCTTTGTTTATGATTTAATCAATTGCTCATTAATTAAATGCCTTACAGGCTTTTGTTGCAAAAGGCTGGGGCGTTTATGTTTCAATTTGTGACGGGGCGTGCGTTTATCATCAATTAACCTTTGACCCCTGGCCAAACAATGGGAGTCACGGATGATATGAGTCAAAGTCAGTCAAGCTCCGGTGCAGAGGTCGTAGGCTACATGCTGTGAAAAAAGGGGGAAAATTGAAAGCCATTCAAAGCAGACGGGCGGGCGTTGTGCAAGCGGGGGCGTGGCAGGAATGCCAGTGATATAATTTAATTAAACGGCCCAGAGATATATATGGCCATTTGTATGTATACTCGAATGGTGCCATAAAACACATGCCGGTTTTCGGGCGAATTTAATTGATGTTTATGCACGGCCCATTGGCACGAGTTTCCCGGTACAATCGCAATGTAAAAAGCATTGGCAAAAAATCGTTAATAATAATCGATTTGTGTGCGTTTTCAATCAAACGAAATAAATAAACAGGAACTGCGGACAACAGAAAGCATTTCGAATGGCCGGCGATTTAATCGTTTTGCATGGCCACCTTTTTATGGCTCCCCATCTGACATTGTTTTTTGGTTTTTCTTCCTTCCACATCTTTTTTTTTTGCCAATTGCTTTAGCACGGATTTATTTATTTAACAGAAAAAATGTAAATACAGCAATAAGCGATACAATATAGAAACAAATTGATGCAAAAATGGATTTTATTTGCGGTCATTGAATAACAACTGCAATTTTTGTGGCAAAAACATGATTCCAAAAGCATTTTATGCTAATACAAAACGTTTTCTTTTGTATTTGAGCCTTGGAATGTGTTTGCTTGGCTCAACTGTTTGCTGATATTTTTGTAGAATATTTTATTTCATAAATTAGAACATTTTAAGTGAAGGTTAGACATGCAGTGCAAGACTGGCTCTTAATTAATGACACAATTCTCATATGCATATCAAAACCAAGGGTTTTTTATTGCCCCAGTGCAAATACCCCTTTTTGGGGGGGCGGGCATTCTTGCCCAAACTATTTCATCAGGAGCACTTTGCCTTTTCCGGCGCGGCAGGAAAAAAGCATTTTAAACTCTGCGGCCAATTTATGTGGCTGCTGCGATTCCCCATGAATACAAAAACGCGGCTGCCAAGCGAGCCTGTACTTATGTGTATGCACATGTGATAAAAGGCAGAGCGGCTCATAAAAAATGCACCACATAATGCCACACGACCCGGCCGGGTCACGCCCACACAGCCTGCCACTCCGCCCTAGACCGCGGGAAAGTGAATGAAATAAATGCGCGTATTGTCTGACAACAAGGAGCAAAAAATACAAAAGCAGCAAAAAAACAAAAAAACAAAAAATGGAAGAAAATCCAGAGAAGGAAATAAAGCACACAAAAATAGCAACAGAAGCTGATGAAGAAAAACTCCAAAGCGAGCGGCAGTTATTACAAGGCTGCGTGTGCCAGGGATGCTAACCTAGTTTATGACGGAGTTTAAATTATCCCTTTGTTTTTCCCACGGTGTTTTTTCCGCTCGCCAAACAAAGGCCAAAATGCTCGACCTGAAATGGCTGGAAAAAGTCACAGCTAGCGGTTGCAGGTTTCATACTGGCCAAGTTAATGGATATTTTGGCTATCAAGAAATTGTATATTAATCAAATCAGGACAGCTGAAGAGGCAATGGCCTAGGTGGCGACTAAATTTTACCCTAAAATGGATTGACTTACCCAAGATAATCATCTATTGTTATTATATTTTTGAAGCAAATATGAAAGTTTTAAACCTGTCAGGTATGCCCCAATCTCCAATAGGTATACATTTTGATGAAGAAAAGCATTGGATGCCTTTAATAATAGACCGAATCGCACTCCACATTTGCGGCTTTTGCGTACGACAGATAAATGCGGGGAGTATATATAAACATATCGTTGACTGTGAGGGATCCCCCTAATGGTGTCTTTAACGAAGGCCAAGGAGATTTGCCCATTGTGGCTTGCCACAGTTGCTTTTAGCCGTAAGCCGCCCTCCATATGACAGGTCTTTATGGCCACGCAATAAACACAAATTGCCTGTCATATGTGCGCTTTTGTGTAACGAGCTCTCGGAAAGTCAGGAAGCTTACCAATTTGTTTCACGAGTGCGAGAGCTCATCGAAAAGCGGTCAGCGCCAGGCCGGCCTACCAGGAGACAGCACATAAATCCCCAGCCCTTGGGGAGCGGCTCCAGATCAACAGGACACCCGAGGCACCAACTGCCAGGGCAGTGCCACCAGCAGTGGCACCACCACCGACGCCACTGACAATTGAATTTATTGGGCCTAGGTCTATCAATCAGTAAATGCGAAGCCACTGGCCGGTTTCTGTCCGATGCTGCAGATCCGCAAGAAGTTGCCCGGCAGACATTACAAATGGCTTTTGCATCGCGCACAGTGCATGCCACACTTAATAAACTCCCCAGAAAAAGCGAACAATCAAACAATTGAATAAACTCTTGTGTAATTTTATGCAAAATTAATTTCACTTAACTGACTTGAGGTAATTTCAGTTCGAATAATAAATCAGATGCTTGAGCTTTACTGAGCAAACTACGAGTACCGTATCCCCATCCAATTAAGGAATTATTTGGTAAGCTTTACCCATTATGGCCAAAAAAGGGGATAACGGCAATCTGTGTGAAAATCTGCGTAAACTGACTCTGAATTATGGCCACAGGGGGAACACTTGAACGCCTCGTTGAGGCACAATATCGTTAAAGTTGGGCCAAAAAATATTATTTCTTACACCTTTCGGGGCCAGTGAAAACATAAACGTCGGGCCCTAAGTGTGGATAACATATGCATAAGGGCCGCCGGAGGCAACTCAAGGCAAGCAAAGGATGTCATTTGGGGATATGACCATCGTCATAACTGGGAGTGCACTTGTTTGCCTGCCTAACAAAGTTGTGGGCCGGGCATTAAATGTTTAATGAATTGCATTAGCCGTCGAGTGGACTGAAGTTTAGTCTAATTAAATGTGCTACCAACTTTGGCAACTACTTGCGGCCACGCCCTGTTGCCTGCCTGCTGCCTGCTGCCGGCTGCCACTTTCCACTCCCACTCCGGCAATTTGTCACTCTTAATGACTTGTCAGCGGGCGCCTGGGCGAGCATGTTGCTGCTGTTTCTTTGGAGCTGGGAACTGGGAGCAGGGATCTGCAGCTAGGGGCTGGCAAAGGACTTTCATCGACTTGAGAATGTAATGTAATTGAAAAGTTTTGGGGTGCACACAAACAGCACGAGCACGAGCAGGGCGCTGCAGTTTCAGTCGTGTTGGCTAGCTGACTTAGCTGCAGTTCCACCCACATACTTACCCGATTCATCTGTGGATCGGGGCGGCGGCAGCGAGCGTCAATGCAGCGCAAATGGAGCGTGGCCATGCCATGAAACAACAGCACGTCCTGGCCAAATTCAATTTGTCAAAAGATGCTGTCACGAAGCAAATGCTGAATGCTTGCTTAATTCCTTCTTGCTAGGGCTGGCAAGCGCAGGGGCTGGGAAAGATATCATTTGTTAGTTGCACGTGAACAGTTAATAAATGCCATGACAAATGCATCGAAGTCTGTCGGAGTGCGTGTTGCAATTACTTCGGCACTCCACACTCGCCGCTTTTTGCTTTCCGGCTTCGTCATTATGGCTTATTGTTGTCGGTGTGTGTTTGTTCACATGGCATATGAGCAGCGGAAGTGGGTCGACCGAGAAGCGGAAACGACAACACAAATATACAAGTAGGTTGCACAAAAACGAAAAGCATGGAACTAGAAAGCAAAGCGAAAACAAATATTCCATGCATTTACTTTGGATGTGTTTGCTATTTTATTAAGAAGTTTTTTGTAAATTCCACATTAATTTTTTTATAATTTGAAAACAGAATATTTTTTAATTGCTTATGGGGCTTACATGGCGTATGCGCAACAAAGTGCCGGTGATTGCTCATACGCCATGTGGGTTTCATGGAATTGGTTTACACTCAATGGTCCATCAGTTTAAAGAAAATACTTATATATTTTATATAGCAAATCCCTATATTGCTAAATTTTTACAAAAAAAGAACTGTGTAATATTTCCGAATGTTTTTAAATGTAATAGTTTGACTTAAAAGTTTTTTCTGCGTGCTCCTTGCCGCCTTTGAACCTCTCACACATTCACCGGCAGTAGATGCACTCGCTTTATATGCCACTTGCCAAGTCCTTGCCTTAATAGCAGCTCGAGAAAGCAAAGCGGATTTTGATGGCTACACGTCGCCAGTGGTGCCAGCGCCATCGGCATCGTCATCGCCCGCACCCGCACCACTAAAGATCAATTTCTCTGCAATTTAAAAATGCATTTAACTTGGGCGAAAAGCCCGCCCATTCGGAGCTCATAAAACTATTGAGGCGTCCCAGAAGTGGGTTTCGCTACGCAGCAGTAGCCCAAAACGAGTTTGGAGGGAAAAACCTTTCAAACTTCTTATGACTTTTGCGAGCACCAGAGCAGCAGCAGCGGCAGCGGCAGCGTCAGAAAAAAACTTTTGGCTGTTGAATAACAATAAGCTGTGAAATGGGTGAAGCCACCACGTCTAGGAGATGGCCAGAAAACGGAGGCGAGTGCCAGGTTGGGGGAGTGGAATAGGGGCAGCTGAAGCAGAAGTCCTGGTAAATGGCTTGGCAGATAAGAGCAGGTAGCTCTGGAAATGGCAATGCGCTTATCTGCTCTGTCGGCACACACACGCTTCGCTTCTAATGCGAAAAAGGCGGCAAAATTTGTTACTTGGCAAGAAAGTGGAAATGCAAGGGGGCCATGTGAATTATTATCCACCCAGAAAGACATATTATGAATTATAACGAGTTGATAGAGTGTAATTTATAAGCTTATCCCAGGCTAAGTGTGAATGTTTTGAAAAGGGATCCAAGCAATTGATCAAAGTTGCAAAGCCACTATTATGTTGATTAGTAATTTGTATCCAAGTTAATTTGAAGCGAATTGAAATTGCCTTTCCCAGCATCAAGTATTTACAGCCTTTGATATTGCTCCGATTTTTGGGCCAGAAGTTCGTGTTGGTCAAGGTTGTTTTGCGTTTGCTCCTGGCCCTCGTATTACGGAAAAGCTCCTAATTAGACAACTGAAAGCTGGCAGAAAGAAGGGGACCTGGTCCGGTGCCGCACTGAACAAAACAAACCAGAAGGAGCCGGGTCTGCAAATGAAATTTACATTTCACTCTAATCCTTTGGCCCGCCTGTCATTTGCACTCGCAGGATGCTGGAATCACCGAAAGGCCGAAACGGAATGGAAAGCCAGGAGTGGGACCTGCTCCTCCTTGCGTTGCCATTGCTGCACTCGTTTGCGCGCTGTACATTTTCATTTTCAACACAAAGTTTTGTTTTATTACCCCGAGGACACGAACAAGACTTTGTAACTTACAAGCCAAATAACAAGTTGGGCCCCGGCCATCCCTGGCAACGAGAGCTCAGTAGGTGTGGGTTGCCCAAGGTTTGTTGCAGTTGTTAAAGTTGGATTTGATAATAAAATTACTTTTGCCTCTGCTCTGCTGCTCTGCTGCTTTGGCGGCGCTCCCGTGATAGCTTTGTTGCTCTTATTGTGTTGTGCCTCGCTCGGGGCTAAGTCCATAAGTCCGAGTTGGCCCAGTTTGCATCTTGACTTTGTAATGAGTCCCAGCTGCGTGCTGTTGTTCCAGTCACAGTCCGAACTCAGTCCTGGCCGCCCCCAAAAATCAATCATTTAAATGGGAGTCGATGGCTCGCTCTGCATCAAACATGAGACACCAACATATGCAATTAGTGGCATTATGTTTGACTCTCTAATGCATTGGCTGCTCCCACGCCTCACTTAATGCTGTTCATTATGCAGAGTGTGTGTTTGAGTCTGGCTTGGCAGCTTCTGCTCGAGGAGAGCTCCGCCCGGCTCAATGTACACTTGAGGTGCTCAAGGATATGGCTCTGATCTGCTAATGGTTTCCTCAGAAGTACAAGGCCAACAGAGCAGGGGTTGTAGATTCCACTCAGAAGGGCCTATACAAATGTAATTAAGTTTCCCTGAAGCAGCAACATTTCAGTTATAAATTGTATTAAATATTAATGAGACAGAGAGGCCTACAATAATACCGCTCAAACGAGGTTAAAGTACAACTCATTCGTCGTTTTCCAGGTCAATATTCCGCAAATGTTTGCCAGTTTGCAGTTTGCACAAATTTCTGCCGAAAACTCTGGCCATTGATGTTAGTAAAGGGACATTTGGATGCTTGTCCAATCAATAAGTGACTCGCAAGCTGGCAGGGACACATTCGCAAACCCGGCTGACCAACGACAGCAAATGCGAGTAATGTGTCGGGGAAGGGAACCCGCTCTATCGAGGGTCCGTCCAGGTTGCTGGCCCAGTTTTCGGTCCATAAATAGGCAACCGTAGTGCGGGCCAAGTGCTGCCCGGTTGATTGAAGTGCTTGTTGCAGTAGTCGTACAATGCCGGCGGAGTGCGAGTAGGCCCTACGCCATTCACCGGCTATTAGGCGATGGTCCTGTAGCCGGGCGAGCACGTCCTGCATGTCCTGTTCATCAGCCGGGACACTGGGACTCGGGGAGAACAATTGCGGGGCATGTGAGTGGAAGACCAGCCAGAACACTGGACGCTGAACGCATTGCTTGGGCGACGGCCCTTGTTTGCTCTAGCACATGGGGCGACAACTCACTTAAAATCCCACGTTGCGTCGTGGAAAAGCAGGACTTCTTCCCATCCTTCTCACCCTTCCCAATCTGAACACCGTTTCTCGGCTTTTTGTCACGGCAGCCCTGCCTGCAGATGTCGCCTGCCTAATGCCCGGCGCTTTGTTGTTACGGGTGTTGCAACAATGACGCAACAGCAACCGAAAAAGGGTAGAAAACTCAAACTGAACTGAAAAGCTGAAAAGAGTGCTTCATCCGCTTTAAGACCCACTTTTGGGATCTCCTTTGGGTACCGAAAATCCATTGTCTATGCATGCAATTTTCACTTTGGCCGAGTGCGTGTGCGGCGTGATATATGTAAGCGCTTGAATTGTTAATCATACGCAGCGTGGACAGTCGCTGTCGCAGCGTTCTGCTGCAGCTTCCGCGAATTCTCCAAAGAGCTGGGAATGCGAGGTAGAGCACTCAGAGAAATTATGGCCATCCAAGGGCAATAAATCTCTCCCGTTTTAGGCAAAAGCGAACCTGCGCTTAGCAATTTTAAGCCCGCTTAAGTTTTTCCTTTAATGTGATAGTCGGTTCAACAGCTTTGAAATAAATCGCATTTAATAACAATTACAATTTCCCTATAACTCTGACCTCATTTGAAACAACTATAATTATTAACCATAATTCAAAAACTGATGTTGAGCTTTCGCGGAATCGCAAACTTTGCGCGCACAATAAGGGAAATCTGTGCCAAATTTTCTTTGAAGTTGCTTTGATGCTTTTTAACAAGTTATCGGGCAAGATTGTGCTGACGGCTAATGAGGCGTTCGGGACAACTAGGTTGCCGTCAAAGTCCTGCTTAATGACATTACCATGCCTTATTACAGTAATTACCGCCTAAAGTGGCCCGTCAGAGTTCACTGCACCGCAAATTGGGTAGTGCATTAGCTCAGCGCAGTCTAGACGGACTGCTGGCAGGTTAAATTAATTGCCAAACAAAGACGTTAATGCATTAAACGACGAAATTGACAGGAGCGTGTTGTTTTTTTTATGGAACAATGACCTTTCTGTCGTTTACTCTGCAATAAACGCTGTAAGCCGCTTATGAGGGTGGTCTTCCGACAACTCAAAGTTAATTAAGTTTAAATCGCATTGAGATGTCCCAGTTGGGCGCCGAGATGGATGCCGTGGCATATTTGGACGTTTCCGGGCGCCCCAAGGATGTTAAATTGCCTATGCAATTGAACGCAGCTTAGGACCACTAATAAAGGATTAATTACAACGCAATATATGCCATGCGAGTATATTTGCATCGATAAGCGATTTAAGTGCAACTGCAATGATTCGAACACTTTATTATGCATGAGTAAATGTGCGCACCGCAAACAATATCACGAATTATTGGCCACATTGTGTGTTGGTAATGCCTTTTTAAAGGAAGCTTTGCTTGCAGTTTAATTATAATTGAATTTGTAAGCGCCTTAGCCTCTCGGGCTGCAAATGAACTTTGTTTTATAAATCAAGCAGAGCCAACACATTGGATCCTATTAGCACATCATTTGTACAGGGTCAGTTTCTGGTGAATAAAGCAGAGATGGTCTCAATGATCTGGTAATTGACTGTGACCCCTGCGGCTTTTTAATTACACTTTATTATTTACGTATTTGGCACCCATTTTTTTCGTTATTTAACCATTAATAATTCAGGCAGCCACATCGCCCGGGGGTCTCTGGCAAAGCAACAAAAAATGCCCGTGTGTGGAAATCCTTTTATGTTCTTTAAGCGCTTTTCTTAACTTTCTGTGTGTTAACTTTTTGCGCGGTTGGGTTTTTGTGGCAAATTTACACGCGCAGGTGTGAAATGTAAATGCGCCCAAGTTGAGTTGCCTCACACATTTTCATATAAATTCGGGCTGCACAAGCACAACACACATTTGACTTTGGCGCTTCGCGAACTTTAATTACTTTGGCCAAAGTTAAAGGCGTGTGCAAGTTCTCGTATAACTTTTTAATTAGTTGCCTGCCATCGCATTTGCCTTCAAAGCAATCAACGCGTCAGCAATCGGCACCAGCACGTCCTGGGACTTCAGCACTGGCACACAGGACGAGGGCCAGGCTATGACGGTGGCAGGACGAGCAGTAACTAAACGGTTGTCCCCGGCAGAAAAGCTGATTTACAGAATGTTAACATGCAAACGACGGTGCAGTGGTAAATAATAATAAGGCCATTTGACATTCGACAGTGGGGGTAAAGTTGAAAATTGTTTGGAAGTTGGCAAACTGAATTAAAAGTCAGAATTTCTTTATGTGCGGCCCGATAAAGTTAAGGCAAATCTCTGCTAAAATTATATATTAGGTCATCTGTAACACCTTATATTCCTTTTATGAATCATACTTATTTATCCTAGGAAGCTGTTTATTAGTCAAATTACTTGAGGTGTCTGGAACACATTGTTTCTGTTTGGATTCACTACATGACGGTGGAGTATGCAGATTAAACTCCAGTTGCCAACTTGCCCCACGACTGCCAATAAAATGTGGACCTGTTTCCCGAGGCCGAGAGATGCATCACAAGGCTGATGATGGTGACATTGTGTACGCCGTCGGTTGCCTTATGCCTGATTTATTTATGCGGCGCTGACACGGACACCAGCCTCCCAGTCGCTGCGTTTCCACAACTCCAAATGGGCTAGCAATCCGCCTTATGACCCGGCATCTTAATGGGCTCTGGGATATGCATATGGCGCCCCGTTTCTTGGCCTTAATCAGTTGCGGTTATGATGTCCGACAAACCTATCCCGAGGCCACCGCCTTCCCTGCAAAGCCGGCTAATTTGTAGGCACTGACTCTGAGGCACATTATTGGATTGCGGCCTAAAGGGGCGTGGCAGGCGGACAAGCTGGGGAGAGGGTAGGAGCCGAGGAGGAACGGAGCCGAGGGCGTGTCTGAAGTGAATATAAATAAGCCTTAACTCGCTCCCATCGCAGCAGAACGCACGGCAATTGCGAATTGAGAATTGCGAACGGGGATGTTTTATGCAATTCGGCTTAAAACAAATCACACACGCACCACATGAAAGCTCAATGGAAAAGTAATTGCGGGTTCCGGGAAAATTGCCCTGCAAGCAAATACCCTTTGAAGTGGCTTTAAAGGCTACAAGGGAGGACTACACAAATTACAGGAAATTCAACTACTATAACAAATATAAAGCACGATTATTCGAAGATACAATTTGATCTTAACATTTCTCCACTGCAAAAACGCAATGTATACACCGACCCTAGAGTATTTTTTGCCCAGAGTGCGTACGTGTGTAAGAGCGAGTCAATCAATCAGCCATTCAAGCCATTTAGTCAGTCAATCAATCAAAGCGCTGCCTCAATACGTGCCCGTCATTCTAATCGAGTCACATTTTTTAATGCTCCCCCGCAAGCGATTCAGTGAATTGCACACGCCGGCCCCCATGGCGTATAATCAATATTAAAGTAGCAACTCACTGAAACTATCTGCGGAATGCAACAAAGCAAAGCTCAACATCATATTTGCTTAGGCCAAATAAAGGACCACTCAACAGCTCATAGCATACACCCAACTGGCTGTTTAATCGGACAATTTCAAAAGGCAATTATGTGGTTCTGACACTGCACCGCCCGCCTCCCACATGATTAGACTTTCCTTGATGTTTCCTGATGACTTTAATGATTTATCAAACTCAAGTGCATAAATGTGCTGACCTGTCGGCCCAGGATAGCTGGCTAGGAGTTTATCCAGCTCTACTGAGACGGAATATTATGAAATCTTTATGGGCAAATTATGAAGCAATTTACCGGGGGCTATGACGAGGCCAAATCTCGGCACGAATAGCCTGCTGGTGGCTTTCCAGCCACTTTTGGTGTGAATATCCTGGCCGCAAAGCACTCACCAAACACATAAAAATGTCCCACTTCGGGGTTATTCTCTAAATGGTATTACAGTATGTAGCGCATGAATGGGAATACTCTTTTGGGGTCATTTATAATATTATAATTGCAAAAACATCAGAAATTTGTAGCAAAAGATATTGGTTTTCAGAAGAAGGAATGCAGCATTTAATGTGAATTTAATGTGTGTGCAATACCTTCTGGCACTGCCAGTTTAAACTTCGCAAAAAGTGTACAAGCCAAGTGTCAGCCGCCTAACTCGGATTCCAAAAGGCCACACAGCCTTGGGGTTTTGTGGGGGGCTAAGGGGACAGAGTCTGGGGCAATTGAAATGGCATTAACATTTAGCAAACGGCAATGGCATAAGATAGCAAAATTCCGGGGACGCAGCTGCACTTGCCCCAAATCAAACAATTTCGTTGAACGTCGGCGAAAATTGCACGTCTGCAGCGACGGCGTGCTTTGAACTGTTGGACTGCATTCGGGGACTGAAGCTGCGTTTGCTCCGAGGATTCCTGGATGCGTATATGTATGTGGACGGGGGCAGGCGGGTCACGTTTCGAATCGTTGCGTTGGATTTCATTTGATTTGCCGCTTCAATTGCGCACTTTTGTGCGGTCCAAGTCAAATAGTCAATGGCAATGGCAATGGCTTCAAACTATTCCTCTTTGCTCGGCGCAATCACTCGAATATTGAGTTTTAATATCCGGAGTCTTTTTGCGGACGCCGCGCCGACATCTGCTGCCGCAGGATATTAAAAATGAGTTGCATTTTGCGAATCCTGGCATTTCATTTGCATGGCGATGAGCTGGAACTCTCTGCTGCCAAGTAACACTAATGAACTCAAAGAAAAGGGAAGAATTCCCCGGCTTGTGGGCAGTAAATAACTGGAGCATCACCGCAGTCTGCAGGTAGCTACCATACAGCCAAACTTCCGGCCAGAGAGCCCGTCATAGTGCTCTGGCTCCAGTTTAGGGCCATTTGGCCTGCCACTTCATTAAAAGTGGGCGGTAGGGACGGGGCGAGCCCGGGGTCAGCCGGAAAATGGTTGCGGGGGAAGCCACGTTCAGCAAAAACCATCAAGCCTGCGGCCAGGACAGCTGACCGAAAACCATTATTAAAGTCGAGCAGCTTAAAAATATGCATGGCTGGGCGGCAACCACAGGACCACCCAGTGAAACACAACGCAACAAAACAGGGCCCCGACCAGCAAACACAACAATGGGTAGCAGCTTTGCCAGCACCACATTGCGTATATGTAACATATTGCTTTCGGGCTATTTAAATGTATTTATGCAAACAGCAGCCACAGAATTGGGGCGTCGACTGCCAGAGCACCGGCAAACAGACAACGCACTCAGCAAATTGTCAAAAGCTGCTTACTGTTTTCCATTTTTGTTTAGCAAGCTGGGTAACAGTTGGATTAGCAGCCAAAATTCAGCAGGACGAGCGCCTGCGAGTGCATGGGGTGTGCCCAGTTTTGATAATTGCAATAAGGTACTAAATAAAGTTGCTTTCGGAAAATGGGGTTGTTTTGATGGAAAGTTATATATAATCCGTTATTTCTTTATTGAGTTCTATTCTAGGGTCAGCAGTTTTCGTTCCATTAAGGTTTAGGATACAAATAATATAATCTATACATTTTTGTATCACTTTCCCGCGAATTTTTATATGCAAACATAAGCTACAAATGTTCTAAATACCTTGTTGTTTCTATGTGTTTTATAAAACAAAACTTAAATTAAAAAAAAGCTGCTTACTGTTTTCCATTTTTGTTTAGCAAGCTGGGTAACAGTTGGATTAGCAGCCAAAATTCAGCAGGACGAGCGCCTGCGAGTGCATGGGGTGTGCCCAGTTTTGATAATTCGAAAAATAGGGTTGTTTTGATGGAAAGATTATAATAGGTTATTTATTTATTGAGTTATTTTATTGCTACAGGGTCAGCAGTTTTCGTTCCATTAAGGTTTAGGATACAAATAATATAATCTATACATTCTTGTATCACTTTCCCGCGAATTTTTATATGCAAACATAAGCCACAAATGTTTTAAATAATTGCCATACCTTGTTTATAAAACAAAACTTTAAATTCATAAAGTTTGTTTACGGAAAGACACCTGAATAAGGGAAAACTGTTACTAATTGTAGTATCTTTAATGTGAATCAGAAGATTTAAGATTGAAAGATCTTATAGAATATTTATGTTCGATGAACCATCTCCGAAAATCTTTAAATTCATAAAATTTCCAGTTTCTTTACCGAAAAACACCTGAATTAGTGAAAACTTAGACTAATTGTAATATCTTTAATGTGAATCAGAAGATTTAAGAAATACTTTGATGCGACTGAAAGATCTTATAGAATATTATGTTCGAAGAACCATCTCCGCGAGAGTTGAAACAAAAACAGCGGCCGATGATTGTTTTCCAAGTCAAATGTGACCCGAAAAATTACCATAAGCCTTCCTTCGAATTTACTATGCCATCTATACTACTTATCCGCCGTCTGAGTAGCGAGATGCGATGATGCAAGTGGCATGGCCAATAAGGTGTCGCTGCTTAGTGAGCCTGAAAGTGTGCAACAGCTTGGAAACAGTTGCGTGGCGTATGCGCAACGCTTTGTCGACTTGTTGTTGAGTTGTCGACGTCATTCTGTGGCTAATGGCGTATCCCTTTCCCTATCGCCACACAGCCCCTGACACGCTGTCACTTCGCTTCCAAGCCATCGCCTGCAACAAATGCTGCAAATGAGCTGACAGAGGTTATGAGAGTGCACATTCTGCCATAAGTTTGGTCAAACTGTCTGTGCTGTGCATGCAGTCCTGGCGTCTGGGTGCGGTTCCTCTTTGACCCATTTGCCGTTTACCATTAACCGTTCACCCCACCCAGTTCCGGGGCTCAATTAAAGGGCCCTGGCCATTAGTAGTGCTTTTAGATGATGGCTTCGCGCTCACTTAATGGCTTATGCGTCGCCTTAGCACACACTTCATTTTCATTCTCGATTTTATTTTCATTTTTATTTGCCATTTACCATTTGCCGCCCTGCATTCTCATTTAATTACGCAAAACGCAGTGCACACCTCCAGCTTGTGCTTTATTAGACACATTCGCATAGGACAAAGTTGCAAGAGTTGCCCATTCATTTGCGCACAACAACGGAGCGGGAGAATGTGCAGAGGCGTGTCTGCTGGAGTTACAAAAGTCATATATTGCCCCGGGCACAGTGGCTACGATCCATGGAAAGTAGGCAATTAAATTAATAAAAGTTATTATTATATCAAGTTTATGTTTCTACTTTAAATTTCCATAGAAAATTGCCTATGAATTTGATTTAACAGTTGTTAAACCATGGAAAACACAAATAAGACCAAGAATAAAGTTGAAAATCTAGTTGTTTAAATCTGAAAGTCACCCACTGTACCTCTTGGGCTCGGAACATTCCGGGTACTTCAGCAATTGCTTTGTTTGAGCGATCAGATATATTGGCAAAGTTTTATCCTGTCTGGAGTGGCTCCCATGCAAATTAAACAACATTGTGGCAAAGTCTCCTGATCCCTGACAGCCATACACCCGCTATTCAGCATTTTTGATACTTTCAAGTGATTATTGTAAGATCCCCAGTGTAGTGTCCGCTAATTGCCCAAAATATTTAAGCTCGTAATACCTGAACGTGGCACTTGGCGTGTGTGTTGGCTATTTTAAATTTGATTGCACGGGCAAACATTTGCAGTGTGCCTGTGGGCTGGGTGCGGTTTTTACGGCTTGTTTGTGCGCACTGCTTTCGTTTTTATTGCATTCGCTGGTTGCACATTCGAATTGTTCTTGTTTCGGGCCCCGACAAAGTGGCTTAGCATTTGCAACTTCCCTATATGGCCTATTTTTTTGCATTTTCCTGCAAATGCGTTTAGGCCCTATCTCAAAGCTGCAGCCTGCGGACGAAATGCCCGCCGAAAAGCGCAGCGGCAGCAGCCACAGCGGCCAAACTAAAAAATCAATAAAATCAACAATAAAATATTTTGTGCGCTTGCCGGCAGAGAAAGCAACTCGAACAGCGACCATAAAATATGCAAAAGCCAACGAGGCGGCGTAAATGCGGTAGATTTATTTTTATAGATGGCAACAAGCCGCCGTGGCAGCGTTGGCAGGATGCAGGATCAGGTGGGCCGTCCTCGGTGTCGTCTGACTAAAAATATACAACAAACGGAAACTTGCTGAATGAATTTATGCCTGCAAGAGGATAACCCCCATATGGAAATACGAGTATATATTTTTTCTTCAGGATATTGCCGCTCTTTTGGCAGCCTCATATTATACGGCTCGACGGGCTTGAGAAAATTTATTTCACCCGGTTTTTTGTATGCATTTCAAATTTTTCCATTAACTTGCAAGTGTTGGCTGAGTTTTTCGTGGTGCTTATTGAATAGTGAAATGTAAAGCCCAGAAACAAGCACCAAAGGCCATAAAACATTCGAGTGTGCCAAACAAAACCATTTCAAAGAATGCATTTGGCTTATAAAACTATAAAAACTATTCAAACCAGAAAAATTGGGAGGTTGTTCCGAAAATGATGAATGCAAAATTCGTGTACCCTATAGAAGAAAGTTATTACCTATTAATATATCAAAATAAATCAATTTTTATTGAATTGAGCAATGAACGGTTTTTCCTGCATACATTTTTATGCAACCAATTTGAATTCGAGATATTTCGACAAACGCGCGGTAGGGAATTTATTTACTTTATTTTGTCAATGTTTTTCTGACTAAACGCGAGTTTACGCTTGAAATTGCGGTGCAGTTAAATGGGCCAAGCGGCTCTTAGCGCCAGGACGAGTGATGTGCGGAAAATCGAATCGTAACATTGATAAAAATTTATGCGAGTTTTATCAAGTGCTTACGTGGCAGGCGAAACTAAAGCGCACGCTGCATGCAAAACGAAGGCACGTTAGCTTTACGCACTGGTTGTCAAATAAATTTAAAATTTACTGCCATGTCAGATGCCTGCCTGTCAGGCTCCCCGCCAAGGTGCTCCTTTTTGTTTATTTCTGCGCCCTCGGAAAAGCGGCTTATCAAATGTGTAACGGTACGAGTATTTAAAAGGCTCGGGAAATTTGGGGTGGGCGTGGGCGAGGTGTTAAGTTGGTTATTATTGGGGCGGCTTAAAGACCCCATCCTTGCACGTGGGTACACTTTTTGAACTTTTGCTCAAACTTTTCCCGAGCCTTCTGCTCTCGAAGCGTCAATTAGATGGCTATGTCTTTAAAGCTGCCGCTGGCAGGCTCCATTAGCGGGTTTGTGATAATAATGTAATGAATTCCCGCAAAATGCAAATGAATTTCACCGGCCAAAACACTGGCCAGATCACCCTTTTGTGCTGGGCTAATTAAAGCCTACCAATGTGAGGCCGCCACCTGATTCGATTCTCTTTCTGGTGGCGAACGTTTTCACAGTTGGGCCAGAATGGAAAATGGATCGTCATGTTTGTTGTTTCACATGCTCGACTCCATTAACAATATGTTTTTCCTCAGCGTCGCACAGTGGGCGCCCATTCCCAGGCACATGCCGCATGTCGCCGAATGTCTGTGTTGCTGCCGCCGTGCTGCCGTGTTTGTGGTTGCAACACCACCCTTTCATCCTGGTGCCCCCTTCGCTCCCTCTGCCATCAGCCGAAAAACCTCCGAGCCACTTGGGACATGTGCCTAGCGAACGAAGCTAGCAGCGGCAGCCTCAAAAAATGTGTATTCGTTTGGAAAATTAAAAAAAAATTAAATGTGTTTATATTTACAGTAGCTTCCCCGAGCAAGGCAGCCCAGCCAGCGCTCTCAGGCACAGGAAATATGCAAAAATCATATTTTATCCTTGCGTGCTTATTTCTGCTTTAAATTCAAACTTGCTTTTGCATTTCAAAAATTTAAATTTTGGTGGATATTAGCAAATGTATAAAAGAGCAAGCTTGTAAACTGCTAAATTTTCGGCTTGGTTGAACAGTAAATTTATAAAAGATTGAACTTCTCAAGGCTAAAGTTTAGGTAATTTGATTTTGAAACATACGGCTTCTCAGCAGTGCATTTAGAATCCAATGGCTCAGCAGCCGAATGGCCATTGGGCTAATTTAATGGCACCACCAAAGCTCGTATGTTGGGATTTCTGGGCCCGGCCAAAGAGGCCGCTGGCTGTGTTTACTCTTGCCTTTTGGTAGGGGCCATTTAGCGCCTAGCATGAGCACAAATACGAGTAGATCCAGGCCGGACACGCATATCGAAGTCTGAAGAAGATAAGCCAGGGACCAGGACCCAACCCGATTTATGCAGCCAAGCGAATGCTGTTCTGCTTGATGCCGTTGCCAAGTATCGGGGCCCGCTTCGAGGCTCGCCCAAATTATATTGTTGGGATGGGAGAAGGCTAGAAAGGCAGTCTTTTCATTTAAAGTCGGTTGCATATTTTATTCGGAAAATGCATTCCGGCATGACACACTTGGCTGCTTGCTGGATGCTTCATGGTAGCAATTACGCTCAAGTGCGTTTGGCCATTTCACTGGTATATGCATACTGTAGCATGCATATTGCATTGCAATTTTCCTGCCTTCTATCTAAATACTTTTCGAATGCGGCTTAGTTAAGTGCGACCGAGTTTTGCTTAATGCGCTTTCAATATCGAACAAAATGCCGGGCATGTGTGCATGCCAGAGTGTTTCGGTTTCGGTTGCCAAGTTCTTGATAAGACGGAACCACTCTTCGGCTTCCTCTGCCTCCCCGTTGGCAGGAAGTGCGCCGGGGCGGCCATAAATTCTTCCTCCATTTTTTTTGCATAAATAGTACGTACTTTTGTGCTGGTTTATGGCATCGGAACCAGGATGTGGCGTTGCAGTTCCAGCGCTCTCAACTCGGATTTGGCGCTAGGCTCCGGGAAATTGGGCAACCCGAAACCCTTGAAGCTTGAAAAGTTAGCCGGTGAGGGATTAGGTTGAATAGTAACAAAGGATTAGCAACAATGCTCAGAAATGAAAACGAATACCTTAAAATTAGATGGAGGAATATTAGAAAATGGAAAATGATATCTAAACTTATACGTTGCCTCCGCTGGGTCGTTGTCTTATTTTGAAATTTGGCAGCAGCTGCTGACACCACAACGTTTTGACCATTGGCAGCATACAGATCACTACAATTCGGCCAATAGCCCAGCGTCTAATTGCATTTTGCTGCCATGGCCCAGAAATTGGATCCATACATGCTTGTTTTTAATTAGAGCTATTTTGCGACATTTCATTAAACAGGAGAAGAAAAATCGGGAAATCGGTGGGGTGGCGCCTGCCACGACGCCAAGTGCAGGGCAAGTTTGCTCTAAAGTCACGCCAGACACTAGAAACTAAAGTTTTGGGATAACTTTTAGCGAAGAACTCGCCTGATGGAGGCCAAAAGGACACTGCAAAAGAGTTTAGTTGAGCGACAAAGGACCCATGAGTTGTGTTGTCGCATACTGGGATGGCGAAAGTTTGTTGTGAAAAATGTTTATCCATTTTCCGTTTCTGATATGAGAAGCTTTTGCGATAAACTTAATTAAATTCATTAAATAAATGCTCGCATCACGTACACGCTCTGACATAAGCAGTTACCGCCTGGGATGATGGATGGCTTAAGTTTTGGAAACTATTCCTGCTTACCAGGCAATAGATTAACGCACTATTATGCTGGCATAAAACAGATGGAAGCTAATTTAAATATCGTGCGGTTTTCCCCGCAACCACCGCATCCGATGGAAAGTTCTAATTAAAATACATAGTCGCAAAGTTTTCTCCATTCCTCGGGAGTTTTCCCTTTTCCGTGACTTTGTGGGCGGGGCTCGAGGAAGAACGGGGAGCACAATCAATAGACGACTGTTTAATCAAATTCTAGTTGAACGAAAGCGAGCTCGAGAGGGTGAAAATCCTGGCGCAATCAAAGCTTTTAGTTTCTTGAGCATTCACGCCCCCTGGGCTCTCTGATCACAGGAATAGCAATTTTGTTAACGCAATGGAGGAGCAAAAAAATCCAAATTGGCTATAAAATTAAAAGTTCGCAAAAAGAAATCTCTTTGATTGTTATGCCTGGGAAAACAAATTAAAACCCAATAAGAGCTTAATCCTTACGCAGAGCCGATAAGCCATATGATGCAAATTAATTTTCCGATTCGAAACGGCTGGCGAATATTAAATAAATTCGGAAAGACAACACTCGGAGACGCATGGGAAATTGCTTTAAATTGTTGTAAATGCCCGATAAATGCACTTAATTGCATTGCCAAGCATGTAATTCCTTTAATTTATCCATACAGCACACAGTGCGTATCTCGATCGCCCAAACATTCCAATTTATTTGAGTGCCATGCAAACGTTGCAAGTTGCAACATTTGCCGACCATTTCCTTATTGAAGCTGCATAGTTTTGTGCTTGACAAATTGCCAGACGATTGGTTTAATAGCCGGCTGAGCAGGCGACGAATGTGGATGTGGCCCAAACGACTTGGGCCGGGCTTTGGCCTTTGCCTAAGGGACGTGTCTGTAATTGGGGTCACGAAGTGCATATCAACAGAGGACATTGTCGACCCTGGCGCCATTTCACCAGTTGCAACGTGGCGCGCATAAACTTTTCGACAAGTTATGCGCCTCAAGAGTATGTGCCACAAAGCTGTAGTAACATTCCAACGCAGATAACTGCATGCAGAAAAATATAATCACAGCATTTTAGTTATCAAAGTAATCTTTAAAACTTTGTCTGTTGTAAAGAGGCAACTGCTGAAGGGCGTGGGATTTAGGAGTAACAATATTTAGGAAATATCTATGCTGCTTCGGAGGATTTCTTTCTGTGCACCCAAAGTCCACAGCCGAAACCAAATCCTGGCCCTTGTAATAAACTTTGTTTATAACGCGTCGCCGGCTGAATTGTGCAAACATGCAAACGTCGAGGGAAATGCATAGCTGAGAGATCGCCAGCGGAAAGGCAGCGCTGTTGCCAAGGAAGCGGAAGTCGAACGCGCTGCACACTATCAGGACCCGGGACCGTGGACTGGCCCCCGCACCAATTTCTGGGCCTTTCCATCTGGAATACTCCCTTGGCGTTGGACAGGCATTGAAATGCGCATTTTGTTGCGTTTTGTTGGCTGCGCTTGTTTAACGCATTTTAACTTTGATTAACGACTGACGGCCGCGGGCAGAGGATACTAGGATACTGGCCCAGGATGCAGCAGAAATGTGAAATTGTAGCCGCGGGCTTTTCGCAATTTTGATTGCATTTTGCTGAACGGTTCAGCGGATTTCATCTTTTTTACACGGTTTTCCACTTAGGCTGACATATTGAAACTGTCTTTAACAAATACAAATGTCAGATTTATCGGCGACAACTGAAATTAATCATAATACAGACATGTTCTGCATCTGACCCTCTGCCCTTTAGTTATTTGACTTAAAATTAAGGTCAGGGAAGGTCTTTGGTTCAAGAATTTACTACCTACTGCCCACCTCGTCGTTAAGGAATTTTACATCACATCTTTTTATTCACTTCTCGGCAGAATTTTTAATCTGTTGCATATCCATGCAATTCCCATTTTGATTTGGAATTCCATGGCAATTCTATGCGGCGTGCTTGCCGAGTCCGTTTGCTATTATTTGATCGTCGCAGACATTTTTTAATGCCATCCAGCAGAGGAGTTGGCCGGCTGTTTTCCGAGCAATTAATTTCATTATTTTTCATCTGGTTGCATAATTTCCATGAATGGCAAATCAGCGGGTCCTCCCCTCCGTGCGAGAGCGAAAAGAATGGTTTAAGGGGCGCCTGCTGTGCGACTGCTGAGCCCTGATTTATTATTTATTGCTTTGGTTTTGGCCTCTGATTTATCTCGAGCCGCTGAATGCCTAAAGCCTCCGAGCTTTTGTTTCGCAGCTCCTGGCGAGCGGGGTTCCTTTTTTAATGTTTCACTATCAAAACATTGGATCGGGCCAGGCAATCAAATGATTTATGTCACTATTTATTGTCCTGCCAGGGGCAGTGGGGCGAGAGGGTGCGAGCAATCAATTTTAAGCCCCCGGGCATTGCAATTGTGTTGTCATTTGTTCCCGCTTGCTATGTCGCATAAATCGCAGCGGATTTGCATGGAACATGCATCCAAAGCTGTTTAAATAACTAATAATTATCTTGTCGCTTTTCACAGAGCATCAATGTCACTCGCTATTTATTGTATAAGCGTAAGCGGCTTAGTCCAAATTAATTAACATTAACAGCCGCAAAAACAACACAAACTACCCCTAAGCAGAGCTTAAATATTTATTGCAATGCGCTGCCGTCCTGTTATATTTAACAACATTGTAAGCCCAATCAGTGTTTGATTATGATGGCATTATTTTTTTAACTCTGACATTAGTGTGTTGTGATAAATAAAATAGGCGCCGAGGGACTCATTTTTGTCAATAATCTAATTTGATACGTTGTGTACAAATATTTGTGTTTAAGCTGGTTGATTTTAATTAAATAATCACTGCAATTCGTTTATGCGTTTGACATATGAAAAGCGGAAAACACTCTAATTGGATTATTGTGAGCTTCCAAAGTCCAGACAAGTGTCATAAAAACCCTTGTTTTCCTGCTTTTCTAAAAAATGTATACATAGTTGAACGCCGGAAAAAAGTAATGCAATTTTAATAAATGATTATCTTGTTTGTACAATTTACGATGCTGTATTATTAGTTTCAAAATGACATTTTACCGATTTTTGGACTTTAAGCTGTCATAAACAATTATTTTCGCTCTGCCAACAACAAATGACGATGCTTGTTGAATTATTGATGAGTTTTTTAAATGGATATTTAATTAGATCCAAGGCCTGATATATGGTGGCTGCCTCAATAATTAATTTGGAACGTAGGTAATTAGTTGGCTTGACTTTGTACCTCTCAAAAAATATTCTCCCAATTATTTGCGGAGCCAATGAGTAATATTCCAAGAACATGCAATGCTGCTCGTGTGTGGCGCTCAAGCATCCTTTTTACTTTGTCTGTCTGCACTTTTAAAGTCCTTTGAAGCGTTTAGTGGGCTTCCCGCCTTGAAATAAAACAATGCTCATAGCACCGTGTGCGAAATTCCGCAGACCCAAAGAGATGCCCGCAGCGCTGCGATGCTCCGCTTAATCAGCCCTGGATACTGCGCATAACTCAGGCATATACTATATAGTGGCACTGGTACAATCTGGGTACGAGCTGGGAGAGAGCGCCCCATGGTCCTTGGATAACACCGCCAGCTCCTGCTGTTGCTTTCCGCTGCCATGCACTTAAATTTTCAAACAAACGCCACCGAGCTCTGCACGAAATTTGGCGCAATCAGTGAAGCGCGATGAAGAGATATAAACCAAAATAAAAGGCAATTTATACACGTACATATATAGAAGGAATATCTTTAATGCATTTAACTACCCTGTTTATACCATGTACCTTAAGGTACAAATGGTNCAAACGCCACCGAGCTCTGCACGAAATTTGGCGCAATCAGTGAAGCGCGATGAAGAGATATAAACCAAAATAAAAGGCAATTTATACACGTACATATATAGAAGGAATATCTTTAATGCATTTAGTCAACCCTGTTTTTAAAATCTTCAAGATCTTCCCTAAAGAATACAGCTCAAATTGGGTTTGGATATGTATCAATTTAAAAGATTTCAAGGGAACACTAGCTCCCGACTCTTGGCTTTTTGGATGATGATTTGAATTAATTGATGGAAATATGGTTTCGGTGGGAACATTTCCCCGGAAATGGGCAGTCAAGTGTGCCTCAATTACAGTTGCAATCGAATCTTTAGGCAACCGCAACAGCTGAGCTGTCTCTCGCAAACTAAACCACAATAACTTGCACTTCTTGCAAACAGTCATTTGCATGGCAACCGCACACACTCTGCCGAATGTTACAAGGCAGGGCTTTGTATCGCTGCGGTTTGTTGGCCAACTTATTAGATTACCGAGGGAAGATGTCACACAGCATCGCTTCGCTGGCCCGCCCGAAGGGGGAAGCAACAGGCTGTCCGAGTGACCACGGGCGGTTCGACCACAAACAGCTGTCAGTTGCCGGAAGCCCTTTGATTTGGATATTAAATTAGACTGCCCCTTTTACCCCTTTCGCCTTTTGACAAGTTTAGGGGAGCTGAAATGGTCCTGCCATGGGGGTAATGGCTTGCTTTGGCTTTCCCAGGATGATGGATGCACATATAAAAAGATATTGTACGAGGGCTTGGTCCTGTCCAGCAATAGATGATGAATAGCGCGGGCCCTGAGTATCTGCGTCTATATCTGGACTCGTATCTGTGGGTTGCATCGGAACATGCACGAGTGTCTCTCTGTGGCTGCGCAAAAAAGCATGCTATGAAATTTTATTTATGCCACTTTTGGGGCTGCACGTCACATCTGCACAAAAGACCATTGTCGAAAAAGCAGGACTTGTGTACGGGTTCAGGGATCTAGTTGCAATAACTTGATACCTAGTAAAATATTCTTGAATTTCTCCAGTATTTATATATATTTATAATAAATTAAACCTTTAATTTCTTTTGAGTAATACTATACTTCTCCGGTATAACATTGACATCCAAGAATTCTTTGCCTTGTGCTCTCCTGGCAACCCTTAAACATCCATTTACTGGGAATCTGCATGTGCAGAAAAATACGTTACTAATTTGAAAGATGAATTAGATTTCCAGCATTCAGAGATTTGCTGCGTTGCAGTTTTGTTTCGGGCTTCTTCGGGGGAGCCAAAGGGATTGGAGAACTATAAATTTCATTTGTCACAGCAAATCCCCGGAGAGCGGCTCACAATGAAGTTCATTTCAGAGGCAAACGGGGACAAACGAGGGGGACATTTTAACGTAGTTTGAGGCAAAGTCAAAAACAGCATATAATGCAGAGCAAACACACTATGGATACGAGACATTGTCTGGGCGAGACAGCTGACACAAAAGCCATAGAGAACAATTTAGATATTTTCTGAAGATTTAAGCGCTCTGCAAACGCCTCGCAGGGCCCGGAAACATTGGCAGAAGGACGTGTGGCAGAGAGCTGTCGTCGGTCTCGGTAGCACAAGTCTCTGGGCCCTGTGTCTATTTGTTTGCCATTTAAATAAGCGCACTTCCACAGGAACAAGGCAAAGGGGCCACAGGCGGAAATAAATATGTAAAAATAACCTACTATACATTCATATTCATGTGACTAGCCACAGAAGCTCGACATTATAACTTATGTTTATTTGTTGTTCGTCTTCTTGCAGGTATGTACGGCGCATGAAAAAAGCCAGAGGTATCCGCATTCAACCACCTAAGTGGCTCACTCTGTTGCAAGCATCTCGTGTGTGTTTGGATGCCACATTTGCATACGAAGGCGCAGCAGATACATTTGTATCTGTTGCTCTGTGCCGGCACTTGAGTGTCTTAAGTTCCGGGTAAGTGGGAACTCTACGTTTTTTTCCTTGCTTGAATTCCAGCAAGTGGTGCGTCGAGTGGTCGCCCAGGGAAGTGTTTGAGACGAAATGTATTCGGGTCTGCAGACGGATTTGCCACACCCACACACAATTGTGACCTCAATTGGCGCCAAAGCCGTGTCCCAAAGGCTCCACCGAGTGTGTGTGTTTCGTATGCTCCAAATGTGTATGAATAAATTTAAGTTATTCCATGGATTTGCGGTGGCCTTTAAGGGGCTATACATAAAAAGTCAAATGCCAGTCACTCAAGCGGAAGGAAACCAGCCCGCCATGCACTCGTTTTTGTTCAAATATTTATTCCAAGTTGCATTCAATTATGGTAACGTCTGAAATTTATGCGGATTCCGGGATTCAAGGATTCAAAAACACGTCCTCAAGGACGATTTGAAACAGGCATGAAAGAACATTGATATGTTACGTGAGTAACATTTCCGGCTGCATTATCCAATGACTTTTTTTGTTTAAATTTCCTGATTTTAACAGGTGTAATCTAAAATGAAGATTCTCTATAATTCTCCCGTTGCTGGCTAATTTTCTTGGATGCGGAAGCGTTGCACGATTCACGTAATTAACCCGTTTGTATGGAGTCTCCGCCGGAGACCCGTGGTGGTTTCGGTAGCCACAAGGACAAGCGCCAGCAATCCGCAAGCGGTGTGAAAAAATTTGCTGCGCTTTTAATGGCTGGCATAAGAGCCTTAACTGACCAGCGCCAGCAAATACGCATGCACATGTCCTGAAAGAATCGCCCATGCCCGCCGCTTTAAAAAGCCATTTCAGTTTGCTTTCCCATTTCTTTTTGCCGGGTTTTTGTTTTTGGAACGGAATGCGGATGGAATGGATCGCACATCGTTTAAAGCGGCCACAGAAAAGATGGGGCTTATAAAAAGTCGTGTGGGGGGCGGATTATAAAACACTTAAGCGATTTTAAGCGCAATTATGCTGGCAGGGGCACGTAACCTAGCGTGTTTTATTTAATTCCTTTGGCTCATTACGTTTCCAATTAAAGGGTTTCAAATATATTTAAACGCAAGTAGTGGAAACCCAGAGCGCTGGTGCCGTGGGCGGATAGTCGAGAAACAAAAATGGGAGTTGGAAAACTCGGACAGCCCGGCGAACAATTAGAACGTCAGCTTACCGGAAAAAAGTTTGCATTTCATTTATGCTCGCTGGGATTTATTTACGGATACAAAAAGTTTCAAAGCATATTTAGCAGGTTTGGTCAGCGTTTCTTGGCCGGGAGCTGCATTGTTGGCCACAATAAACTTCCGGTCCTAAATTTCAATTGGCCGAGAGTGGGTGGAAAACAAAATGACCCGGCTCTCGCCAAGTTATCTCTGCTGCAATAGCTTCTGACATTAATTAGCCCAAACATGTTGCTGCATCCGCAAGACCACCCACCTGAATGGAGGAACAACCTCACCTGATAATGGGAACGGCAAAGTTTTCGACCATCTGCAGGTGCATAATGGACCTGGCCCAGGGCATCCTTTCGGTGTTCCGTGCTCTTGGCAGGCTGGCTGGCTGGGTCGCTGGCTGACTGGCTGGTATGCAATTTGTTTATTATGCAATTTGTCCCGAGTCCAAAAGCGCTGAATACACGGAAAATTTGGCCCCGAGTGCACCTTGAGGCCGCGATTTTAAGAGCTTGAAACTTGAATCAGACACCACTACAGAATAATGGGGCCAGCTGTTTGAAAATCAAGGAAATTTCTCATTGAAAGAGTGGAGAAATTAAAGGGAAAATAGGGATTGATAAGGGTTTCAATATAAATCAAAACAAATTCAAATCGGAGTAACTAAAAATCCATTTTATTTTATAAAATACTTATTGATGATTGAGATTGCTTCTATAGCCGGCTTGATTAATATTCCATTCTTTTCTAGAGGATGCTGATGTTGCTAAGGTTCAAAAAACGCCACCACGGTTGGCCGGACACATCGTTTTTAGTCTAGTTCCTACGTTGCCTTAACCTACGTGCATTGACAGTCTTCTTCTTGGCACGGGCGGTCCGATTCGCCGGGCGTTTCAGGGCTGCCATGGGCTTCCGTATTCTCGGGGCTCCAGGTTTCGGCTTGCGTAGTGGTAGAACTTTTTTGGGCTTACACTTCGGATTCCTCTTCTTGGCCGGTCGCTTTTTCTTCGCTTTAGGGCTCCTTGGCTTGGGGCGCTTGGTCTTGGGTGGCACACTGGGCCATGATTCGGTAATAAATTCGTTCGAAGGCTTCAGTGAAATTTCAGAGGGATCGAGATCGAAGTTCGATGAAAGCATTGAGATTTCAGAAAGACGAGGAATCTTGGACCGCGCCGAAAGGTCCTCACAGCCGGGTAAGAAAAGCGAAACGCGTTCTTTTGCAGGATTCCTGCAAAGCTCCAAAAAAGCTTCGCTGTCATAGCTTACAGAAGACATCGAGATATCAGAAACACGTAGATTCGTAGACTTCTTCTTTTTCATTGATTCACTAGAACTCGAAGAGGATGTAGATGTACGATTTTTCTTGGGTGCGCAAGCCTTTTTTGAAGTCTTCTTGGGGCTTATCTTTTTAATTTGCTTATGGCGAGCAAGGGTGTCCTTCACGATTGCCTTCTTCAATTCCTTACGACTCAAGATCGCCCGTTTTTTATCCTCCTTGGTCTTATTATCCCTGGCTTTCATGAAAAACTTCTGACTATATTTTAGATTTGATTTTCTGGATTTCTTCTTGGCCGGCATACTTAAAATTTTGTATGTTATCACAGCTTTAAAAATTTTACTTCCTCATAAAAAATATGTAAAAAGGTACGTCTAAACGGGTCTGTAGCTAGTTTGAAAATGAGACTTCGGTGTTTGAAACAATGTATATAAATTTGACAGTTGAGGACGTGGCCTACTTTATCCATAACCTTATTTTACGGCTGACCAAAGTTCACTCTTCCTACTGGACACCAGTCCGGGTAACCTTATTTGCTATTTGCTGCTTGGATATTTGCACTTATGGCAGCCAGCGCTAAATATTTCAAACAAAAGCCAAGCAAACAGCTTGACAACTGCACCAACAATCATCTGGCGGAAGGAAGCTCAACTTAAATAGCGGATATTGGCTTAAATAAACAATGGCGTTCGACGCTGGTGTTGGGCATAAAGTAAACTTTCCGTCCCCTCCCATTTTCCCAACTTCCACCCTCGGTTTTTCTACGAATTCTGGGATATGGGGAGTTGGAAAGCGGAAGCCATTGGGGTTGCCATGGCATAGAGTTTGCTTTTATCCCTTCGAATTTTCCGTATAATTGCCGCCGCAGCAATGCAACAGCTGTGTGTTTTGCACAACTTCTTCCGCCGCCTTAATTGCCTGTTAATTAGCATAGTTTTGGATCGCATGTGGGTCCTACTCGTACATGTGAAAAGAATCGAATCTGAGCCGGAATATGAGTCACAAAATCCGGCTGCCGGGGCGCTGGCACTGCCGCATTGATGAAATGTAACAACTGTGCAAATATTTGCCAAACGAATATAGATTTGAGTCCTGTAAACTTGTCGGAAATCGGTCACTGATGCGTGAGAGTGTGAAAATTGACTGGATTTCGGTGACAATTCCGTTTGCAGTGAACACGATTCTATGGTTATGTACAGCGACAAAAATTTAAGGACTCCATGATATTTTTATTGATTTATTATCATCAGAACTTGCTTTAACTTTTAAGCTCAAAAAGGGTAGCTCCCTCTGCACCTGATAGAAATAGAATATAATCTTATAATGCTCGTTACTTTTTTGCAAACAAAGTTGGCAGTAACTTCGCTCTCACTTTTGCTGTAAGCCAGTTGCTGAGCATTCAAATTTTTTGTAACCAAACCATTGCAATGGCGACAAAATTTGCACAAAAAAAGAAGGTGAAAAATACGGAAAAAGAGGTCCTAAAGTTGGGATAAGGTGGCTAAATGGTGGGCGGGAATGGCAGTGGGCACCGGAAAATGGTGGTCTAAACGAATGCCCAACTGGCGCTAAAAGGATAAGCGCATTAGGGCATTTACTTTGCAATTGCAATGCGAGTCCGGGCGGCCGGGAATCCATTAATACATATAAATCCGGTTGCTATTGGGAGTCGATGGCAGTGCAAGGACTCTGCCTTGCAGCAAAACGGGCGAAACAAGGACATGTTGCGCTGCTAGCCCGGGTAGTTTGTTACCAATACTGGGATGATGATGCCCTTGTTGTTGGCAACACAAAAGCGCAACAAACAAGCAACAAGCCCCGGGCTACTGGGCGGTAAATGCAATGACAAAGGACAACGGCAAAGGACCAGCACATTGCACTCTAGACCCACTTAATCCTGCCCATTGTGTTAGCCTTATTATGACGCCCCACCACACCATGTCGGCCTCTCCCAAACACACCAAACACACACCCGTATTTCACGCTGAAGAGAATTGTTTTGGCCCTCGCCGACCCAGTTCAATTTTGGTTGGGAAAAATAAAAGGATATCCATAAGCCCTGCCTCTGCATTACCCTGCAATCTGTCTTTAAGCTAAAATATATATCCTGGGGAATTGTATTCCGAGTGAGTATTGAATTAGCGCATTTTTTTCAAATGAAATGAATAATCTTTCGAAAACAGTCTGATCATAATTCATTCATATGTGACTACCCAAAGGGTATCCTCTTGAAAGTCAACATGCCAGGAAAGTTAATCAATATTATATCATATACGTGTGTGTTTTTGCCTCTGTGCCCATCTCCTTACAGCTGCAATATACCTTTGTTCTCCACGGGTATTCCGAGGGCGACGCGCACAAAGAGCCTGGAAAAGCCTTGACGACAGTTTTATGCTTTATCAGCAGCATGGCCGATGCCGATGCCGCTGCCGCCGCCGCCAGGAAAACTTGTTTGTTTTCCTGCGCTTCGCTGTCTGTAATGAACGGCGCTGTCTGTCCATTGTCTGCCCTGTGGGGGTGCGGACGGGGCAAGAGGGTAACTGGAGGGGTTGGCGGGTACAGGGGGCGTTAAAGGTTATAGTTCACTCTCCGTTCGCCGGCAACCGAGGCGACCAGACGGCGCCAGTCGACCCTCAATAATGCTCTGCCCTGCAAGCAGCCGTTTGGCATTGGCCGTTCGCCGGGAGATGTTTTCCTTTTTTGGTTTTTTGGCAGACGAGGGGAAATCAATAATATTGCCATGAAGTCATTTTGATAAAATTAAAACAGACTTAAAGCGAACTGGAGTGTGGGTTCAGGGTGTTCGCCAATGTTTGAATATAAACGAGACCCTAGATTTGGGATAAGAAACTTCAAGGCGTGAAATTTATGAAGATTCTAGAGAATGTGAGATGATAAAAAGGATAAGGGTTTGACATTTCGAATAAAAGCAAGGGCTGTCTGTTTAATAAATTATGTCGGTATTGATGTATTCTGACAGCCAACGGGTTTTGCTGCCAGATTCCGTTTCGCATGCATAAATATTACATAGCAATTACCTTTCAACAAATTATCACTTAATGCGAAATTGAGACTCTCTGTGAGCGGCTTAATCACAATTAATGCCGCTGATGTTTCTGGTGTTAAAATGCCTTCAATTAAATGGATTTTTGCGCGCACAAATCAAAGATTCGCCTCATGCATGCCGCGGGAAAGCCATTGATATCCCCCGCCAATTGGCTCAAATGAAGACAAATTAAATTATAAACATTATGCGGCCAGTGGCGGTTGACTTTAATAAATGAGCTCGCAATCGACTGGACACTCAATCAATTTGCACAAACAAAAACTAATTATGCTCGGCGAAAAATTGAATGCCAATAAATCAATTCATTAAATGGGGGCTTACGCACAAGGCCCTGCTGCTGGTTTCTTGTTCGCCCTCAGCTCGATATCTCAGTCATTTTTTCGACACCCAAGTCCTAGAACTTTACTTTTCTAGGTCATGCCCGCATCGCGTTTTCTCGTTTTTTCCTAACTTTATTTTTTTTTTAGAGCTGAGCTGCTTCCTATTTCGGCAGACAAATGGCGTCGCAGCTTCGTGGCGCCACCGGCTTTGGTGTTGTTGCTGTTGCCCCACCGCTGGCACATCCAGCATCCACCTCAAACCCGGTTACTCCGCTCTTCGTCCGCCTGTCAGTGCCAATTTTTACAGCAGCCATTCCTTTGCCGGCTTGTTGGCGCATAAATCCAGTGGGCCGCCCCGATATCGAGCATTTTCCGCCAGAATCCGCCGACAAGGACCTCCTTTTGGCGCGTATCGATTTCCCACGCCCTCGGGTGGCCAGCTCCTTTTCGAGCATTAAAGTTCCTGCCCCAGTGACATGGCTAGTTATAGTTCTCGGTTTGCAGCTCTCGAATCCATCAACAGCTGTCAAATTGCTCCCGCCCGTTATGGCTTCATGCGGCATCCAAGTTTTTACGATCGCTATTTTTTTGCTCATACTGCGAGCTCCATCAGCAGCTTCAGCCGGATGCTGAAAGTATGGGATTTTGAATTCCAAGTTCTAGTAGGAGATACCTTCAAGTGAAGTCGACACAACCAAGCAGTTGTTCTGCTTGAACTGACAGAGGAAGATTGGTTACACAAAGCCCAATAGCAGCAGTAACCTGATACTAACAAACGGAAATATTTTCCTAGTATTTGCAGCAACATTTCTGAAGGTTCTGCAATATTTCAGCTTGCCTTTTTAAGCTAGCACGTCTCTTATTTTTTAATAGAAACAATGGTTTTTAATTTGGCTCGTACAATTACCGCCTTGATTGTCGCTTTTGGTGCTTCTCGACAATTGACATTTGGAGGGCTTCCCGGTTATTGATGCTTTTATGTGGCTGCGAATGCGATGGGAAAATCCTTTCATTTCGTGGCACATTGCTCCGGGAGATGTGCTCGATGTCAATCACATTTCCTTGGCAATAAATCCGCTGACTGGGACAATCGCATGAACTAGCTGACGGCATCACCACCATCACCATCAACATCAGCAGCAGCAGCGGCAGTGGCAAGTCATGTTAAATTACGTGCAATTAAAATCTAATGCCGCACCGCACAGATACAAAATGGGTGGCGGATGTATCGATACGTTGACGGATGACTGCCTGGCTGGTTGTCTGGCTGGATTGATGTTCCATTGGCAGCTCTCGGAGCAGAGGGGAGCAAAAGGCGCCACAGCGTTGTGGTAATTAATAAGCTGCGCCCGGGCCACGGGTCATATGCTTTGCGGGTCGCAGCTGCAGCGCGGCTAAACTATTTATGCAGCAATCGAGTTTCCCAAACAAATTTTCAATTTGCGGCGCGCTCCACACTGAATTTGCCTGGAGGGAAGTTTTGCGGAGCGCCAGGACGAAGGCGGGCGGCGCAGGATCCTTCGTCCGACCTAAAATTATAATGAGTTAATTTAACGCCTAGGGCCATGTTGGCGCTCTGTTCGCAAGCGTCGGGGGAAATATAACGACGACATCTTTGTATCCCACCAAAAGTGCTTTTGAAAAAGCAATTTCAATTAGTGGGCACGCCCCGGCCCGCCCCGGCCACCCACCGAAAATAGAGCCGTAAAACTGAAAATTTAATCACCAGCAAATGGCTGTTGTGGATCCCATGCAAATGTCCTCGGAAATGTCACACAAAGGCACACAATTAAGCGAGCTAAAACCGAAAATGCAGAGCAAAAACAAAACAAACTAAAGCCGAAACATCAAGTGGATGAGCAGAACTCATTTACCTCCAAACATGTTAACCATAAACGCAACTATTTTGGCATCTCATTTGCAGTGTTTGTGCAGCTGCCTGACAGGCGGCAGCCGGGCGACGAGCCGAAATGGCGGCGCTGTCACTGAGGAAACCGGAAATGCCCGGACAGCATCCGCCTCGACGACGTCGGCTTGATCCATGCAACATATATGCGACTCCTGTCTGTCAGGCAAAGCGTTTTGCTCGTTGGCCTTCGGGGTGTGTGGCGAAAATTTGCTTATGCATTTTCTAAATTAGTTTTGAGCAACTTTTTATGGGTATAAAATTTCATTATTAATTACAAGATGTTGAATTTAAACGGATGTTCTAATTGTTTGTAGGTGGAATGCTTTTGCTTTGGCAAAATACCTTAACGAGTTTTTATTTTTAGCTTGAGAGTGCCTGTCCCATTGAATGGTACGATTCTTTATTTATTAACTTAAAACTTTACTAAACTATTTCAAAGCTTAAGCCCAAAATGAATGAAAAACAATTTTGTATTAAATAGGGTATTAAATTAATTAAATTAAAGATTTATTGTATTGTGGACTCACATAAATCATCGCGCAGCAATTCAAAAGTATTTATAGACAGTCTAAGAGCCCACGTGCCGCACCAAAATCCAATATAATATCGCAACCAAAATATGAAATTACTTTGTCATTGTCTTCCATATGGCTGAGGGCATTGGCAAATTGAACTTTAAACTGTTTCTCACGTGGAAATTATGAAGTCGTAGACGCAATTTTGTTGGATTTATGGTTGGAGCCATTTTCATATGTCACAGCGCAGGAAGCGGGAGAGCTAGGCAGCTGCCAAGGACAAAGAGGATGCCACTCATATTACGTTTAAGATGAAACACGTGCCTGCCCCCCACCCAGGCAGCCACTCAGGCAGCCAGCCAGGCAGCCATGTGGATGCGGATGCGAATGTTCCGCTCGGGAGGCGTGACACTCGCTCACACATCCGCACCCGCACCCGCAGGAAGCATTTTTTGGCACCCTCCCTGTCTGGCATATTGGTTGATTTATGTGGCAATAAGCAGATGCAACCTGCGCTGCAGGAGCAGGCGGCAAGAACCGAACGTGCATCGCGTAACTGATATGCAACGATTAGCACACAGGATCAGGCACTCACAGAAGTGCAGCTGTTTGTCAGGCGAACGGAAATGCAATCGGTTTGGACTTTTCGAAAATTACGAGTACGGTTTTGCAGAGCTGCTCCACTCTGCAGCTCCTGCGGCGGGGATATTGATTTTCGGCGGTGGGTTCCAAGAAAGCTATAACTCATTGCAACACATGTTTGCCGGGGCAACTTTTCAGCCACAACCACCCCCGGCCCTGGGCCCCAGAGTCCTTGTCAATGTTGCTTCTATATTTTTTTTACTTTTTTTCCCCGGTCAAAAGGGGTACGGGTACGACAAACTTATCCATTCACCGCAGCCCTTTGAACTTTTGCCTTGGCTGCACAAATACGTAAAGTTTAGTGGCAAAAACCGCATTCTGACATTTTGCCAAATTCGATGGTTTTTGCGGTTGTCCGTTATGTAAACAAACCGAGCATGGGTTGCATTTGTTTAAGGGTTTAAACTCTCAAATGATTGCCCGAAAATTACTCTTTTTGCCATGAAAGAAAACTAGCACTTTATGTTGAACAGAGCGATGATTTGACCTGCGGGCTCTTGGCTTCCCAATGACCCCGAGTACAATATTAGTTGACAAAATATTTGCCGGGGCAAAACATTGACTCTGCCTTTATATTTACTTAACAGCCGACTCTGAAATAAGCCAGCCCTAGGAAATGAATAAGTAAAATGGGCGCCCGCTCGATGGGAATGCCAATAGTGAGGCGGGCCATTTGGCTTTGAAGTCGGTTGGGCTGCACAGCTAATAAATATTAAAGTTGCCAGCAGCGGGAGCAGCGGCAGAATGTCAATTGCTGAAATAGAGACAAATTCTTTCAGCAGGTCGGAGGATGGATGGGCCGCTGTAAGCAGCTTACAAAGCAGTCGGGGCAGCCGGGGGAGTCGGTTCGTCAAGCAGAACCATAACTATGTTGCAGCTGGTAATAATAGTCGGGCATAAAAAGGATTAGGCGGGACACATTGTTCCAAGCAGAGCTCCTCGGGGCCAGGAAGTCGTAGTAAGGTAATAGAGCGAGCACAGAGGGCTTAGCTTCGCTTTCTGCTTGTTGGTTGTTGGTTGATGGCTGTTTGACAGTGCTTGTGGGGCTGGCAGGGTTGCTGATTACAAATTTGAACAACTAAGCAAAAGACCATCCTGCAACAGAGTGGCGAAGCAGGTTTCATAACAATTCATTGCTACTTATAATTTCAAGACAAAAACTCTGTTATCAGAGTATCATTAGAGATTCTGATACAGTGATTCCGAGTATTTTAAAAGCCCTTTTGATCTTGCTTGTTCCTAGCAAACGTTTTCCTTGGAAACCCTACAGTCCCAGCAAAGTCTTTGATTTCACCCGAAGGCCCATGCTTTTCAAATCCGCTGTGTTTGTAACCAGGCAAGAAAAAATAGGATTTAAGAGGGCGGGGTCAAGTGACCAGGCTGAAGTCAAGCCCCGAGGGATAAGCGCAAACACAAGGAGCGGGAAAAGGCTGAAATTGTGCAATTGCCGGACCAAGGCGGGAAAAGACTAGACAAAATAACCCAACAAAGTTCGAGCCGGGGCCAACCAAGTGAAATGCGAAAGCTGATAACGGGCATTAAGGGGTTAAGCTGGCAGTGCAAGTTCAAAGTTCGCCCAACATCGGATGCATTCAGCTTCTCCCTCTGACGTTGAGTGGTCATCAACGCCCAAAGGCTTAGCTTTGATTTACTGCAACGCATACCCAAAGTGTTGTACCAACGAAAAAAAAAAGGAAGCTGACAAGTTTTGCGCCCCAAAGATGCGGCAAGAGTGATATGATGAAAATCGGCCTCTCAGCATCCTGACCTCTTGAAGTTGACTCTCCCGATGCCGGGCACGTTCTATGGCTTTGATTAAAATTGATGTGCTCGGGGCTTTGTCCGAAAATTTCGCATGCCGTTTATAGTCAAGCATAATTTGACCTAAGCCAAGGCATAAGCAAATGTGACAGGCTCCAGTCAGCCGTAAAAGCCTCACTAAAACACACCACACCAGATACACACACTCGGGGTAGAGATACACGCCCCTCCCAGCGGCATACCAGGTCATGCCGGAGTCTGTAATTGAATGAAATAGCAAAAACTCACGCACCCTGCTAAATTTTCATTTAAATGCATGGCATATGCAGACTGGGAGTGAGGAGCCGGTTACCAGGCAGTCCTGGTCCCGGCCAAGTGCCTGCACGACCCCAAAAGCCAAGTCGGAGGACATAAAAAAATTAAGCTGAAATAAAATTAAATCGAAATTAGCACAAGACTGCCAGGCATCTAACCGGCAAAAAGCCGAAGTCACAGTGGAATGCTTCGCATTTGTTCACATTGTTGACTTAGTCATTAAATGGGATGCAAGTTTTTGACAGAAGATCAAACCGTAACCTACAAAATTTAAACATATTGAAGCTGGTCAATTTAGAGTCAAATAATTGCCTATACTTATATTACTCATACGCCCTGTAGGGATGTTTAAATTGTTTCTATTTGTATGGGATTAAATCGAGTTCACGTATAATTTTTGTTTAGAAATTTTAAACAATAATTTCTGATTGGCCCAAATATTATTTAGGATATACAATTATTTGTTGTTTAATAAAGCAACATTTGAGCAACACTGAGTTGTTTTTTTGGTTATACCAGCAGCTGCTTTTCTTGCAACGGTGTCCACTGTTCCGGGCCATTTTTATGGCACATAAAAGTTCGCACAACTGTCGCCGAGGCCACTAAACGTCATCATTGCAATGGATTAGCCTTAATGCGCGACTGTAATTTAGCACTGCGGCCGCACTCGTAAAAAGAACTGCATCTGCATCGGGCCATAAAGTCGCGACAAGTCGTCCTGCCAGCTCATTTGCATTCGTCGGCGGCAATGGAAACTGTTTCGGCTTCAGCCAGAGAAACGGAAAAAGTGCCCGGATCTAGGGCACGGTCAAGGAAAGTTTTCCCGGTCTGCTCGAGGGCGTGAATTATTTTTAGTGCAATCCGAGGCTTAAACGCCGCCAGACCAATTGCCTTGCCGGCCATCCCTCCCACCGACGGGAGCACCCAAGGACGAGCAGCAGGGCAAACAACTTGGTGTGCGGTGTGCTGTCGTTGGCTGGCTTGCTTGTGTTGACACTGGAAATTGAGCAACCAAAAATGTGTAAACAAGTTTGTTTGGCCAAAGTGTTACGCATCGGTCTTCTGGTTTGGTCTTGCTAGGACCCTGGTCTCAGGGCCTTTGCCATTTGGTATCGATGTCGGTTTGGGTCTGCTTCTGTCAGCTCCGGCAGCTCTGGCCGGTCAGTGTATGAAAACTTTTCAGAAATTATTTTCGACACATAACAAAATGGTGTTTTCCTTCGCCAGCCACAAGAGCTGGTCGGGGTATTTGCCAAAGGACTGCAGCAGGCCCCTCAAATAAACTGGACAAATGACCAGCAGAAAGGCACTTATAAATCAGGAGAAAGCAACTGACCAATTAGTAGAGAAAAACATATCTGGTTAGCCAAAAAAAGCAATCATTCATGGAACCAAAGACATGGTCACGTAAAATTCAATTACTGCTTCTAAAACCTAAGGATTTTCTTGTTCTTCCCTCCGAGTTATAGCCAACTGTTTTGTTTAATATTTCCTCACCAAAAAAAGACTCCAAAAAAGCCAACCTAGCTCAAAAAGGCATCGGACCTGGCACAGAAATGTGTCAAGTTGATGTTATGCGAATGCCAGGACGATGACAGCCAGCAAACTGCAATTAGAAGCAGCCAGTTGTCGTGACAATTGCAGGCTTCAGTGGTAGTTTCCTACATGAACACGCTCAATTTGGGTCGAAACAAGAGAAACTTTTAGGCAAAGCCGAAACTGTGTCTTGAATGCATTCAAAACGGCTGGGAAGTCAGTTTTCTGCCTATAAATTCTTGTCAACTATCTTTGCACATTCTCGTTCAAAAGATTAAATTACGTAGATTTTCTATGGGCTGCAATGGCATTTAATATACCCTCAAATGTCAATGGCCCTTGGACCAACCGCCATAATCACACAAGAGAAAACATTACACATACGCCACGTTGCGGCCGTCTGACACGTCAATTAGCGAATGCGGTGCACCGCATACGTTGTTCACCATTATAAATGGCAGCGATGCCTCACAAGAGCCAAAATTTCGATGATTTATTTAAAATGTCAGCGCGCACGTTGATTATTTGGCCAGGGTTGGAGCAAGCGGTTTAGCTATTGGACGTTCTCCCAACATGTTCTATGCACTATTGAATTTTCAGCAGTGGCACCATACCCGGAGCTGTGAAAACAACCAACAATTGATTATGAATGCGGCCCCAATTGCAATTGTAATTGCAATTCAAATTGTATTTGGCAGATATTCGTTGCTTTGCGGCAGCATAATGCGCCCATCAAAACGGATCGCTAATTGAAAATGAAAATGCGAAAACATAGTTCCCGCCGGATAAACAACTGCCCCGAATGTTGCCAGCCAGATGGAGTTAGTTGGTATTGGCAAATGCTTTCGGGCCTCATTAAGTTTGTTTCAAACCAGGCTACACCAGGCGCATTGTATCGCATTGTTTGTTTCACTAACATCTGCTGTGATTGCTTATAAATTCGTGGACTTTTTTCATAAAGTTCTACATGCTGACACTGTAATTGACCTCGCTTAAGAGCTTTTTGCAATTTCCATGGCAACTCAAAGTCAAAGCCAAGTCTGTTAATNTGTTACATACTTTGCACAAACTTAATATACCATTTGTACCTTACGGTACATGGTATAATAACCCAAATAAGCCCAGACAATCACATACAATTTGCTGAAATTCTGATGCTTTGAAGTTCATTGCGGGAAATTCTCATATGTATGTGAATTAAGTTAGTCGAGTTTAAGCCAGAGAAACTTTCCACTGGCCATCTAAAGTCTCATGGATTTGTGTAGTCAACTGAAATGATTCCATCGGAATATGACTTGAGTCAGCGTTTTAAATTAGCCGTTTGTTTATGACATATCACACAAATATTTGCATCATGCCAACGCCATAGTTGAACAAAATAAATTGCAATTTTCACATGATTCCTATGTCTTTGTGTGTGCAACAATTTGTAGCAATTGAATGCAATTGAGAGGGACCGATCGAACAAACGGTAACAATGATCGATTGTCTCGATTGCTGCACGTCATAATAAATTCCACGCACGCAGCCATCCGACTCGAACATTAACAAACATTTTCCAGGACCTACTCGACTCTCGACTCCTTGGCGACCTCTCTCGCATAATTTGCGTTGGTCATGTTTAGGGCGAAGCTGGGGCGGGAGTTGATTAACAATTGTTGGGCAAAACATCAGCAAGCGCTTAAGCGGCCAGGTGACTTGTGATTTATGTCGGAGCCCACGTATCTATTGGATGTATCTTCTTTGTTTGCCCCGCCACGTTTTGTGTGCGGTAGCCCAAGCTGGGCGGCGTTCATTTGAGCTTGTGTATTCAATTCTCGTGCTCCGCTGGCTAGCAGGCAGTTGCGATATCAATCATACGCACTGTTTGCCGCCCGAACGCTTAGCCATGAATCAGCTGAAAATGCTGAAGGCAGCAGAACATAAGGGACGCCGACCAACATTCGCAGTAAACTAAATTGCTTTTACCGCCGGCCCTGCCGCATGCATGTTAATAAATGTTCACACCTACCCGAACATCTTCTCCCTCCTCGGATTCATAAATGCACATGCACAGCAAGTACTACGAGTGTACGCCGGGTAGCCTGCATGTCAAAAAGCACTTAGGGCGCCCCGTGCCTCCTGCAGTTGCTGGGGCTGCTGGTTCGGCTGCTTTTGTCGCTTTCGAAACTGGGTGCCTGCTCCAACATTTTGCGTACGCCACTCAGCAAGTAATTACATAACAACAAATCCAAAATGGGAAACAAGTTTGGGCCTGCAACAGACCCTTAAATACGGTAGGTTTTGGTCATGTAAATGGATTTGTTTTACTAATTTTGGCAGTCATGAGTAAAAACATATTTTCTCATATTGTCATCAAAAAAAATATGATGGTTTCATGTTCTATACATTCCATTTATCATAAGGCTTGTTTAAAATTTTTAAATTTTTTTGGAAGACATTTTCGTGTAAACCAAAAGCCACATTGTTGGATTGCAACAAAAAGGCTTATACCCTGGATAGAACTAAGAAACTGCCGTGCATATGGAAAGGATACCGGTATTATCAAACGCAGCAGCATGAAAATGCAGTGATGTTTGAGTTTTTAAGTTTTTGTCCTGGCCGAGGACCTTTGAACTGAAGCGCGGTTGCAATACGAGACTTGCACGGCGGAGTTCCCGCTGCAGCATGTCGGACGTTGCACGTTCCCGAAGCGCAAATTTCGCCTGAAACTCCGCAGATTCCGGCTTTTAAGTTGATTAGAGGGAGCTAAGCTAACGGCTACGCAAAAATATTTTACGTAATTAAAACTTGGATGCTGCTGCTGCTGCTGACGTTGCAGGAAAGTGCAACTACACTGGCGTTGCAACAATTGGGAAATCTGAGAGGAACGGGGACTTCGAGGGCGTGTCTTGCGTAAGCAGGGTTTTTTGCCGTGCTTTTCGGTATGCCATTGTCTGTTGCAAAACAAAGGGCGACCGCAAAACTAGCGCAACAAACAATAACTGGGCAAAAAAAGCAGCAACAACATCGAATATTACATCACCAGAGCGGAGGCAACAAAAAGTGTAACAACAGCCTCGTGCAACAACATATGCCACAGTCTGCGGCTTGTTTGTTGTTTGTTTGTCTGTTAGTGTGTTTACACTGAAACTGCTAAAAAACCATGATAGCTTTTTGTGTGCACGGCTACAACTACAACAAAACCCACCTAATGCGGGTGTTCCTGCATGCCTGCATAACATTTTAAAGTTATATTTTACAATGGCATTTAAAATTCAAATGTTGCACAATTTATGTCGCATCAGCTGGCCATTTGCATACAAAAATGCATTCCGCAATTTACGACCAGACGCTTGCGGTTAATTTGTGTAGTTAATAAATCAAATTTTATAGTTTTCAACATGCGTGCAGCACACTGACCATTAAGCCAATTGACATAATTGCATTTTCCTGGTCTATTTTGCATGCTCGATTAGAAAGTCGCATAAATTTCGCAAAAAAAAAGGAATCATAAACTTTCAGCTTAAGCGCATAAAGGGAATTTTTTGTGGGGCCAAAAATTACATATATCATTGTGAACAACTGGACTACCAGTATCCGGTATCAACTTGTCTTCGACTTTGGCTAACAAAGGCACTCGGTGGCAAGCTGGGGACTTGGCCTTCTGCAACATCGCTTTGCCTTGGAGAACAAAAGTTTTGGGAAGCGGCGTTCAAGTGGCTCCTCCACTCAGCCTAAAATCGAGGAGGCGTCCTTCTTCGGCTTTGGCACTGAGAGTGGGACTGCGACGGAGGCTCTGGCTCTGGCGAAACTCAATAAAAGAAATATTTTTGTTAGCTCACATAAAGTACTTTCATAGTTGGTTGAACTGAAACTCGAGCATGGGACGAGGGGTCCGCGATGGGCAAAGTTATAATAGTTTTTCAAGCAAAGCAAATGCAATTCCACTTTTCGGAAAAGTTCGCTCAATAGACCAGAGATTCCCACTCCAATCCAGTAGTTTCCACTTCGGGCCTCAGTTGTCGTCGAGTGGACTTTGGCCAACAAACAAATGAAGAACATGCGGGACCCACTCGCCGCACCAGCATCGAACATTTCTGCTGCAACAGAGCTGATAAAAGTTGCCAAGTTTATGAAACATCCAGCCCGGATTCGTCGCAATAAAATATTGGAATGCCCGAATACGCAGGAATGTAATGTATGCATATTTATGTTGCAATTATAACACACAAAGCTTCCCACAAATTCTGCCCACAATCGACTGCTTTGTGTAACTAGCAGATTTGCTTTAATCTCCCAACATGGCCAGTGATTATTAGCCTAAGCCGAACTAAATCTGCTACACAGATGCAGATACACAAAGTTTTGTTTGCATGGCTAGCCCTGGAGTTTATTTTAAGCATCTGCTCAGTCCACATGGCGGATGCTTAATGTCAGTCCACGATACAATAAAACGCTGCATACTTTCCTGCGGCGTAGCATACTTTCCAGGGCCGCAGCTCACCTTCATCAAACTTTTGCGGATTTTCTTTTAAATGCCAACACCTGCTACACTGCTTCAAGTGGATCAGCAGGAGGCTTATTCTGAGCAAACTTGGAGCGCCCTAGAAGGGAAAGCTTTTAAAAAATAGCCCAGGGTCACAACACTAAGGACACTCGTGGGCCGGGCCCGAGGACTTACATAACCAGAGCCGCGCGCGGCAACAAACCATGCAAACAAGTTTTTGTTGTGTAATTAATCTTCTTACACTTGAAACTTGTTCCGTAATGAGAGGCGCGTTCTGTAATCAGCGAGTTTTTGTTTGGCATAAATTAAAATTAAACTCAATTAATAATGCAAACGTTATCATTGCAGTCTGCTTATTTAATGGGACGGCAACCGCTTTCACCTGAAACTGGGCGGTAGGGGAAAATTGTACGCCGGGCGGAAAAGTGAAATGCAACTGTCTATGGGTGACGTGCTGCTTGTTTGCATGTTTACGCTTCCTTTTCTTGTTCGTTTGAAACATTTCGCTCTGCCAGACGTGAGTGTGTACCTTCTGCTTACGCCATCTTTCTTGCTCAATTTGTAAAACAATTTTGCATACAAATTGCAACAGCAGCAGCAGCAGCAGAAGCAGCAGCAGCAGCCCTGAGCTTGACACGGACAGCCAAGCGGAGCGACCTGCCAGCCGGGATATATTCTATAAAAATTCAACGCCAGGCGTGCAGGGAAAATGCAGGGAATAAAAAAAGAACAAGAAAAGAAAAGAAAAGCATGGCAAACATGCATGACAATGCATGACTAAAGTAATGAATTACTTAAGCCCTCGCCCACTGCACACACAACGAGACATATGGCTCACAATCCTGTGGATATCCAAAAAAAAAGCAAAAACGGAAAATGGGAAATGCAAAAGAAAGCAGCAGATAACACGAAAAAGGTCGTGCCGCTCTGTGATGAGATGTGAATTTGTGTGCATTTGTTTGCTCGATTTGAAATGAGCGACTTGCATTTAATGCAACTGCAATCGTTTGCACCGCCCTCCCCCCCACAATGATTGAGAGAGTGACTGAATGCATTTGCATTTTCAAATCAGAGACCATGATCAAGACGAATTGGTAGCAGTTTATTTGCAAAGTCATGCCGTGCCCGCTGTAAATCAGAGGAAAGCGAGTGCAGCGCACTTTTACTCTGGATTACAAGTAAAAGTTGAAAAGCAATCCGTGTCGGGGATTCTCGATAAATAAGTGCACACTTGCATTGCAATTGGAAAGGGAGTTGCCACGGTTAAACATTGTACTTTAAACTTGCAGCAGTGAAACATAAAATATATGCCATGATAATATTCAGCGCTGAAGTATCAGTTATAATTGATATAATTATGGATGCCGCCAATCAGGCAAATAAATTTACTTGCAAATATTTTGTATGAGATGAATATGTATGTGAAAAAATGATAATTTAAATGGCAATTTAAATGCATAATTAAGGGCATTGGTTTCCGGGCCCTGCCCTCCCAGTAAATCACTTTTAATGGCTTCCTTGTACCTAGGGACGGGAGCCACTCACCTGCTAATAAATGCACTCATTATGGCGTCGTAATTAGCTGCAGCTTGAGAGGTGTCTGCCACGCATAAATGAAGCCTAAAGCCATCACTGCCTTTCTCTTATTTTCCTTTGTGTGGGAAACTCTTGTACCCTTTAGTACACTCTATATATTTTTGCGTATATATACGTACTTGCGGGCATATCAGGAAAATTTCCCGCAGCTTTCTGGGTCGCAAATTAAAGGCTCACAGCGGGGTGAAATCTTTTCCCACCTGCTGCCGCAGTATTTTCTCCTTTTAGCCACTAACCCGCGCTCATTGCCGCTGGAAAATATTGTCGCATTTTTCAATATGCTCACCGGCAGCCCGCCCGGCTTTTATTTTTCACTCTGCACAAAAAGTTGCTAAGTGCGCGGTTAGCCGGGTGGGTTGTGCGTGGTACTCGCTCACACAAGCTTCAGAGCTGCGATGAAAAATTCAATTTGTTAGACTCTTTATGTTGGTTTTTGCCAGCCCATAACACATTCGCCAAGAGCTTTGGCGTCGGCAGCATCCGGCTTTTGGCTGAGAATCTAATAGTTTACAGCATAAATTAATGGAGCACACTACAGTAGGGCCATGATTTAGATTTAGAGATTACCGAATAGGGCGAAATATTTTATTATTTCATTAAACCTAAGAAGGTGAAATTCAGCACTCTGTGTTTGTTTTTATTCGCTTTTATTGCGCCGGCCGCTTGTTTATCCAGCAATCACTGTGCTCTCGGCTCAGGTAAACTCCATTTCATTATAATCCTCAACTTTGGCGGAAATTTCATTAAAATAAAAGCCACTTCAAGCCTCTATCAGACGATTTAAGCTCGCATTCCCCGAAACGAGCTCAGCTCGAGCACAAACTATTCAAATGCCCGCCCAACTCCACTATTTCTTACAACTTAAAATACTTAGGTGAAATTTTGCAATTACGAATGCGCACTTAAGTTTAATTAAATGAACATTAATTGTAGCCGGCAAGCCGTGGGGAGCGGGTGGTGCGGGCGTTTGTTACTGCGATTCCGCGGTTATAAATTGCATTTAGTCTGCAGACTGGTTGCCTTACTTCACCTTGGCTAGATGCTGTGCGGGCTTTCGCAAAAGTTGCACAACACTTTGCGTTCCTCATGCACGCAACTGGATTTATGGAGCCGGCAGCTTCACTGTTGTGCTCTCGGATTAAAAGTGCCTCCTGCATGCTAATGAAATATGCAGCCAAGTGCTCGGATCAGTTGCCTAAGCGGGTTAATCGCCTGAGAGCCGAAGGGCTAACTAGTGTTTGATAACACTGACTTGCAGCAGAAACTGGTAGGACAGATTTGTCCGAGAGATGGCTCAAATTAAAGTTAAATTGGCAGTAATTGCCCGGCGGATTGCGGCAACAAAGCGTGTTCATTTTCAATTGTTTATTTTTCGGAATAGTTATAGGGAAAACAATAAACAAAATTTGTATATTTTAATGCTAAGCTGGGCCTATGAACAAAACATTGTGGTAACTGAATTAAAATCAGCCTTATCGCTTGCATATTTAATTACCAGATGGTTAGAGAAACATTTTGCGGTTGAACACAGAAAATCATGTATTCCGTGCTGAGCATCGATAAATTGCAATGTTAAACGTTGTAATCGCATCATCGCTGACATCATCGCACCTTTTATCCAGAGTTCAGCATTCGAATCAGAATCAGGGCGGTCGTAAAAACGAACAATGCATTGGCATGCCACGGCTTCCGTTGCTTATTATGTTCCGGGACTCAAATCCCTTGTTGTCCGCACAAATGTCCCGCAATTTGCCGGCATAACAAAAACAATTCGAGTGGATCCCCAAACTGACAAGTTTTTCTTATAGCGCACTAAAAATGAAGACACTAAAGGCGGCAAGCAGTCGTTGTTGCTGCTCTTGTTGCCACTGCTGTAACTGTAGCGTGGCATGTATGTAGCAAGGACAGCCTGACACACTCCTTGCACAATGGCATCGAGTAAGTAATACAATAGAAAAAGCAACTCGCGTACGCGTGTGTAAAACTTTATTTTTACGACAAAGTGCAAGCGGCAAAGTTGTTAGCAAAAGACTGAGCGGGGCAGCAAAACTCTACGCTTACAGTTCTGGCCGTGTTGGATTTTAATTTTTAGCAGCGACGCGGGACAAAGTTTTAACTAAAAATTGCATGGCATCTCGGCGCAACTGTGCTTCACCGGCAAGGAATTTGATTCTTATTTTTACTGTCGTGCCTGCAGCTCCTGCGGAACGTAACACGCTGCGTATACGCAACGTGCGCACAACAGTTTCAATTACAACTTCCTGCAGGACAAAGCCCGATCCCAAGCAAAGCCATTCCTTGAAAGAGCTGACGTCAGCACTGGCGCAGATAATTAGCCCGGACACGTGGATGCCGCGATTAATGCAATTTGATGGGCCATGATTAATGCGACGCCTGTCGTGTTGCAACTTTACGCGAAATTTGCTTAACAAATGACCTAAGCACTCTCTAAAACAGCACGACAAGTAATGTATTCAACTTTGTCAAGGATGGCAGAGCGTGGAGTGGCAAGGTGATCCAGACAGTGGAATGAAAGGACAAAGGCAAAGGCACTGGCAATGTTTTTGCGATGATGAATGCTTAGATAGCGTCCATGAATAATGACACAAGTTATTTTGCTACGTTTTGCGTTTGTCCTTGCAACACTTAAATTTACCAAACAATTCAATTTTCACTTGAGAAAACCTTCATATTCCCGACACTAATGCTCACTCCACTTGACGCTGATCCACTGTTCGCAGATTTATCTGAAAAATGCTTAAAATATTTAAGTAGCTGGAAACTTTTATAGAGTTTTACGACAACGACGTCAGTTTAAACCGGTTGTCTCCCTCTGTCATCCACTTTGTGTTTCTCCTGCCAAGTAGAAAGTAAAGTTTGTCAAACTTTTGTTTCAAAAGTCAAAGGCGCACACAGTTGATGAATGAGTTTTAACAGGGAGACCAGACCAGGCCAGGACTCGGCTCCTCCAAGGAGCGAGCGTTGATTGCGAACTGGACCAGTGGGCTCCGCAGTCCAGCTTCCTTTTCGGTTCTTATCGCCCCGACAGTTGCAAATTTATATGTGCCGGCTTCCTCAATGGCCAGAGAATTATAAGCTGCCTGGCATTTAAAAACGCATAAATGTATTTTCCGGCGCTCGTACTCGTATAATGGACAATTTATGAACTGGTTGCAGTGGCAGAAAAAAATTAATTGCCAACCGAGAGAAGAAACTTTGAGAGCGGACAGCCACGACCAAATTTGCCATGGCCAAGTGTCAGCTGGAAAACTATTAAAAAGCCATCGCAGGCAACTAACTATTCTGGGTAGGTGTGCAAGGAGCGACCGCAACCGAAAGTGGGGCAAGTTCTATTGCTTTCCACCTGCTGCAGCGCTTCCGCTTCTGCAGCTGCAACTGCAACCGTAAAAGCCAAGCTGGCTTCCTGTTTTCCTGATGGTTCTGCTGCTTCTGCTGGCCGGAGCCAAGACGAGAAAACGTGGCCGAAAATGCGGATGCTTCTATTTTATAGCGGAAATATATTCTTGTGCAGAGACGCGCTGATGATTTATGCATGTTTTTCGGCATTACGTGCTCTGAGTAGCTGCTTTGTGTGCCATTGGAAATTAAATTCCTGGCCAGGATATTCAAAGCGGGGGAGTACTTTTCGTATTTATTTGTTGCAGGTGCTCTCGTTACTTGTTAAAGTGCCTGCAGTCTGGTCCTTTCATGGCGAAAAGTTAACCGCCCTCCAGAAACTGCGCCGAACCCGATGAATATCTGGGAAAATCTCCTGACAGAAATGGGTTAAGCCGACACAAAGGCTGCAATTATTTGCGTGCTCGGGAGTTGAATTTTTCCATTTTTTTCCCCCATTTTCCCCGCATTTCCTTTGGTTGTGCGGGAAATGCGTGCCTACATAATTCAGGTTAAGAGCGCTTCACATGCGTTTATGCTGACATAAAACACTCGCAAGCCCGCAGCTTGGATGCTTGGAATTTTATGTTATTGCAGTTTGGCCGGGGAATTGGTTCTCCCTCGCGTCTGTTACAACTGCAAAATTAAAACTTTTTTACTGAAGTTGAGACCATGCGTGAGCCGTCGCAAAGAAAAAAATCCAAAATTATAACAAACTTTTTTGCCAGAGTAAATGCAAAACAAAAATGTCGCACAAAGCGGCAAACTTGCAGCATTTCAAAGCAAATAAAACGCTGCCGCCTCCCAGCCCTGCCATTGAGCATTGGAAAATAATTAAAAAGTTTTCCGTTGAGCTAATGGAAAATGAATTGCAGACCCGCATTAAAGAGGAGGAAAAATTGGAAATTTCATTAAAATTTCCATTGAATAATTTAAAAACAAATGAATAATTCGTTTCGAACGGGAGCAGTTGCAAGCCGGCAAAACAGGAATAAATGTCAGATTGTTTCCGAAGTTTGAGGCAAAAGTTTCGGTTTTATTGTTTTGCATACAACTTTTTAGATTATTTTTTGGTTGGTAAAATGGCTGCATTGATTTGTTTTAGTGCTCCTTTAGAGGCATTAATTTAACTAACCGACCCTACTTGATTATCAGTTTATTAACACCCACAAGGATTCAGATGCGTCATGAATTCCCTTTTACACTTTCCGCAATGCCACACGCTAGCGCGCATGCATCGCGGCGTCCTGACAGGACCAGTTGGCGTGGCACGTCAGTTCACAGGACGTCGCCCACGACCCACGGCATGCTTGGTTGCATTTTTTGGCAGCTCGCACGTGTTACCGCTCAGCGGCTCTGGCCTCATACCGCCCAACCACCCAACCGCCCGGCTAGTGCATTCTCCGGCTCCCTTTTTCTTCCACTGGCAGTGCACACACGAGTGCAGGGCATAATGCATTTATAAAGGCCGCTGAACAATGCCAGCAGCCAGTCAGATAATTTCATTTCGCCCTTGTGGCTGACTCCGGGAATCCCATTTCCGATGCACCGCCAACTGTTTGTTTTTCTCGCACTTTACATTTATTTTTTCCACTGGCCCGTCCTTATTTTTACATATTTTTCCCGCATTTTCGTATTTTTTTGTGTGTCACACTGTCATTAAGATCGCATGTGCTGTGACTTTGGTTTGTGCATGAAATTTTATGACGACGGTTGTTGTTTCGCGTACATCCCAGAACTGTCGCATCGCCCAGTTGGCTCAGATATCACCAGGACGACAGGCATGGCAACAGGGCCCACACTTCGAAAAATCAAAACCCCATGCTTTTGTAGAATTCTGAGAAACCGATATCTAAGTAGTACATTTTTGCACAAGTTGAGGCAAAGGTTTTGTGGTTTTTGACACGAAACTTGTATAAACTGATACATATTGTTTTAAAATTATAAAAAAAGAACTAGGTCATTTCTACTGGTAAAATTTGATTTTAATTAAGAGCATTTTCCCTCCAACCGTTTTCAATTAGTGAATCCAAGAGCAGTTGATTTATTCAGGAGCCCAGGGCCGCAAAAACAATCAAATATGAATGCCTTTTTTCTTGAGATAGTTTTTTCCCGTGCTGCAAATCGGCCAGGTATCCTAGTATTCCGACAGGCAGCCAGCTCTCGCATTTTAACATACTATATAACAACACAAAGGCGACGGTGTGGGTGCCTGCAGGTGAAGGCGAGCACAATGCAAATATTTTTGCACCCATAACCATAGAGAACATGTGTAGTGCTGGATCGGCAGCGACGTGTGAGTAGTGCCAAGGGCGTTGTAAAAGATAATGGTGAAACCCCATCCCGGGCTCAAGTTGTTTGGCAAGTTAAGCTGATGTCAGCACTGGTTTGCAAAAATATTGTATCCGCAACAGAAACCAGAGATGTTATTGCTTACCTACAGTTTTGAACCTTCAAATCAGTGCGGTTATTACGTGTGAACTCCAAACGACTTTGTTAATTCCATTTCCAATAACGCTCTGATCAAACACATCTTGCAATTGTTGGGGCACAGTTTTAGTGCATTCGCCAACTGATAAAATTTCATTTTGTAGTTGTATAATTTCAATATGTCCAATATGTCCGTTGCCAATAAAATGTACGCAAGCAGCCAAAAGGCACAGCAAAAGTTTGCGCCAACGAAATGAACGATGCAATCATGGGCCCACACCCTTTCCTTGGCTCGTGTTTCGTAGTTTTGTTTTCTTTTCTTCTTTACCAGTTTGGGGCATGCAACAAACTTTATTAAAAAGTATGCAAGAAATTTCTGCGTCCATATATATTGCCGGAGCACCCGAGGGCTGTCGAGGTATCCGGTTCCAGGCCAAAGTTTCGGGCACATCCCTGCCACTTGTTTTCCTGCCGCCCGAAACTTTCTTTTTTCCTGCTGCAGATTGACATGAATTGGCAAAATGAAATTGCAGTTTCTTGTGATAAATTTCAATGAACATTTTAGCGAGGCGCAAACGAGCAGTGAAAGCAAGAGCTACGCCCACAATTTCCATCCGTTAAGTGCAGTTTTCTGTATGTAAGTGAAAATAATAATTTTCACACATAAATTGCGAGAAAAATAAATGACAGCTCCCACAAGTAGTTGCGGTTATGGGTTCGCAAATTGATTGTTTATTTGACAACATGATTTTCTTGTTTGCTTCACAGTAACATAAACACCTGCACTTTGCGAACCAATTTCTTTCAAATAAAACAATCCACCCTCATAGTTTGAACAAGTAATAAGTAAGAATGATTATAGTCGAGTGTCTCGACTATAAATACCTGGTTCTCAGTTTCCAACTGATTTTTAGAACATGAATAAATATTGCGGATTTTAAAAAGATATTTCCATGGAGAAGCTCGTGGGCGCAACACATTTTTGTCATTTGCGCTGACGGAAATTGGTATAACCATCAGATTTTCACAACACAGATAGATATTGATTCTACCAATGTAGTATCCGTATTTTGTCCCTCTATATCCTGTAACTTTGCCTTTTTCCCTTGACTGTGTGTCTGCATTTGACTTTTATACTGTTAACATAATGTTTTGTCTTGGTTTGAAGACCTTCGCAAGGAAACTTTGGCACCCATTGCCTTTTGTGTTGAGTAAATAAAATGCAGTAGCCGCCTTGGTATGCAAATGCAGTGAAAAGGGACTTTGCAGCTACCATTACACACACTCGGTGACTGCAATTAACGAGCTATTACCAGAGGACTAACCTTTGAAATGTCCCTCTTCTTTACAGGTGCTGTCCTGGGCAACCACCACGAGAGCCTGACCCTGCGACCGGCGGACCACAGTGTGGTGCGCTACACAAACGAGTCCCTCATCGTCCAGTGCCAGAGTCCCAATCCGGAGGTGAAGCTGCATTGGAAATCGCCAAAAGGCGAAATTATACACGACCACAAAGGACGCATCCACATTGAGCAACCATCGCCGGGTAAGAGTGCAAAGGGATGAGCCAGACAAAACAAGCCAAGCGCACAACCAAAGCAAAAAACACGGACATGTGGTCGATAGGTGGTCAGGGATCAGGGGTCGGAGTTGTATACAATGCCACAAGCACAACAAACGCAATTAATTGCATTTCTTTACTAGCGGTCCTTAGTCAGTATACCCAGGAAAAAATCAAAGTGTGGGAGATGCCTCAAAGCCACACCCAATAATTAGCAGACATTGTAAATATGATTCAAAATTAAAGTTGGAGCTATACCAAACAATAGACAAGCAATGCGGGGGAATGAGCTAAAAATATATAATATATATTTACGAGAAAGTGAGCAGTAGAATTACAAATGATTTGTAAAGAAGTCACAGCCGTTTTCCATCTTCTGGGGTATCGACTAGTCATTCATTTGCCGCCGACCCACACGCGCCACTCACCTGGCTCGCTTTGTTTTGGATACCTTTTCGTTTAACCTTTTCCCACTACATCTATTCCCTCAATTTTCCATTTTCCATTTCTTTTTATCCGCCATTGTCGGGTGCGCTTGTTTATGTTCTACCTCACCGTACCGCTGCGGCCCGCTCCCTTCGGCGATCAGAACAATTGAAAATCGTTTTCGCCCACATTGCATTGGCCGACAAGGGCAATTGGACCTGCGAAGCTGCTGAGGGCGGTCTGCATAGTAAATCCTTCGATTTGATTGTGTACCGTAAGTGCTGGAACCGCCCCCGGTTTGGATCGGAGGGGAGTCATTAATATTGTATTGTTTTCTTTCACGCATCCAGAGAAAATTACGTTCACGGAAAATGCCACCGTGATGACCGTTAAGGAGGGCGACAAAGCCACCATCCTCTGCGAGGTGAAGGGCGAGCCCCAGCCAAATGTCACCTGGCACTTCAACGGACAGCCCATCAGCACAGAAGGTGAGTTGAACGGAATTCAGGGCGTCAATAATGAGCTTTGCATTTCATCCCCGCGGCCATTCGCCCTTTCGTTCTGATCCCATCGATGTTCCATTTGCAGCGGCTGATGGCTCCAAGTTCCGCATCCTGGCCGATGGTTTGCTCATCAACAAGGTAACACAGAGTGACACCGGAGAGTACGCGTGCCGGGCATACCAAGTCAACTCGATTGCTTCCGATATGCAGGAGCGCATCGTTTTGATGAAAATCGAACGTGAGTGTGATTTACGATTTTCACAAACAAGAACACAAAAACCGAGCACCCTGGGAGCGATACAATTTGATTGTAGAGTAATTTATGAGGGAAATATCTATTAGATTGAAAATGACAAAGGGTCTCTTTCTATTCAGCTATCAAGCTTTCATTGAAAGTGGAATTTGTAAAAGGTTCTTAGACTGTATATAAATTTATTGTGTGTTTATATATTCTGCCGGTGCAAAGACTTAAATATTAACTTTTCTATATTCATTTTAAATTACCATCAAGGACAGAGGAGAATTGCTTTTAGTAGTAGTGCAATTTTTAATTCAAATTTATGTTTTCATGTACCACTGTTCAGTTTTTTCCGTCAAACTAAAATTACTTAAGCACCATTTTGTTTTTGCCATGATGATGGCTCTAAAATTGGGGCTAGGGACTGCGGTAAATAGTTTTTGAGCACGAAAACGGTTTGAAATGCGTCGGCATGTGAGCCGCTTTTGATGAAACCCGATGCTGGCGACTGACGTGTGGCCAGAGGGCGTGGCACACATGCAGCTAATGGCTTAACTTGCCCGAGCTCTGATTTATCGTTACCGGACATGGTTTTTCCATTTCCACGTAAAAGGTGCCTTTTTAATGGCGTGTTTTAAGCCGTCACAGCGTTTGAAATAATCTCAATGCAGCTTGAAGAATGGAAACAGCTGAAAATATGATCTCCCGACTATTTAGTAATACGTTTCTCCCCGATCAGACAAGCCCTTCTGGACCTACAAGCAGTTTGTGAGCCTGCAATATGCCTACATCAATGGCACCGCCACCATCATGTGCGAGGCCCAGGCCGAACCGCCGGCCACCTTCACCTGGCACCGGAAACAGAAGCGCCTGCATAGCAACGAGAAGCTCTACACCATCGAAACGGACAGCTACTGGTCCCGGCTGACCGTGCACGTGGTGAACGGCAGTGTGTTCGACAACTACAGGTGTCGGGCGGCGAACCACCTGGGCAGCATCGAGCGCACCAAGCGCCTGGAGGAGGGCGAGAAGCCTCCAGCGCCGGTCACCTTCAAGCTGCGCGGCTTCAACTCGAACACCTTCGACGTGGATGTGAGCGCTCCGCGGGGGCAGGACGAACGCGATCTCATGGAGGTCAACGGCTACCGCATCGAGTACATGTCCGAGATGGAGTTCAAGTCGGACGCGGGCAAGTGGACCAATGCCAAGCGCAAAGATTTCCCATTCGAGGAGGGTAAGCTTCTATTAAGTTTTTTTTATGCAAATTTCTTTGACAAGATTTTGAATTATTTTAAAAGTNTCTATTAAGATTATTTCTTGGCAATTTCTTTGACAAGATTTTGAATTATTTTGATTTCGTTTAAAGCATCCCAGTTTAAATTAGTTTTCTGAATAAACTTATTTCAATACTCTTGATAAAAGCATGTTCATATTTTTTAGGGGCTACTTTCCTGATTACGAATTTGGAACCCAACACCACCTACCTGATGCGGGCTGCCTCCCGCAACTTGGCCGGCTTCAGTGATTTCACCAAAGTGGAAAAATACACGACCTTGTCCCTGGAACCGCGATCCGCATCGGGAATTCCACGGCCGGCGCTTCTCCTCCTGGGCCTGCTTAACCTGTGGCCCATCCTGAGGCTGGCACTTGGCTAAATTTGAATCTGCAGGCGGATAACAAAAGACAACAAACCAAACCCGGTGCATTACCCCGCCCCATGTGCTTTGTTTAGCTTTAAGCATTGGTCTGAGTTGCTCGGTCTAAGGATTTAAGTTCAACGTGTTGATATTACCCCAAAGCAGTTCCGAATAAGTTAGAATGGGTTAATTTATAGCTTGTAACGCTTCAATTTCGACTGGGTGGAAGGAGATTATACTCAAACATAAATGGATGAGAACGTATGGAAATATATAATATAAATACTTGTATGTAAACAACTCCTCATAGCGGTTAAATAAAAGCAATGAGTCCACTCTGGATACCATTTTATTTGGACTAGGCTCATTGATAGAAGAATTTAGGGATGCATATGTTTGGCAGAAAGCTCTATCCTTTGTTCTTTGTAAGCAAACTGTTAGGTCGTTAAAAGTTGGTTTTAGTTCAGTATGAAACTTAAACTTGCGAAGCTTGAGCGTTGGTTAAGATTTAATTGCCAAAACCTTGAAATATAACCACACTGTTGCCAAATGAACCAAAAATACGATGCCAAATATCTCAGTAACTTCATGAACAAATGAACTAAGGCAATAACCACGATTTTCTACATCTATACAAAACCTTTTGGACTAAACAAATCATAAATCATAAAGCCAAATTAAAGAGCTTAAAAATAGCATTTGGATTAAACATGTAATCTTTTTTAATAAACCACAACCAAAACAAAAAAACCTTTGAGGGCTTTTCGTAAATAATACATAACATACTCATATGTATACAAAGCAAAAACTTTTACCACATTTTACTAATTGGGGAAAATCTTGAAGCCCATATTTTCAGTTGAGTTAAAATACAACCTTTGTCAGGTGAATTGTAAACCGAATACTCTAGCCAAAAATTAAATATTTTGTGGTTTTCGTTTGCCAAATGTGACCTAAAAATAAAATGATTATGAATGAATGTGCAAGGTATTTGTGTCTGACTTGGCTTTGCAAGGTATTTCATGTAAAAAATCTATTTCACTTGGCCTTCCCATAATGTCTACTCTTTAAATTATAAAAACTAAATTTTTAGCTTTAAAAATTCTAAATTTAAACAAAATTATGTTTTAAAAAAGGCAAAAACTCGTGGTTGCAACGCATTGCTCATTATTATGGGTACGTGCAAATGGTATTTAAATATTTCAATAATTTTTAAAGTGTTACAGTATTCAGACTCTGATCGGATTTACGACAGGTACTTGAAAACCCGGATGCGCCTCCGCTATAGAAGTTGTGGTGGTGAGGACAATGATTTGAGGTCATCAGCTGGATGTACTTTTGCCGAAGGGAATCCCACGAAGTGCGACTGCCAGAAAATGGCAGAGCTTTGCTCTCTATCAGAGCCGTGTAGCGATTCGTGTACATCAAATACAGAGCCCAAGCCCAATGTGTCCTTTAGCGTGCCTGTGGCCAGTAATATTTCCAGCCTCTTTCAGCCGCTCCGCAACTGTTTAAAGTGCAATGCCACCAGCCGTTCGTCATCCCCACAAAACAAGAAGTTTGACAGCAATTTACTGAACCTTAGCTGTAATGCAAGGCCCACAATAACGGTGCCCTCCTGTCAGGAAGCCGATAAAAAATGCTCACAAAAAAAAAGTGCCAAATGTAAAGAAAGAAAGACGACTACCGCCCCGCTTAATCCAGCGATGTGTCGATCTTGCCCCACAATGAGGGAAATGTCCCAGGAGCTGTCCGATCTGAAGGACAAGCTGGAAAAACTGCAGTGCAAGGATTTAGACGAAATCCGTCAGCAATTGGGCTCCTTGCAGACCTTAGTGCCTGTTGTAACCGATCTAACCAGTCAGTTTTGCGATCTCCGGCAGAGATTCGATGAGGTGCAGTGTCGTGGCTTCGGTGAGATCCGCCAAATGATGGAATGCCTCAACGGGCAAATTCAGACGATCAACGAGAAACTCAATACGGGGTGTACGTCCTGCTGCCCGTCGGTACAGAGAAAGTCCTCGAGCATCTGCCGCTTCTGCGGAGGCGAGGAATATCCCATACTGGATAGTTGTCAGCGCCAATTGGCCGCCGCCATCGGGAAGAGTTGCCTCTCGGACCTGGTCATATCCATTTACCTGCGGGCAGACAATATCTACCACATCAACGTCCGTGACATAAGCACCGGCAGCTCACTGGGCTGCTTCCTGGTCACCAATGATGGCATCGAGGAGGCTCGCCAGCTTGGCTTTTTCGAGAACATTCTCACATTTTGTGTGATCGACTTACGGAACACTTTAGAGCCGAGAGAGACCCCCCTGGGCATTACCTTTGAGTTCATGCCTCCTGGCCGTGAAAGCGGCGGCAACGAATTAAAGAAAAAACGGATCAGCATGGAGGACAAACCCTTTGCGGCCAGGCTCTTAGGTCTGCCGCTTAATAAGATGAAGCATGTTTACCTCAAAACGGGTTCCAATTAGCCAAAGAAGTAGGTTTTTGCATAGATTCCGTCAATCAGTCAGTTTCAGAGCAGCTATGTATCACATTTTACATACCTTTTGTAAGTTTTGGACAAATATTGCAATTCTTAAGCCAATTATTATCCTTTCTTGGACTTGACAGAATAAAATATTTATTAAAATCACGAGATAATAAGACTAATTTGAACTTTTTTTTTTTTGATTTTCCTAAAGTATTATAATAAATGTGTGAATTAAAACAAGTAAGAACGATTATAGTTGAGTGTCTCAACTACAAATGCAATATACCCCTGTTAATATTTTGAAATTCAAAAGGGAATTTATCATCTTTTGAATCGAACAATGAAAAACATAAGTTTCCAAGCAAGACAATCAACCCATCTCCCATAAATCTACAAATCCAATCCAATCAAGCGGTAATGTGTGGAGCCGACATCACCTTTGACAATTCCAGAAAACAAAGGCAATGCCTGATTTGTTGGACGAAACCCAAACCCAAAAACGAAGCCTTCATTTGGATTTTGCCGGCGGGCCTGACATCGCGGGGCGGCTGCATGTCACAAACTGTTCATTTTGGCAAACAGCGGTTTGTCAATCAGCCATGTCAACGGCTCCACCCGCATCTGCGACATGGAAACCCGTGTGTGCCTACGCTGACAGCCGCATAAATCAGATTAATGCCAAATGCCGGACCTAGATGCAACTGCGGCGCCATATTGTGCCCCGGTGACTTTTATTGCTCCACCGCTGTTTAAATATTTCCCCACGCACGCACTGCCACAAACGATGATGATGCCAACATGCTCATTGACTTTTGCTCTGCGCATCACAAAGGGCCATGCACGTTTACGAAATTTTACATATTTTTTGGAGGGCATGCAAACAATCTGCCCGCTTCCTAATTTCGAACAAAAATGGTTTCCAGGCTATCGTCCGGCAGGGATTTTCATTTTGCAGGCCCTGCAGGTCTTTAAGTTCTCTGACAGCTGGAAAAAAACTAGTTTGGCTTTTGTTGGGCCACGGTCCAGAGTTTATATTTCCCGATCCGCTATCGAAAGCCTCTTGGAGTCCATTCGGTGAATGCAATTGCCATGTCAGCGGGCCGTTTTTTCCACTTCACGTTTGTTTTGTTTGGCTTATCGATGGGGCAGCGTCAACGGCCGCTGCTAAAGATTTAAAGGGAAAAAGAGTTTGGTCATTTTTGGTCTTTTGGTGTTTACGCTTTAATTGCTCTATCGGCTTATCGGGTATGTAATTACACACTTGAAAGCAATGTATAAAAATCGGGCTTTATTAAGCCCGCAACAAATCAGTTGCCATTAGCAGCTCCGCTTAAAGTTCCACTGCCGTGCAAGGATTGAACAGCGCTTGCGGGGTCATAAAGTACACACTTAACACGATTGTTATTCCATCTGTAGCTTGTTATTTAACCCTCCGTATTTTCCAGATTTCCCACCTTGATTTTCCCTCCATTTTCCGCGCGGCCACTCGGTGGCGGATGCTTGTTTTGTGCCCTGTCAATAAATGAGCGGCGAGCATTAAATTGTAATTTTTTAATTACACACAAAAGATTTAATGACTGCCCTGGTAATAACACACAACAGACGTTGCCTCCTCTACCGGTGGCACAGCGAGCCATGCAACGCTTAATTACGTAAACGGGCTGCACAACCCGTCCCTCCCTCTTTCAGCCAATGCTGCCCCCGAAGACATTCCCGCGGAAAAGCAAAGAGAAAAGCCGGCAGTGTAAAATTGAGATAATAAGAAAATGGCGAAAATTAAATTGTTCTTCTGTGCGCGCCAAGTGACCAATTAAAGCGAACAGAAAAAGTTCCCCCCCTTCGAGTGGCTGTTATAGTCCCGGAGTCCAGTATCCTTGGACTGGAGCAACAGTCCCCGAGGCCGCATATCCTTAGAACTCCTTTATGGATGTCTCTGCCCGCTCAAGCGCGCCTTATTAGCCACCGAGATTCGTCAGCCGCATTTGTCTTTGCAGAGAAAGTTGCCAACCCGTCCGTCTGTCTGTCTGTCGGTCTGCCAACCATCTCTGTTTGCTTAGCAATAAAAATCATTTTGCTCTGTCTAATGATGCCACAGAAATGTCGAGGCGGCCAAGTAAATTAGCGCCGTCGGCCTTGCGGAAGTCAGCAGTCATCGCCCGCAATCCCACTTTCAGGCTCCCCGATGGAATCGTAAATAAAACTTGCTCCGCAAACAAACTAATATGCCAGAATCGGGGCTCACAAATCTCTTACAAAGTAAATGTGCGCCCTATCGGAATGGTGCACAGAGAAAAGTATAAAATAAAAACATTTTTAGGCCATTAAATGCACGAAGAATTAAAGCTCTTTATACGTATTTTTGGCAATGCTTTAATGGACAGCAAAATGTCTTCTTAAATATAATAATTTTACCAGAGTTCCTCAATCTTGATTATTGTTTTGTGTGTAATTTACTGTGCATTTTCCTAGTACTTTTCCGACTGTTACACTGGCAAGCACTGCTCCGTACTCCGTACTGGTTGCCTCTGCTGCTGGTGCTGTTTAATGTTTTCGTGTGTTTGCTGTTTGTTGCCAACACACTAATTACCGCAATTAATTATGCTGCCTGTGGAACGAAGTCCGTCCACGGTGGTGGGGCCAGGAAAATAGGAAAGTCGGAAAAGGGTCTCCAAGTGGAGCCAGCGACCCATTGTTGGAGTTGACTTTGGCAGGACAAAAGCGTGCCATTGTGGATTTCTATTTTGAAACAGCTTTGTCCGTTTGTCACAAAGCGCATATAAAATTATATGATTCCCCACACACTCACCGAAAGTGGCCCTTTCAGCCGTTAAGCTAAGTAATTTGGTCACCATTAGAAAATAACATAATAACATGCAAATAAACGCCGATTAGGTTACCTAATAAAGCCGTTTATGACAGAAAGATTGAATTAAATAGTGGCCTAATTTTCAGGGAATTACAAGACATTAAACGTGGTAAAATAAACCCAACACAAGCTTTTTTTGGGAAATTCCAAACGTGAAATATGAAATACTGTCAGCATTTTATTGATCAAGTACAAAACCAAGCTCGAAATCTGCATTGCTCTGTGCGGCCATTAAGCAAATCAAAAACTGACTCGGGGTCGGGCACCAGAGAAACAATTTCACACTCCTCGAGCAAATGGCAAAACATGCATGAAAATTGAAAATTATGTTCGAAATGCACTCAGCATCGACTGCAGCAACAGCTGGAGTTCGCAACAGCCACAGGGACGACTTGGATTCAAAGGAGCAAGACCAGAAACAGCAGCGAGAGCATCTGTGGAGGGCGGAGTGCATCCTGGACCAAGTTTGTTTCTGTCGACGCAATGAAGTGCAACATTTTCAATATAAACGTATGTGTATCATGGCCTGGGTGTGTTTCTAAACATAACCATATTACATACATAAGCAAGCCACCTTTGGCAGTGGCAAGCAACTTCATATTGTAAATTTGGTAGAAAATATTTTTAGTGTCGCCAGGATTTCCGCCAAAGCAATGCCGGTGCCGGTGTCGGTGTCGGTGACGGTGTTGGTGTGGGTGTTGTGTTGGTGCCGGAGCTGCTAGTTTCCTCGTCCTGGCAGGAACTGCCATTGTTGCCGCTTTCACCAACCACTATGTTGTGCTCTTATTGTGGCAGCNCAAACGTGAAATATGAAATACTGTCAGCATTTTATTGATCAAGTACAAAACCAAGCTCGAAATCTGCATTGCTCTGTGCGGCCATTAAGCAAATCAGAAACTGACTCGGGGTCGGCGTCGGGCACCAGAGAAACAATTTCACACTCCTCGAGCAAATGGCAAAACATGCATGAAAATTGAAAATTATGTTCGAAATGCACTCAGCATCGACTGCAGCAACAGCTGGAGTTCGCAACAGCCACAGGGACGACCGGGATTCAAAGGAGCAGGACCAGAAACAGCAGCGGAGCATCTGTGGAGTGCGGAGTGCAGCCTGGACCAAGTTTGTTTCTGTCGACGCAATGAAGTGCAACATTTTCAATATAAACGTATGTGTATCATGGCCTGGGTGTGTTCCTAAACATAACCATATTACATACATAAGCAAGCCACCTTTGGCAGTGGCAAGCAACTTCATATTGTAAATTTGGTAGAAAATATTTTTAGTGTCGCCAGGATTTCCGCCAAAGCAATGCCGGTGCCGGTGTCGGTGTTGGTGTTGGTGTGGGTGTTGGTGCCGGAGCTTCCTCGTCCTGGCAGGAACTGCCATTGTTGCCGCTTTCACCAACCACTATGTTGTGCTCTTATTGTGGCAGCAAGTGCTGTTCCTCATCCTCGGCTGGCAGGATGGCACCTGTTCGCCCGGCCACCTTTTGTGGTCCCTCGATGTCCTGGAGTGCTTTTGTATGCATCCTAATGCAGTCCTTGTTACTGGGTTTGTTTGATTGCTTCCGCCAGCATCCTGTCACAGTGAACACGTCTGATTTGTCGTTAGTTTAATTAAAACAATTATCGTAAATTGAGAGTTTATAGACAAAAAGTTACGTTTATCATAGAAACGGGTCCTTTATATAAAATGCATATATTAAATTGAAGTGGTAACTTATAAGTTATCTTGGTCCTTTTATGAAGTATTAAATTGCAGACATTTTTGGCCAGAACTTGCACCCAACTGGCCAACTCGTGGCTCCGTCCAAGCCCTATTTGCACAGCACATAAACAAGCTGCTCGAGCAGCTGCACTTGACTAAACAATACACAACTTATAGTCGAATATCCTGGCGCAACAGACGGCTGCTTTCACCCAAAGGACCCAGAATTCGATTTCCCGCTGAAAGCGGAAGCCAAGGCTCGAGCTGAAGCAGTCCTTGGCGGGACTTGGCTGTATATATTATATAATGTTGTATATATCATGCGTTTATATTTTTTTTGGGAGAGTGCAGGAAAAACAACCATAAGCGAAAGTTACAACGAATTGGGGACCGAGAGCTGCGAGCTGGGAAATCCCTGCTCGGCTGCACATGATTTGCCCGAGTTGTCGCTCAAGCACGCAGCCAATCAATATCAATCGCAATCGCAATTCAATTTCTATTTCAACTTCAAGCCAGAAGTCAGCGCAGCCCAAGCCGACGGCGTCCTTTGGCTTTCGCGATTTGAAAAATGGCAAAGTGCACTTTGCGCAGTTGCCAGTAAATTACTTTAGGGAGAGATTTGTGTGCCGCAACAGGAGGCAACTGGTGCACATAATGAGGCAGCTGCACCCAGATTGCAGCCACTCCGCAGCCAAAAAGGGGAGCCGCGCTTTCCCCCCCTTAGCTTTCGGTAGTCCCCGGATTTCCAGGCGCCAATGTTTGCGTAAATTTGCGCAAGATTTGTTGCCATCAAACGAGCGTCGAAGCTCGCGCCTGATTAATGCGTTTGAGGGAGCTCAGCAAATGCAATTCCGCTGTCAAAGGACTCGCAGGTGGAGCAACAGGCAGGCGATTATTAATGGAACTCCGCCAGACTGACATGCAAATTGGCAAACTTGCCAAACTCTTGGAGCGTCATCCTTGTCAGTACAATTTGTTTACAAAACCTGCCACCCCCGGCAGTGAGTCAAATAAAACTCCAGGACAATGGTGACACAAGGACGGCACAAAAAGTCAAACAAACAGGCAAAGAGACCTCCAAATGGCTGCACTTTTCCAGACAGGAAAAAAACCCTGACGACTAACTGCAGAGTAAACCAAACAGAAGACAAGTTTGCAATGAAAGTCGCACTCAGAGACAATTCATAAACAAATTTATTTACCTTGCAGTGCACTTGGACTTTAAATTATTGTCGAGTACCTAAAAATTAACCAAATAGACATTTCGAGGGAATTATGAAACCTTTGCCACTCTTGGCTTTGTCGGCCACAAGCAAATACGGCTATAATTCTGTTTGAGCCTCAGTTTTAGTCTTTGTTTTAGAGATTCAGAAAAACAGAAAATTAAAAAAGGGAGTATAACAAGAGCCTTGTGGTAACTTTAGCAATACATAGTTTATAAGCCCCAATCTCGCAACCTTTTGTTTTGTTTTCATTTTCGTGTTCAAATTTGGATTCCTAATAGACTCTTTTCTTTTATAATTTGAAGAGATTATACCTGGCCATTGAAATTAAGTTTTCATTTCCTGACTCCCAACTCCTATTAAATTTCTCTTATTTTGGAAGCTTATTTAAAAAACTTTTGCAATATCGTTTCACAGCCAAAACCCAGTCCATCGACCAGCGCCTGCTGAACAGCCACAAAATAGTTGGTCAGAAAACATTTCAGCAAGTTTGGTAGTTTTGCATTTCCTTGCAATTTCTGATGCCGGCAGCCCTTGTGTTTTATTTTTGCACTCGCTGTTCAGTCATATTTTTTCATGTCTCGCCCGCTTGCCCGCAAAACTGTTGAAAAATGTTTTGCCATGCAAATATTTGTAAATCAAGCGGAAACGGAATTACCCGCAACTTCCTGGTCGCATAAGCGCCCCTGTTCGTCAAATCATAAAAACGAGATGAACAGACGGGAATAAAGAAAGAGTTCGGGTCTATGAAAGGCCAAGAGTCAAGTTCTGTAAAGTGCAAATATTAGTAGGAAAGCACACCCTTTTAACGCCTTCCATGCCCGGTCATTTCCAACGAACGGACGTGCTGAATGGCCCGAGTTCCACCAGTGACCGGCCCATGCCGTTGGCCTTTTTATAAAAGAAAGCTCACTCGAACAGGAACCCGGGCACAGGCTTTGGGTTAATGTGCCGTATTGAATTGTACGAGTTAGCATATGCCTGCCCGGAATATTCTTATTTTTTGTGCTCCAGTTTGACCCCCATTTGTTTGCCTGTTGCGGCTCCCCATAGCCCGGGCGGCTGTTGATGTTTTGAACTTTAGCAGGTGTTTGAACTTGGCTTTATTTGCATTTGCAGCTGCCAGCAGTCGTGCTTTATTTATTTACGGCGCCCGATGCGAGTGTGCAAATATTAGGAGGAGTGCTTGGTCCGGGGCAGGATGCGAACAAATTTCAAATATAATTTCTGACTGCGTGGAAATATTTCTTTTCCAGTATTATGGAGAGGTGTTGGATACGGTTGGCGGCTCATTTTGAGGGGTCATTATGACTAAAAAGTCACATTGCTATTTCCAGTTGTTAACTTTAAGTAATAAGTGGTTGTTAATTTAATGGTTACCACTGAAAACATTGTGTGGATAAAGAGAATTCTATTGAAGATACAAAACTTAAATTATGAACTTACAAAATATATATTTTTATAAAGTACAACGTGACGACATAATAACAAGTAGTTGAACTAAATTCTATATACGAGTAAAATAAATATTATTTTTTGAAGTTTTCTGATTTAAACATCCACGTATATTATAAAGTATATACATATGTATTATATTTCGTAAGGTAAAACTATTTAATTAGTAATGCAAGGGTCGGAATCATATAGGTAAGATCGTTATTTTATATTTTTATCTATATTGTTCCAAAATTTTAATTCGAATCTAACGGTAGTCTTGTCAGACGGCTGTCCCAAATTCACAACTGGCAATGCTTTTTACAGGACTTTTTAGTTCGCAGGACCTAAAAGCTTACTTGCGCTTTTTGGGTGTGAAACTTCGTTGACGACGACATTTTCCCAAGAGTGGAACTTTGTTGCTTGAATTGACAGCACTGCCGTTAGGTTCAAACTTAAATTGTAAAATGAAAATATTGTTAAATAAATAAATCAATAAAAAATCAAGAATACTTAAATATGTATATTAATTTGTAAATAGTATTTCTTGCGCTTCGAGAAAATTTGAATTTGTTGAATGCCTGACTTACAAATAATATATATATTTTATATTAGATAAACGAATAGTTTCCCAAATTGCAATAATATTGAATATTCCGAATTTGTGGAAGTTACCTGAAACTCCAAGGCCACTGGTTACGTTTCTAATTAAGCAATCGTCGTCAATACAGCTTAAAGGCCAATCACCATCGATCTAGTCTCGTAGTGCGCGGAAAAGCCCACTTGAAAAGTGTCCCTGGGACAAGTGACGGGACTGTGTGAAAGGACATTTTATGCTCTAATTATAATTGACGTAACAATAAGGACTGGCACCTACTATTAGAGTTGTTATTACGGCCTTGTGAAGTAACTGACAGCCCAGAGGTGTTTTCCCCCAAAATACTAAAGTGGCGCTATTGGAAAACCCTTGGGCACTAACCGCTAACTGGTTGATTTAAGTCTGCGGGTTTGCGGTTACGCTGCAAGTGCTTAAATTCGCTTTTGAAAGTATAAACTTCATGTTTTCGCTTTGACACGGAACACGGGCCACATACTGCCAGAGCCACAATTGAATTATAAAGTTTATTGCATGCAATTCACACAAGCAGCCATCACGAATGCATTTTTAACAGCCACCCACGGATACCCGTCCCGTGCGCCACTTTCAGAAGCATTCCTTTGTGCATTTCTAAGCGAAGAAGCAAAACGGAGCCGAAACATTTTCGTCAGCTATGCGAAATGGCAGCAGCTTGGAGGGGGAGGGTGCCAAGAAAAAAATAAACAAGCAGTCCTCAAAAATCCCATCAGAAATACTCGAAAAGACCTTTAATTAATGCCTTTAATAGCCTCAAGACTTTCCGTAATCAATGCGAGCTAATCATCAGGCACCGCTCTCGCTTTATTGCGCATACGGCACGTGTGCCGCCGAAGCACCTACGGAAGTTTTTATGCTGCCGAGCTCATTAAATTGTTTCCCTTATTCGGGCCAGACTTAAAGAGCAAACACTCNTAATTAAGCAATCGTCGTCAATACAGCTTAAAGGCCAATCACCATCGATCTAGTCTCGTAGTGCGCGGAAAAGCCCACTTGAAAAGTGTCCCTGGGCCAAGTGACGGGACTGTGTGAAAGGACATTTTATGCTCTAATTATAATTGACGTAACAATAAGGACTGGCACCTATTATTAGAGTTGTTATTACGGCCTTGTGAAGTAACTGACAGCCCAGAGGTGTTTTCCCCCAAAATACTAAAGTGGCGCTATTGGAAAACCCTTGGGCACTAACCGCTAACTGGTTGATTTAAGTCTGCGGGTTTGCGGTTACGCTGCAAGTGCTTAAATTCGCTTTTGAAAGTATAAACTTCATGTTTTCGCTTTGACACGGAACACGGGCCACATACTGCCAGAGCCACAATTGAATTATAAAGTTTATTGCATGCAATTCACACAAGCAGCCATCACGAATGCATTTTTAACAGCCACCCACGGATACCCGTCCCGTGCGCCACTTTCAGAAGCATTCCTTTGTGCATTTCTAAGCGAAGAAGCAAAACGGAGCCGAAACATTTTCGTCAGCTATGCGAAATGGCAGCAGCTTGGAGGGGGAGGGTGCCAAGAAAAAAATAAACAAGCAGTCCTCAAAAATCCCATCAGAAATACTCGAAAAGACCTTTAATTAATGCCTTTAATAGCTTCAAGACTTTCCGTAATCAATGCGCGCTAATCATCAGGCACCGCTCTTGCTTTATTGCGCATACGGCACGTGTGCCGCCGAAGCACCTACGGAAGTTTTTATGCTGCCGAGCTCATTAAATTGTTTCCCTTACTTAGGCCAGACTTAAAGAGCAAACACTCGATTTATGGGCCCTCGAAACGGAGGGCTATCCGATAAGATAGCATATGATTTCGGCAGGAAAGCACAGAACAAAAAAGTGTACATATTATAAAAAAAACACTTGAGGTCAGCGCTCGATTTCCATTCTCATTTGGTGGCGAGCAATTGCCGGCGTCTGAGACAGATTTTCTCCGGCTTATTGGTACAATAGCCTCGCGCCGTTTTGTCTTAAAGAGCAGCCCACAGACAACGAGCCACATACCCAAAAAGTATACGAAAGCCGCAGACCACTTCGAGTCTCAGTTGATAAGTTAGCCGTCGAGTCCTGTCCCCGACTTTGTCATTCCGCCCCCGCCGCCTTATTCAATTATGCAAAAAGGCAGCCACCAGCATTGCGACTGCGAGCGGCAGGACGAAAATTATGTTTTTAATTTTTAAGCGCTCGCAAAAACAATCAGAATGGGAGTGACAATGGAAGCGGTGTTGGGAAAACCAGCCGGCAGACAGAGTTCCAACCAAATTGCCGACCACGAAACGCATCAAACAGCATTAAAAAGTCACGAGAGCGTTGCAAAAACCAACGCACAAAATCCACAAACCAACGTTTTCAAACAACACCAGAAAACAACAGTGGGCAGTTGATTGATTGGGAATTAAAAATATGTATAATATAATTGACGGATACAAACATAATAAATTTTTTAAAACTATATAGTAGGTCATAAATATTAAATGTGAGGACAATAATTAACATAATTTTGGATCTACGTCTATATACAGAAGGAGTACCTTTTTAGCTCTAACTAAATTGGCTTATACGATTAAGGATCCTATTTAAAAAATAAAATTTTTGTCAAAACCTATGGAAAACATAGCCCACAGTTTCAGGATAACTAACTGGCATCAGCTGGCACTTAAGTGCCCAGGACACTGACCAGGGACGGCAGAGAAATTCACCAAAAAAAGGACATAATAAAGGGGGTTTGGGCTGCAGACTTAGATCCGGGGCACTGGCAGCGGGCAACGCACTAAATCGGATTACCCCAGAATTATCCTTGTTGGCATTTATTTTGGCTTTGGCTTTGGCGCGCACAAAGCCACATGCACGAATAAATATACACAGTTGGGGCGTGGGATCCTTTGGCAGGAGCAACTATTTTGCTGGCCACTCAACTCCATTCAGGGCCCGCCCCTCCCGGAGCCCTCTGGCCCATAAACACATCAAAAGGAAGTAACCTAAAAAACCCACCAACGGAGAGAAATAAAATAATGTCAACTTCCGTTTTGCCCGGCCAACTTTTGACGCGAACCTCTTCTGGTTTGGCTCCTGTTGTTTTAACTTCTCACTGCTGCGTTGGTGGCTCCTGCTTTTCTGTTTATTTTGAATTGCAAATTATTTTATTTTTTTTTACTCGCTGCTGTTTGACTTTTTATTTTCGGTTCATTGTGGAGAATAATGAACCACTAGTGGGGCTGCTGCCACAACATGCGTGCTCATTGTCATTTAGCAGCTGGCACTGTGAGAAAGTTCCCTTCCCAAAGCGACTGGAATTTTTTAAAAATTAAAACAATAAGAAAGGATTTGTGTCGTGTGCCTAGACAACAAATACCCGATTCTTAATTAAGTATTTTTGTTTATCTTATGGCAATAGTTGTAGCATAGGAGGCAATCAAAGTTTGAATTCAATACTACCATTTTAGTTTAAAATAAAACAAAAGCCCTACACGGTTTTAGTCCTTTTTACCTTGGGACTGACCATGTATTAATCAAAGCCACAAACGGGTTTATCTTTTGGTAATAACAATTATTTCAGAGAATTAAAAAAATAATCGCTGTGCAGCAGGCACAGACGAGCACGAACAAAAACACGAATTTAAGTGCGGCAGTTGTGCGGCGGCACAGGCACCACGTAAATCTATTAACACCTCACGTCTGGCTGAAGGATAAGCCGCTACAGCTGATGGCATGGAGCGAATGAAACGAAAGCATTCAATGCCAATGTAATCCTGCGAAAGGTGTCGAAGGATGCGTGAGCAAGTGTGTGCGGCTGTGCGGTAAATGAAACATTTTGGCCAAAACGGCACGTACTCGCTGAAGGTTGCCCCGACCCCTTCTTCGGGGCCACAACATCAAAAGGCAATCGCTGCCGCAACTTTCCCAACTAATTTACATACTCGTAGAGTTCTCTCGGCGCCGAAACCTACGTGGCCATGCAATTTGCATTTGCTTCCGTCCCGGGGCTGCAACTTGGGCCAACTTTCAAAAGCCAATCGCCCTTTTGTGCTTGTCAAACAGTGCGTTTAAAATAAACAAGTCGATGGGGGTCCGATAAGATTGATTAAGACGTATCTGCTGTCGAAGACCCTGGCTCATCTCGGACGCCTTGGCACGTACCCTGGCACCTTCTCAAGTGCTTTAAAGCATTTTATAAACGAGCGCAATGGGTATGCGGGTGAGTATATCAAATTTCATTCAATTTATAATCTTAGAAAAATTGAAATTGAGTTGGGTATGGAATTGTCTAGGAAACAATCCTTTTTCCTTTATTTTAGATTTTTTCAACAGCAAATTCCCTTTATCCGAGGTATCCGCTCTTCGGCACAAAATATAAACCAGAAACGGTTCACCGGCTCTCTGCTTGAGTAAATAAATATCGTGGCCCGGGTGTTCGTGATAGAATCACATCTATAAACATTAATCGCCTTTTATGAAGTGTAATAAATTCTGCGTTACACGTTTTATTGCAATTAAACGCTCTCGGCCCGGGTTTGCAGTGCCTGAAACCTTCTCAGTGGCGAAGAAAGTGAAAAGTTCTGACCTTAGTTTCTCTAAAAATAGCTTTATTCATATTTGATTGGTACCCAGTTTGGTAAATTGTTTTTGTGTGTAACTTAGTTTCTTGTAGCTAGTGTGTTTGAGTTTTTGAGTTGCTTCTCAGTGGCATTTAGTTGCAAACAACATGAACAAACATTTAGTAGATACATTCTGATAATTCTTATATGAATATCATATAACAATCACGACTGCTTGATGGGAGTACTTATTCGAACGGTCTAAGCAATATACATTCACATACAGATAAATAATTATCAATATAATAAACATTCTATTGAACTATTTTCTATAAAGATGTGTAAATTTGTTTGGTGTTTGATTTACGTCTAGAATCGAATTAATAAACAAAGTATCTGCACTACAATGTTAATGGGAGAGAATTTCTATTTGCATGTGCATTTGCCTGCATGGGCCATTGTTCGGGAAGTGTATAAACATTTGCCTACCACTTGGCTCATTGTGTTCCTCTTTTTTTGGGGGGCACTCTTACAGATTTTCATTGTCATTTCAGCAGGCCGCACAATTGTTCGAGCCTCTGTTGTTTGCCCTACAAATTGATTTGCAATGTTAAACGAATGGCTGGCTGCTCGCCTCCCTCTCTGCAAAAAAGTCCTTCAATTAATTGTTATTAAATATTCGGTACATGGCCGAAAAAACGCAAAACGAACAAATGCTCTCCCAATGAAATATGCAGAATGTTTTCCAGTTTTTATACAACAAAAACTTATGAATTTTTAATGCGCTGAGCGGCCCTTTAAAAACAAATTTCAATTTGCAAACCCATAAATATACACTTTTAATGCGATTTCAATGGTTGCGAACACAATGAACACATCATTATTTAACACGACCTGGTGTAAATTAATTTCTACCCAGTTGCCACAAATCGCACGCACTTTATGACCCTGCCAGGTCAATGAATATAAATGTTTTAAACTCATTCCGATGGTCAGCAGAGAGAGGCAATTGCTGACTATTAAAGTGGTTGCTTTTTATATTAGAGAACTAAGTTTAGACTAAAGAAATACAAAAATCGCTTACATTTTACACAATGTTAGAGTATATTCTTTGAATTTATTATTATCAATTGGCTATGGGACATTGATTTGTTTTTCAAACAGATTGATTCTTTGTTTGTAGTTTTATTGGTCACACGTTGCTCGTTTGTTTGTTGTTCGATTAATTTGTATTGGTTTGTTTTTCGCTTAGGTACTGTGCAGAGTTCACATTGAAAACCGTGAAATGAACAAACGGAAACCTAGAGACACTACAATTGCCATCGATAATTGGTTACATTTTAATATACATATATCATTTTTACATGCGTTACTGAGTGGGTGTATTCGAGTTAACAATTCTTGCGTTATTGCTTGTCTTTAGCACTTGCCTGGCCAGGCCTATTACTTAGTCTCGAAGGCTACCTCTTCCCTACACATAAAACTAATCCTTCTTGCTCCCAAACACCCATTTGCGTCTGTCCAATCTTCCTAATCTTAGTGTTAACTCATGGATTATATCGTGTACCTCTAACATCAGAGTGTGGTGTTTTTTGCTTGATTCTCTATACAGTGTCTACGATTTACTGGCCTAAAAAGTCTTACCAGGCTCGTCTAAATAGTACTTGCCCAACTCCAAATCGGTGTACATTGTTTATAGTATATATCCATATCAGAGTTGTGTAATTGATTTTACATTAATATTGTATATGCAGCATAATTAACTTTGATTATACACATGCCTGTGGGAGCAGGAAAACGTGGCCTTCCTCGCATCCCCGCATCCATTGACCTTTGATTATATTACAATGCTAATTGAGTGTTCACCTCCTCGGCTTAATGTCATTACGACTTCTTTCTTCCGATTCCGATCCCGAATGCCGGTTGCTGTGTACTTGTCTGTGGGCTCGACTTAGGCGCTAGTAATTGATATAAGTAGTGGGTGAGTGCGTGGCGACCGGTCCTGGGCCGGATTAGACGCTGTCCGCCTGCTCTCAGAGATAATTTGGCCGGGAGACGCAGCAGAGCAGGCTCATGTTCTTGCAGATATAGTTCTGACGCCTTTTTGCCTGCCAGGGTCCGGTGGTGTCCAGGGCCGCGTTGCGTTCTGCAAACACACCAGATGAAAGAGTAAACATTTCATTTGATTAATGAATGAGGCCGAAAGCCTGTAAAAGAAACTGTGGATAAACTTTGCAGGCCGCCCAGCTCTGTCCATTTATTTCCAAATGAATGATATTTCAGTTTATACTTGAATTACAAGATACAGAATATTTAAATAATAGGAATAAGGAACATTCAAGCTTTATTTTAGGTTTATAAATAAATATTAATTGCAAGAAATGCCTTTTAATAATCGAATTAAACTACTATGAAACGTAGTCCAAAAAAGCAAGCAAAGATGCAACCGAAGTAACTACTTTTTCGCTGTGCAGCTCAGCTCCACTAAATAGCCTTAGCAGTTTTTGTGGCCAGCCCCGTTTTGTATGCTATACAATTTCGTTTGGCCGTCGGGCCTTGACCAAATATCAAAGTGCAGAGTGCACGGCAATGGAAATGCAGTCACTGGAGGCACTGCAGCCGCCTGCGCAGTGAAGGGGTGGGAGTGGTGGAAAAAAACTTACCTAAATATGCCTCGTGCTGGGGCATGTACTCCTGCATTTCGGAAAGGAGCACGGCAATGTCCTGCGAGTCTTTAGTAATGCTGCACAATTCCTCCTCGTTAAAGTCCGGCGTGATTTGTTTGCACAGCAAAATCTGGCTTATAACATTGCCCAGGTTCGAAGGTCCGGCGCGGTTCTCTGCAAAATAAACGATACAATAAATCAGCTTTTTTTTTTTGCCAAAAAACACTTTTCCAGTTATACCTTAAAAGAAATTGATTATGTTATATGACCAATATCCTAATTTACTTGCTCTGTTTTACTAATTACATTAGACCAATTGCTTGCCAACAGTTGGCAAAATTGTTTATCTTTGCATTCCCAGCGTCCATGGTTGTTTTGATGATTTCTCATTGCGGCCATCAATCTTCATCAGCCATGAACAAATTAATTACTTTCAACGGCTGTCGCTCAAAAAAGTTTAGCCAAGCCACATGCATCGAAGCATTGCAATCTATTCCATCATCCATGGTGGCGTATACGCAATATTTTTAAATCAACAGCCATATCGCGTATACGGAGAAAATGCATGACCAGCATTCATGGGTGGACATTTTCCAGGGTATTCGAATGTTTCAGGGTATACTGAACATCTGCTAATCCTCTTAATAACAATTACACCTAAATTATTATATTACAATTGAATCTACGTTTCTCTTATATTTTCCCCCCTCAAACAACCTCAAACAATGGGTATTTTGTGTTCCCATTCTAAAATAACGCTTTCCTTCGCCTTGCAACTGAAAAATGCAGTGCATTCTTGTTTTTATGGCAATAATTAAAGGTCCACATAAAGCATCGCAGAGCGCCCAATGTTTTCAGGCACTGCAGCTTGGTTTTGGTTTGCAATTACAACAGTCAAACGCAATAAACACAAAAAAAAGCGGGAAAACATTTTCAATTTTTGAATTTTTTATTGCTTATTCCGCGTTGATGGCATTTTCATGGCACTGCAGAAAATTGTTTGTTTCCATGGGTTTGGTGGTTGCGGGTTGTTGGTGCTGTAGAGGCGTCGTAAATTCGCATCCCAAAGCCCTGAGCCTGACACTGTCAGGCGCTCCGTAAATATTTACTTGCCCCATTCAGTCGTCCCCCACTTTACCGAGGAATCACTGCGTTGTGGTGCGTTGACAGTGAAAAACCAGTGCCAACCAGTGCAGCGCGGTTGCAATTTAAAAATTTATGATCAGCAATTGGCATTTGGCATTTGCATCGCACACGCTTGGCATTCGGATTCGGGTTCAGATCCGCATTCGCCGGCACTTTCCATGGTCAGTTTGGTGACAAATCAGTTCAAAGTTTGGCCCGGCATTTTTTGGCCTCGCACGTGCATATTAAGCATGGCAAACGAGGCACAATCAAGCCAGCTTGCACACAATCAGAGCGTCTGAGGGTCCATGTGGCATGCAACTGCAGGGAGAATGCCAAACAATTGTTGAACGTGCAGTAAACGCTGACTGGCTGCACCCTCGTTAAAATATGTGCTGTTGAGCGTGTTGTGGAAATTGAGAAGGCACCACATTGCCACATTGGCTGGTAGTATATAGTATATCGACGTAGTATATAGTATATAGTATAGCCATGTCCGTCCGTCCGTTCGTCCGTTAGGCCATTTAAATGCCTAGATTTTTAAGGCTATAATAGATAAATGGAAAATAATTGGATATTTCGAATTCTGTGTTGCCAGTTCGGTACAAGTTTTTTCTTAAAATCGGCTAACATCTGCTAATTTTGTGGCGAGCACAATTTGAACTATAGAAGTACTATTTTCGGATATTACATTGATAGAGTTAATATCTATCTGTGGTGTGAAAATCAGTTAGTCAAGCTCACTTTTTACCATATATATGTTCCAAAAATCAGGTGGTAACTGTAACCTTGGTATTTATAGTCGAGACACTCAACTATAATCGTTTGTTTGGTTTCTTAACTGTTTACTAGTGGTAATCGAAAATAATATATTGGAGTATGTATTTATAAAAGCTAACTTGAAGGCCAAAATGTTGCCTTAAATCTAATTTGATCTTTTAATCAGCCGGTTAGTAGTTGGTTGGCTCGCCAGCTGTGCAGTTGAACAAATTATGTGACTCACAAAGGATCGAATCGAACGCAAGCGAAGCGAACTAAATCGAACTCCATTTGTCGCAAGTCCTTGTTTGAGCTTGACATTTGCTGGCAGCTGTGAACTTGCCAGCAACGACCCGCAAAGCCAAGGCGGCAGCTGCAACATGCACCCTGGCAACTGGCAACTGGCAGATGCGAGCCTGCAACTGGGGCGGCCAAATCGTGCGTTGGTGCTGAATTAAACTTACCATAATAGCCGGACATATCCATTGGCACGACTTGTATGAGACGATAACTCTTCACAAGTTCACGTAGGAACAACTGGGCCATGTAGAACAGCAGCACCAAGTGCGGGTTGTCGGTGAGGATGCCATCGGCCATGGCACTGCAAAGAGCAAAAAACAATCAGAGCAATGCGATGGAAGGTAATGTGAACATGGGCTCTCCCTTCTGCAGGATGTGTGTGTGTGTGGGGGGGAATGGAATGTGCCGCATTGTGTGGGCCGCATTTGTGGCACGCCAAATTGCATGCGGAAATTGTGAAATGAAATTTATATGAATTTATGACAGTTTTTGTGCCCGGGCTTCTGGGCCAAACTAATTCTTTTCCGACAGAGTTTGAAGGACCGCATTCGATTGCTTTATCTGCTATGGATGAAATATTTTTCTCCCAATTTAAATGTATATGCAATGATTTCAATAAACCAATAGTTCCTGTGTAAGCCTTGTCCATAATCTTTCCACAGCTGCATCGCTTAAATATGGTAAATTAATTTTTAATTCCATAATCATCGCCAGCATGCCATTTTAATTCATCTGGCAGTTAGCATTACAAAAATAATTTATGTAACTGCACGCCCGACTCGGGCGGCTCCGGCGTAATTCATTTCGAAAACACTCAGAGTTTACAGTTGCTACGCAAATTGCTGCTTAGTTGACATTAATTTCAGTTTTAGCAACAGCAGCAGCTACAGAAACCGGCCAATTACCAGCGGATGCGAGGCACCGGGGCTGGCACGAATATAAATTGCCATAAACATATTCGCAGCTACACGGGAATAAATTCAATTTGTAAATTGCTTTTGCATTGCCCAAACTCTTGAGGAGCTGGAAATGGAAAGTATATGTATGGATGTATTTCGGGGAGCCAGGTCCGGGAAAGTGTTGTGCCGCCCCCTCGCAGGCATTAAAGCAAATAAATTGCAAATTAATCTTCCCCAAGGTGTGTGCGTTGAAGCGATTTAGATTTCGGTTCTGCGAGGGGAACATCCAGATACAAATAGCTCGAGGCTGCCGTGATTATTGAGGTATATTCAAAGCACAAACGTTTCGATGATACAAACCGATTTTTTATCCTGCATCAGCATTTACCCCGATGCGAATTCAACGCTTAAATCGTAATCAAATTAATGCTAAGCGATTTCCTTGAAAAACTGCAAGTTGTAAATGGCAGAGAGCAGTGTTTTAATGACTTTGCTCCCTTTCGGGGGTGTGGCATCCCATTCTGGTGGCGATTGCGAGCGCGGACATTAACGTGGGTCATTTTCGCCAGGACCACACAAGAACGAATCGCAATAATAACTTGGGGCAGCGAAACAAAATCTGCAAAGCTTCCAGAAACCCAAAAAAGCTGCTGCCGCTGCTGCTGCTGAAAAGGGCGAGGGACAAAAGGGACTTGAGGGAGGAGGGCAAAAAAATGGGCAGACCATTGTCAGCAGCTGGTCTTGATTACAGTTCGGACGTTATATTCATTTATTGCAAATAACAGTGAAGTATTTTTTATTCCCTCTCGCTAGGACCCGAGGAAATGTTGCAGACAAAATTGAACAAATTTATGCCGGCCGAGGGGCCGGCGGACGTTTATCGGCATCTCGATGCCGTTTTGTCTGCCCCAATCGATGTTATTAACTGCAGCTGTATAAAGTTGTTAAAACTGCCACAGTTTACGAGGCCCTCCTTAGTCTAAAAAATTGCCGAGGAAAAAACGTTAGCAGCTACGTGACGAGTGCTCCTTAATTGCGTAACTTGACCCATTTCCCTTCCGGTGCTGCTGGCTCCAATAATTCTGTCTGTTTCCCAACGACATAACCACCAAACATCCCTCTGCAGCTGGGCATCGAGGGAGCGGCATCAAGTGTCGAAATAATAAACGAAATGCCCGACAGCGGTAATAAAACAATGCACCACCAGGAGCCCCACAGCCAAGGACTGTGGTGTGCCAGGACACAAAATGATGCAGGCTGCGGTGGCAGACAGTGGAAAATCAAATCAAAAATTGTCGGGATATGTTTTTTCCTGGGTTATGGAAGTTTTAGCTTCACCTGTTTCTTACAAGTTTGTTTTGAAAATCTCCGGGCAGATATAAACGTAATCTTTATGCCAGGTGACTTTTGTTTCTGGTTTAAAAAGTCTTTTATTGCTATTGTTATACGACTTTGAGGGGCTGATAATTTAAAATACTGGATTGTCATTTACTAAATAGGTATTTTACAGGATTCGCGTCAAGAGAAAGTTAATGCATCTGTAAACTTTTTAAGAATTTTATCCCTCTGTGGACTTTATGGACTAAAAAATATTTCAAGACCATTTTGTCTTTAAAATACATTGTTGCATAAATGAAGTCCCTTGTCCCATTGTGGGGTAACAACAAAAATGACCAGAGTTGCAGGAAACATAAAATTTCCCACACAACAGCATTGACGACGTCTACGATATTGGCTTTGGCTTTGATGGCGGGATTCCCCCCAGAGATCCGGGATGCCGGCGTTATGTTCTCCCAATTGTCGGATTGTGTTCTCGGTGCAACCAAGGGCGCCGGACGATGGACGATGGACGCTGGCCGGGGATTATTTGCAGCGGAAATGCGTTTAAGCCAACATGACGACGGGAAATGGAACGGGGCCGGCAATCCGTCCAGCGCCGGAGGACTCTGTTGACCAAGTTGCTGTCAAAACAGAGCAGCAGGCAGCCGGGCAGCCGGGCATCTAAAACAAAGGCAGCGGCAGTAATTTAACAACTAACAAACAGCTGTACAGAACTACAAGACAAACAGCAGAACAAATGCGGACCAAGAAGTAAGCGCAGGCAAATAGACAGATAGATGGATAACAGGGAACACAGGGCAAACACGTCGGCAAAATGGACCGAACGTCGCCTCCAAGGAAACACTATATGTCCTGTGTGTATATGGCCGAGTATATAAGTGCAAACAAACTGCCAACAACTATCAGTCACTCAAGGCAGTTGGCCGCCAAGAAAATGGGGCGGTGGAAATGGAAATGACTCGAGAAAAACGCCGGCCTGAGTGTCTATTCCAAGGTAGTGGTCCCGGCTGTAAGTATGATTTTCCTGCCTTTTCCAAGAGAACTAGCGCGCAGGCCACAAGGTATCACAACTTTGTCACCCTGTTTGGCGAAGAGAAACCACAGAAGTTGGCTCTATTTGTTCTGAAAGCCAACTTAGCGGCCGCTGTTTGAGTTGTCATTATAAATGTTTACTCTGCGGAGAACTAACATAAATACACTCAAATGGGTCACGCCAGATATGAACTTTTGTTATTTCCCTTGTCCTCAAAAATTAGGAATATGGCTACCTAATTGGGGAAAACTATAAGGATTTTCATAACTTGTCTACCGAAAATTTAGGTTTTAGTAATTTAATTAGGTTTTAGCAATTTACTTCTTAAAATTCTACGAAAATTTAAATGAAACCCAAAAGACATTTTCCGGCATGAGCAGTAGCTACCATAATTCCACCTAAAAACGCATTAAAACTTTATCGTACGTCTTTTTAATCTTTTTTTATGATTGTACGCAGTTTAATTTCTTTTCAAGGACTCGGGCTAAAATTTCTCATCTTCTTTGACAGCCCCCACACCCCCCCCAAATCCTCCTTCCCGCAGAGTATGCAATATTCTTTATGGAAAAACAACAAGCTTGGCAAAGCATTCCGCAGCTTTTCGCAGCCATTTTTGTTCTGCCTGCTTTCTTACTTTGGCTTTCACTTTATTCCCGGGAACCACCGAATGGCTGCGACTTTGGGTGTCTCACATGGGTCATGCATGTGTTTACAAAACACAAAACAGCAACAAACAACTCGGCACTGTCAGGAAGTTTGGCTCTGTCATTGTAAAGTTGCGCCCGAAGTTTTCGCTCCCCGATTCCTTGGAAGCGTCCTTGGCTTTTTCTGGCTCTGCCTGCGCTTTGTTCATTTGCCGAGCATACTTTTTGCTTTATTGAACTTTTACTTTCCATTTAACTTTGAGTTTTAGTCCCTCGGCCGGCGGCAGCCTCTTTTTTTCGCTTGCTGCGCTAATTCATTGTCGTCACTCATACGCCATGTGCGCCCATTTGGCAGAGAGAATGGAAATGAAAATGGCAGCGAAAGTGAAGCTGCTCGTCGTCAAGCCGAGCCGTTCATTTGTGTCAATAAAGCAGAAATTAATTGAAATCTCCTCTCTGTTGTCTCTGGCCTTCTGCCAGCCAATCATCAATTTATCTGTCCCCCGGTGGCTTGCTTTTCTCGCATTTTTTGTTGTCTCCCTTCTGTCGGCGTCCTGCACTTTTGCAAATTCGAATACGAAGAAATGCTGATGCGGATGCTCGTCTCGTCTCGTCTCGTTATATTGACATTTCTCCACTTCAGAGTGACATTTAAAGCGTCTGCTCGATAATAAATCACATTGTCATATGCCACCGTGGTGTGCTTAAAAAGTTCCTCGCCGAGCCAAATAAAAAAGGGCCCCAATATGGAGAAACATTTTTTGACAGATACCTCTGGAATTGGTGAAGCACGTTCTATTGGTTTTGCGTCGGAAATTACAAATATTTTATGTATTGTGTATGAATTTCTGCACAAGTTGTTTGCTGCTAAAAGAAAATAAAAAGTTTCGGTTGTTGTTGCTGCTGGGGCGCGATAATGGCACATGTGTGCGGCATCCGCATGGGATTTCATCTTTGCCACATTTGCAGTCCCCGCAGCCCGGGACATAAATCAATAACTTGAAGTCGGTAAACAGACAAGCCCCAAAAGTCAAGCGGGATGTTAAAGTTTTTTGCGCCTCTCCAGCTGACAGCCAGATGAGCTCTCCGGAGTAAATCTATATCGCATTGAAGGGCCCGTCGAGCTGACATATGAAAGGGAAATAACGATTTTCAACCCACATTTGTAGAGTCCTCCGCACATCAAATTTCAAACAAAAAACAGGGAAAATTACTGCTCTCCAGCAGCACACAATACCTTTCGTGAGATTTAATGAAAGGAATTACCGAATGTGCTGGTGAGCCCCGAGGTGACTTCAGCACAAAGCGAGCACGTTATTAACTTTTGTTTGGACGGGGCCGAAGGTCTGATAAATTATACACCACTGCGAAATTGAATTTCAAACTCTGCCACTAACTCACTTTCAGGGCCTTCCCAGGTCCTTCAATTCGAGTCCAACAAATTGTTATTTATGCTCCACCTTTCGTTCGCATTTCCCTCAACAAAATTCGACTGCAATTAGATTTGCATACATTTCCATAAGATATACCACACGAACGCCCCAGCACTCACACGAACGGGAGGGACATCAAGGAAATGCCCCAAATGTCGCACACACGTTGCTGTTTATGTTTATGTTAATGCTATCTATCCCTTTAGGGTCTCTTTGGTTAAGAGGCACACAAAAAAATAAGGTATTAAATGAAGTGAATTGTTTGAAAAGGATTCTATATTATTTCCTTTAAATTATTCAATGTTTTGAATCAAAATTGCTTGGAGCCTTTAAATACTTTTTTTAACATTGTAAATGATTTCTTTGTTTATTTAGCCAATAGATTTTTCGTGCCTATAATATTTTTTCTTTGTGTGGCATGTTGTGTGGTGATGTGGCAAAAGCTGTGGCCTGCGCCGCACTTACCTCTTGACCTGGGGCATCAGTATCTGGGCGGTGTGCTTGAATGCCTCCACGCAGGTGCGTCGCAGCTTACGGATCTTTTCGCGCAGCTCCGGGCAATCCTTTGCCTGGCCCACGTGTATCAGCATGTCGCGGAAAAGCGCCACATGGCTGTTGATCTCCACGATGAGCTGAAAGTTGAGGAGGATGGTTAAGTAAACAACTCTGAATCTGCATAGTGTATACTTGTAGTATGGTACACATTTATCAGGGTCATCGGCGGCAAGTGATGCCTAATTTATGCGAAAGCTCTATTAGGCCCGGCACATAACACATTACGTATTTTAATTTATGCACAACCCGCTCCTCGGGCCGCATGCTAAGTATATTTGCCTGCCCGGCCGGCTTGCCCAACAAATTTCTCGGAAATTCTCAAGCCAGATAAAATTGAGACGCCAGCAGCTTCCAGTTTTACGGCTCATTGCCGCAATGAATCGAGCAATCGAGCCCTAATTCCGTTTTTGTTGCCTTTCGCCTGCGGCCGAATCGGGTGGCTCATAAAAATTAAAATGCCTGCCAACGAAAGGGATTATTCGGGCTCATTTTGTGTATGGCTTTTGGGGCCGAGCGTAGCCCTTTTTGCGGAAGTTCTTGGGTCAAATTGCTGCTGAAAAGTAGATAAAGTCAATTGTAATTGACCATATTTCTTAATTTTATGGGTTCAAAAGCAAAGTATGCTGCTGTGACTGATGCTAAAAATATCGCTCGCCCTTTATACTTCATATGTCTCCCTAATCTCAGCTTGGATTCGGTGAGCTCTTGAAATTACCCCAAAACCGACTCCCCTTTAATTAAATTTGATTTTCTTTAACCACCTCCGCCAAGATAATTTTACAGTCATTCATATGCTTAATTTTCCGCATTACTCTCGCCGCGCACATACTCGCATTCACAAAATGCCACAAATCCCTTCCACATGCCACGCCCACATGCGAAGCGAGAGGCACGTTTAAATATTAATGGTTGACTCTGGCAACCTCATTTCCCCCCTCCACATCCCCTCCACATCCTCAGCCCCGCATCCTTAGCTCGCAGTTCGCGCACTTCATTTAGAACGCGGCGTATGCGTAATTTTAATAATCCTCGAACGTCCCGAAACGCCTCCGGCGCATGCAAAGTGAATTTTGTGGCTTGACTCAATTTGGGACGACAGCTGTGCGACTGCGGCTGAAGACGATCCAAGGATCCGAGCAGGGAGGAGCCTGGAGATTTACAGCTTTATGAAATATATGCATGATTAGTCATATTGATGGCATTGGCTTGACAATGCCACACAGACCCAGGACCCAGCCCGGCAAGAGGGGGCACTTAGCCAAATTGCTTATTGAAAGCGGAGCAAGTACGGGGATATTTCCCCAAAAACTTTTGCCTAGCGGGGGCGGAACCGGTGGGGCGGGTTCATGGTTTTGTAATCATTTCCTCGAGCGGCGGCGGCGGCCTAGGCCAAACTTTTCCTCCCACAGCTCAGCTGTTGCTGCCTCAAAAATTTATTGGATTCATTGTTTTTCCAGCCTAGCTTTGTTTGCTTTCAGGGATATTGAGCAGAATCAAATACGCCTTCTTCGATGCGAAAGGATCAAATTAAAATCGGGATCCAACGAATCAAAACAAATAAGCATTTGAATATGCATGCGGAATGCTTTTAATTTGTTTATTTTCGGTTGGGGAATTTTAAATCAATTTTTTGGGTCCATGCTTTTTCGGCTGCGTCATGATTTCGGTACACAATTTACTTTGAAAACTTTCTTGTTGAATTTTGCTGGCCACCGGGACCTACAATGTTTCGTGAATTTCTTTAATAAGTCTCAGCTCACCGGGGGAGCCCACAAAAGCTCGTCGCCTTTACTGACTAATTATTTCGGATTTTTTCAGATTTTTTGTTTTATTCGGTACCGTGTTGCCTGCCCCGCCAAGGCCATGGGTGGCTCTCATAAAACATACACAACTAGCTGGCGCAGGCACACATCACCTGAAGTTCTTGTGATGCCCGCCCAGGTATAAGCCCATAAAAGCCACACGCATAAATTTTATATGACGCTTAAATCTCGGTAGAGATAAAGACACAAAACAGAGTTTTTGTGGCTCGGGCCAGGCGGGGCGATGGTGCTGCAAAAAGTTCATGCAGCACATGCAAATCCCAAACGTAAACGCCTGTCGCCTTCGTCCTGGGCGAAGGTCCTTTGGCTGGCATAAAAAAGGACAACCGAGAGCCATATGAGCAGTGCTAAACCCAAGTCAAGTCCCTCTGCTAAAACAAAAAAAAAACCCTGAACCGAGAACATTTCGGAAATTACCTGACCACACAGAAACACAGATATGGTGCACATACGAATACGGGTGTATATGAAGCAAATCCATTTATATGAAGCACTGGCAAATTCAATTCCCCGAGCGTTTTTGGCGCGTTATTTGGCCAGTAATGAGAGCAGAGCTTAATGGCAACAAGCCGGCTAAAAAGCGATGGCACAAAAGATCTTCCGGCATATGGTGTGGCGTGTGGAATAATAACAAGCCAGTGGCAGGGGTTAGAATAAAGGGGAAGGAGATGCTCTTGCCCAGGAGGACGTCCTCCACATTCACTGGACGGACGGTGGATGTTGTTTTATTATTCTTCTGCTGGGGGGAACCACTTTGAACTACTTTTGCGTCAACAGTTGAGGCGGAAAATTGAAAAACAGCTGCCGGCGCTGGTCCGCTGCGAATGCAATGCAACAAACCCAGCAACTGAATGCTAGCTACGTGCCACATGCCTTCTGTCGCTTACACGTTAACCAAAGTTAGTTAATTAAGTTTGTCTGCTTTGCCAGAAATATTTTATTTGTCTCTAAGCCTATCTTGTGAGTAATTTGTTTCTAAACTTACAAGTAGAAACGTCCTAAACTAGTAGAAACGTAGTCTAGATTTCTAGACAACACTGACAAGGGACGGTGAACAATATTGTTGGTCATATCTTCATTGTTTATTGTCCGATCTTTGTAAAACTTGGCACATGGCTTCTACCATCTCGGAGATATTGTCATATGTGTGGACAAAAATACAGTACCTCATTTCAGATTTTCATACCGTTTTAACACCCCATAATAGTTTTATCCCAGTGTACCTACGTGCCGTGGCAGCCGCAAAGAAAACTCTACTCCTGCTCGTTGCCCAAATGTGTAAATCAGCAAAAACGCAAATGCCACAACGCCAAGACAAAGGCGGCCCGCGGGGAAAGAAAGCAGTGCGTTGGGTGGTGGGGTTGGGTTTCCTTGATTGTGGGGATGGGATGGGGTGGGCTGTAGCACTGACAGGAGGTTGAGGAACACTAACACACAAAAGAAAACGACGACAAGTAAAACTGAATCTAGACAAAGTGAAAGCGGAAATTAAAATTGCAATACAAAAGAGAGAGTAACCGACAAAGACAAAGCAGGCAGGCAGGCAGGCGGCGTTTGTAATGCAAAGATTGTGTGTTTATGTGCCAGAGAGTGCTTTGGAAGATACATTTAAACATGCATTTGCCCAGGGCCAGCAGATGACAATGGTCATGGCGATGACAGTGCGTGGGATAAATAAGCGCACAGTAAATTCTAAAAGTTGGTCAGAGGAAACAAACCCTAAAATACTAAAAACTAAGTTTGGAGTGTCCTTGTACAACCAGCAGATGTGCGCTCTCCATTCACCTAATAAATATCATGGCCCATTTGCAGCACAAGCTGCACAAACTTTGATAACGCAGCTCGGCTAATGCGCTTTTCACATCTGTTGATGTCCAGTAAACCTTTCAGCCGGCATCAGCACCCACGCAGACCCATTGCAATCGCAGAACAATTACCAGGCCAAAGGGGTAACACTAACAAAGTGCAATGCCAGGGCGCATTAGCCAGCGGACCAACAAGTTGAACTGAAGAATAATTACAATCGAACTCGGAAGGGGGTGTTCCCATTTCCAACCGCTCCTGGAGGCCATCGCAGGATGCAGCCAACTAGCCAACTGTCCATTCAACAGTCGACAGGCCCTCCCGCTCACCTCGATGGCCAGCATAAAGGACCCCTGCCAGCTAAACAAAGGTTCGTTACAGTGTAAAACTGCTGGACTGCACCGTCCGAACGGTTTACACGAACAAAAAATATGGCAAGTTATTATTTTATTAATTATTTTTCAAAGAAATCCCCCATTAATTGTATAGGTTCTTTGTTAGGTTCAGATCTAGCGACTTTTATTTGATATTCGAGGTTCTTGGTAAGAAAAACGGCAATACTGAACGGGAGAAAGAAGCAATTTTAGCAATTTTACGACAACTTTTTTCTGTGTGGTCTATCCGCTGGGCAGCCACTTCCATCAAGAGGAGGTTGCCACATAATAGTGGGGCTGCGCAACACACACGGACAAACACGGAGAGGCAGTGGAGACGGGGACTTGTGGGTGTGAGCCGCAAAACCTAACAACTGCCGGGAGCAACAATAAAAGAAGTGAAGTGTCTAGAACAACCATCGAATCGCAGATCCGGCAAAGCGATGTCGATGAGAGCCCTCAGCCCGAAATCCTCTGACCTCAACCTCAGATGTTGCACGCAGCTATTTGGATGGACTGACCGCTTTGGTTAGATCATACGCAGTTTAAAACCTGGCAGGTACTTTACAGAATTTCCAAGGATCGAGACAAATGGCTTCCAATATTGAAAAACTCATCAATATTCTTGGAAATGTGAATATGTGACGGTTACCCCAATCGTAAGAGCCTACAATCTAGGCCCGTAAACATTCCCACAAACGATTTCCCAGCAAACACTCCCATTTAGCATTCGGGTCATTTGCGTAAGTGATAACAAAAACTAGTAATCCGCAAAATCGATGGGATGCTTGCTTAAAGGAAACGCCACGAGACGGGGCGGACTTTTATTTGCTCCTTGATGAGGAGTGGGCTGGTGGTGGCCTCAATGGCCGGCGATTAGGGCGATGGGTTTGTCCTGGGCACTGGTGTGGAGAGTGGAGAGTGGGCGTTGAGCTGCTCGGTTTACATTATCAATCAAACGGACTGACAATCGACGGATACCTTGCAACTATATTGGCAATGACACAAGTCGGAGAATCCGAATCGTTCTGTCTTTCCACCCGTGGACCTTGAATACGATCCCTTTGTTTAGGCAGCGCTTTTTATTGCGCAACTTTGTGCCCTCAAAACGCCGGCGTCCTTCAAAGTCAGTCAAACACACAGGACGCACAGGCAGAATACGGGAGAGACAAATGTTCGCCGCTAAAGTTAAGTAGAAGTTTTCAGTTTTTATTGAGGTCCTGTGGCCAAGCCCCGAATGCCAAAGAGACCAACAGGCCATCAGCACTGCGACAGGGTCGACCTAATGTCTACACAAACATGCCATACATTATTCCAAAATTAATGAAGATGTATTGGCGGCTCTTGAAGGCGGGGAGTGCTCATTTAATGAAAATTGGTTGAAGTGCCTCTTCTCACACGCACTTTTCCGGCAGCAGCAACAGAAGCGGCTCCTTGGGAGGAAAAACTGCAGTGGCCATACCCGAAATTATTATTTCCACTTTTGGCCAAGACAGCGAGCCATTTTTCTCAAACCGGAAAGTGGTGGGCGTTGGGTAAGTCTTTCCCTCATCTCATCAACGCCCGTCACTCTCTGTTCCTGTTCGTTTTTCGGGTTTTTTGAAAGCCAAAAACATGCTGACACACTGCTGGAAATTCAGTTCGATTTGTGATTATTTTTTGTTTACATTCCTCAGTTTACGATGCAATATACAAAATTACATATTATAAAATGCACAACAAATTCAGAAACTGTTTAATGTACCAATGGTTTATTTTTTAAAAGCAAATAGAGAATATTTATCCATGTGTAGGGGGCGTGGCACTGGTGTGCGTGCAGTGTGAATGGAGGACTGCTGCCCCGTATAAAAGTGCTTCATTACTTTGCGCAACAGCTCGCGAGAATATAATGAATGGCAATAAACGTGTTTCACATTTTCCTTTTCGCTGGCACTCCGCCCACAGCTCCCGCTCCACTCGCATTTTTTTAGAGAAACATTTTTCATTTTGCAGCTAGACAACTTTTGTATATGGTCAAGAAGGAAGCCGAAGCCGTGCCGAAAATGGAAGTGCCTTTGTTCCCACGCCAAATGCAATCCTTTCAATAATTTCGGTTAATGCAGGGAGCGGTCTGCTTTGAGCGAACCTCCTTAATATGCATGAAAGAACTGCTTTAACCACCTAATCTTGTTTATATTACTCTGCAGAGGATGATGTGAAACACTGCTAAAAATTGTACTCTGGGCCATTGCCATGGCTTGGATTTCCTGCTCGACCCTGCGTTTGCAATTTCCTCATTTTCGCAATTTCCATTTAACTCAGCAGTCTCAATTGAAATTCATTAGAGACTGAACTTATTTGCACTATTTTGAAAAGGTCACAACATACCAGAATCCCGTTCGAAGAAATTCGAAGCGAAACGGAATCCTTTGCGTAATACCTGAAGCATTCCTCGCATTGCCCCAGGGTTCCTGTTAAGAAAATTCTAGATACGTTTGTTTTCATGAAAAGGCTTAAATGGCAGCAGAGAAATTGATTGCACACAAGCTGCTATAACTATTCATTTAACTTGGCATGTTCAATTAATTCCAACTCGAGATAGTCTGGCAATTGTGGCTTTAAGTTGTTTGCGTGTTTTCAGATTCAGTTCGGCTTAAAAACCTGGCATTAATATTTCAATGATTGTTTTGAATGCCAAGATTAGTCTATCAACTGTTTAGAATTTCCCAAAATAAAGGAATTTATGGGTTGCAAACCACCACTCACCGTATTCAGATTGGTGATCTTGTCCAGCTCCACAGCCGTGCTGCCTCGATGGTGGTGCAGGTGGTGCAGATGGTGCGTGGTCAACATGTTGCACTTGCGCTTGCCGTTGCTGTTGGAGTTGCTCTTGCTGGTGTTGCTGCTGATGCTGCTGCGGTGGCTGTTGCTGTCGTTTTCGCTGCTGCGTCGGCTGCTGCATTCAAGCGGACATCGCTCATGGGTCACTCGGCTATTGTCGCCCAGAAACGGAAACGGAACCAGAATCGGAATCAAATTCGAAATCGAAATAGCACTCGCAATTGAGGTGAGCCATCAAAGCATCCTCCCCGAGCGCGCAAATTGGCAATGCCAGCGGCCTGTGTGTTGCACTTAGCGGTGTCGTCGATTTCCAATCACATCACGCGAATTTCTGAATCGCTGACCATCTGCGGATGTGAGGCGAGACAAATAGCATTGAGTGGGGGATTGAGTGGGATTGAGTGGGATTGAAATCAAATTGCATATGCAAAATCGTCCGACACCGGAACGCGTTGACACGCCTTTCCGGCCACCTCAGGGAAAATGAGCGGCGTGTGGCAAGTTGTGCGGGTTGGTGGTGGGTGTGAGTATGGCACCGTCGCCTATTTCCGACACGTCACGTCACGCCCCCCGAATGTCAGGGAGTTTCCACTTGCACACTGCTGCCGTGCACCGTCGATTTGGCTTTGGCACTTTGCTTTTTTGCCCACGCATTCCAACAATCGCGCCGGATGCGACAGTTGGCAACCGCTCCTGGCAATTTTGGCGTTAACACTTCATTTGGCTTTGAGGGATTGAATTGGCTTTCACGTGGCCACAATATTGTTGCCACTTGGCCCTTGCCCCCCGTTGATGCAAAAGCATGAGCAAGTTAAACGTATACAATTTTCATTCAAAGGTATACAAGATAAAGGCTAATTTTTACTATATGCCGTAAATAAATGTCTGATAGAAAATTGACACAAATTTAAAATAATATATGCAATGTTATTCCAAGGAAAAGGCTACATAAACTACCCGACATTGATATGAAATAAACATTATCTTTTCCGTCCTTTTATGCGCTCACGCTGTATGCAAAACGATGAAATTATGCCAAAAGGAAAACAAGCGTGTAGCTGAAGCTGAAAAGCTTGAAAGCGAAGCAAACAAATAATTCTGGCTAAGACTTCAGGTAAATTGTTTGCCTTGGCCGAGGCGAGAGGAGGAATGAAAAGATGAATATGCAAGCCTGCAGTCCGTGTTTGATTTGTGTCAGTCAGTCAGCCAGTCAAGTCGCTCAATTTGCCAACACCAACAACTTTGAATAGCTGATGCATTTCAACTGCTTCGGGCAAGAGACTAGAATTAATTTCCCGAGATTTACTCTTGGCTAGGCATGAAAAGGAAGAGGGGGTTCAATAATGTCATTAATTTTGATTAATATATTTACGCACGGTTCGTTGCATTAGGAAAATAACTGGAAAAATAATTTGCAATGAATTTCCGCAGCAAAAGATTTCAACTATTATAGGAAAATTCTTTAAATTAGTATTTCCGCAACAATATCAATTCATACGAGTACTGCTGTGGCTTTTTTAAATTTCCCTTTGCTGGGCTGAAGGTAAAATTAATTTCCGCTTGCTAAATTATATTTTCACAATTATTTTCGGGCCCCCAAAAATATAGAATGCTTTAGCGGCTAATGCTTCCGCCTGAGCCACCGAAAATGCAACTGATAAGATGCGGTGTCTGTTGGCTTGGAGCCACATTTTTCCCGGAAGGATCGCCATTGTTTACCTTCGACCGTGAAGGGACGAGCCGCGTGCTTGGCATGAAAATGCGCCTCATTAAGTCACGGCGCGTTGGAAAATATGCCGCGAAAGGATTAAGCGACGACGCTGGCGACAAAATGGCGCCGTCGATTCAAGGATTGCGCTTCCTCGACTCTGCTTATACGCATCCCCGTTCTCATTTCCATATCCATTTGCCTGCCTGTTGATGCTGCGTTGGCCGGGCGCGCCCCGCCAGTTAAGTGTGATTAAAAACTTAAATGGGGAAAGAAATTAAATGTGTGCTTTTAGCATTTATGAAACATTAACGCGAATCAGTTGCAGATGAAGTTCTGCTGCTGCTTAATTGTCTGGCACGAGTTAAATCAATTTCACGGTGTATGCGCAATGTGACAGCGTCACGAAACATGCTGGTGTCTAAGAATAGGCGCTATATTTGGAATGCGCAACAAGGAAACACCATATTCATGTAAAATAATTCCGTGCTTATTGCGAGTGCATGTACCCACGCAGGCTGGGAATTAGTTCTCCGTCTCGACACTCAGCCAGACATGCCACAAACTCATTAGCTTTATTACCCAGACACATGCCCGGGCTACATTCCCTAAAAAAGAATATACACATATATTTTATCTGCAGGCGGAACAGACAGAAGCAGCCGCAGGCCCTGGTTTTTGTATTAACTATTCATGTCTGTACACACACAGCACTCATTCTCATTCTCATTCGCATTCACATTCTGCCGCAAAAGACATTTGAATAATTTTGACAAATGTGCGATTAATTCAAACATTTTTGCCGACTTAGGCTGTCTTTTTTTTGTACGGGAACAGCGCCAAATTAGCACTCCATAAACACGAAATGAGCAGCGATATGATATGTGAAATGCAAGCTTAACTTTAAGAAAGCCCCAAACTGGCAACAAGTGGAATGAATTAAAGCCAGAAAATACTCTTTGGATATTTTATGTATGTCAAAAGTTTTAAAAACTTTTTGACGATTGCTCTCTAAGTAGACTTAAGTTTGCACGTTCGCTCCACCGGAATTGGGGGGTCAGCATACATCTAGGAAACATTTAAATACCCAGCAGATGTAGCACTTTCAGTCGAATCCCATTCAAGTCCGCATAATAACCGACTGATTGGGGGCTTGGGCGATTAAAGACACGGACAAAGTGAAATTTATGGCACTCGAGACACTTAAAGCAACGCAGGGAAAAATATGAAACCTGAAAGAAAAATCAGACAGACGGGGGAGGACCACAATGAGCGGGGCCAGAAAAGTGCACATGGGCAAATAAAAGCCATGGCATAAAAGAGTCGCATGCCGGAAACGGCAAACGTAGGGCGCATGAGGAGCGGCGCGGGGCATCCTAATGCGAGTGCCAACACCGGATGCGGATGTATGACACATGGCCAAAGGGCGTCCTACTGCCCGCCCCGCTCCGTGACTGGCAACATACGCACAATGTCATTGTCGCTCGCTTTAAGTAGGCGACTTTATTAAGCCGAGGACACCCGGGCCACCGAGGACACCCACGACGCTGAGGAGTACCTTCAAAGTGTGCAACGCGCAGCAAAAACAAATGGCAAGCAATTCTCCAATTGAAAAAGTTTACCATGGAGTGAAAAGTGAAATCAATCCAAATTTACTTAGGAAATAAGTGTGTAATTGATTAAATAAACACCTTACACCTATTTGTAATTACGGGATAACTTTATTATACATCAATTTTGTAATCTAATCATCAAAAAATATAAATATTCTCTACCTTAATGGGAATATTCTTTTGGAAACTTAAGACGATGCTGCATAATTTGTTGATTAAAGTTTCATTCACATCAGGATATTCCCTATTATTTCTCTACTTTATAATTCGACATTAATCAATATTCGATTTAAAGCTTTTTGCTCGACTTCCGGTTAAACTTCAGCCTGTATCCCGATTTGCAAAGTTTTCCTAAGCTGCCCACTGTGCAAGGTAGAACGCCGAGCAGGGATGGGAACATAACAAACGGCATAATAGGCCGGCAGGACACCTGGGCACGTGTTGTGGCCTTGCCCCAACCGACCCACCTGGCATAAAATTAAGCGGCGGCGACGTCGTTGTCGCCTGAGCGCGTCTTGGGCTTAGGCAAAGGTCGTACGTTTGTGGCACGGTCGCAATTTGTTGCTTTTTGATATTTATTTAGACGCAGAGCAAGTGAAATGAAAAGCGAACAGACGAACAGAGCCTGAACCTGAGCCTTAGCCGGAGCCGGGGCAGGATCCGGAGCAGGACATAAATCAAAAGCGCAAGACCGAGCACAAGTTGCAAAAGCGGCGGCGGAAAAGCCCGAAGGCGGAGGAGGAAAAGCCGCAGCGGAAAACCGGCGGCGAACAATGGCAGGCGTTCAGGTGCAGAGAGCGCGACTTAAACTGGTTATTTATGGACAAAAAGAGTTGGGCTTTCTGTGCGCAGCCGGGTATCCTTGCAAATCAAATTGAAACAGCAAAAACGTTCAATGGGACACATTTAATTCAATGATCCGAGCTCCGGATGATTGCTGTGCTTACAGATTTCGCCCTTGTCAAATTATCCCCCATAAGTAGACTATGATTTCGTTTGTTCGCTTCATTTATAATTTTCAATTAGTTCTGGTTGCTTCTTCACCTAGGACGACGAAGGGCAATTCATTATGTTGAAGCATGGAACGAAAGAGCAAGGACCCTTGGTTCCCGGCCCTCAAGGTCGAAGACAGCGACAGGTCTTCCTCCAGCCCGTTCTCGAACAGGTCCAGCAGCGGATCCAGTGATTCGGGCAGCGACACCAACTCGGAAAACTATCTATCCAGCGACATAGAGGTTCTGGGCGGCAGCAGCAATGACGTGAGTTGACATTGACTTGGATTTTTAAGCAAAACTAATTCAATTGTGTTCAAAGATTGTCAGCAAGAACAACCTGCAGCAGTTTGTGCATAAAATTGATGCCAACGCCTCGCTGGATGATCAGGCATACGACGCGCTGGCCAAAATAGCGGACGCCTTTGCCGGCGATGTTGCGATGCGGATGATGAAGATGGCCAAACTTAGTAAGACAGAAGTCAATATGACGGACCTGCAATTCACGCTCAAACGTGAATATAACATGGTATTCTCAAAGAAATTTAGTAACCGCGATAAGTCAAAAAAAAGAAAAAATGTAGACGAAAACTAGAGAAAATATAAAACAATTACACTTTACATCAAAAGAGAATTTCAAGCAATTAATTATAGTAACTTAACAAGAAGTTGGGAGAATTTCGTTTTAAAAATAATAAAAACCTTGCCAGTAGCATCGTCCGACCTTTCGCAAAGGTGAACAATTGCGAAGCGGATGATGATTAAGCAATTAATAAATTCAATAGCCGCTGCCAAGGACCCAGAGTGCCAAGGACCCACATTGAATGGCTCCTGGAAAATGGCTAGCACGGTCTTGGCCACACTTACTTTTGCTCTTGACTCTCTCGCCTTTCATCCGGGAATTACTCAACATAAAGTTAAAGTGCCATAAAAATGCCAAGGCATATAATGCCACCCGCTCGCTTACACACATGAACAGGCAACTGGGTTTCTTTTCAGGTTCGTTGCTTGCAAAAAACAGAAAAAACTTTGCCTGAAATTTTTAGCACGGTTTTGTATGTACGTTCATTTTTTCCTGCTGCCTAAGGAGTAAGGAATATTTTGTGCAAGCCATTGTGCCGGGCCTTTAAATTTGGCCCCTAAATAAACGCTTATAGAGGTGTGCATCAGATGAACTGTGTTTGTTGAAATAATTACCAAGGGTACAATTCTCCCCGGGGGTTGGACTTTGCGAACGAATATATTTTTCCCAAACGATAAAGCCCAATTTAAACTATTCATAAAACAAAGATAATTAAAGCACAAGAGAATTTTTCCGTTTGTTAGTTTGATCTTAAGTAATGATTCTGTTAATTCAGCCCATAACTTCAGCTTGAATATTCTCCCAAGAGTTTATTATTTAATGCAAACCAACAAACGTTGGTAACCACAATCCAAGCACCACATATTGAGGCGTATTTAAACCGATTTCATATTGGATCAGAAAGTGTGCTTGTGGCTCCCCTACAACCGCAACGCCATGGAACAGGAAATACGTTTGCAGTATGTCCTGGCACGCACAAGGATTCCGGCAGCTTTGGAAGGGTGGGGCGAAGTTATAATGAATTTGTCGTGCATACATTTCAAATGCGTGACTGAGACAGAGGGGCAGCTGCCACGCCCCCCGCTCATATTTTGGCGCCTGATTCTGGCTTACTCCCAAGGAGATAAGCAGTTAAGTGACTTTGTCCTGGCATGTCCTGGGCCCAAGGGCTGTCGTCGCCGACGTCCGTGTGCATGAAATCAATACGAGTGGCGTCCCCGATGGTGGTTGCGTTGCGTTATTGTATCCGATCCGCTTCGATCCGATTGGATGTGTTTGGGTAAATAAATTGAATTAAAGCGAAATCAGCCGCCGCCGGCTGTAATAAATTAATGAAAAAGCAGGCATGGCGTCGCAGAGGCAACTAAATCGGGCTATCAGCAGAAATCGGCCGGGGAGTGCTTGTGAGCACGTAATGATTATGTTTGTCGCCTGACCAAACTTGTAAATTAGTTCTGATTAAGCCACATAATGGTTATTAAATGATATACCCGCTGCAGCCGACTAACCCCATCGACTTTGGGGGCTTAAAAGTTAACAGCACAGACTCTTTTTAATTAAATTCAAGTGTCGGACGACCTTTTCTGCATGTCAAACGCAACCAAAAAGGAAACTTCCTTTGAGAGCGAGTCATTTTCAAAGAAATTTCCAAGTTATTCATGGCAACTTGGGGCATGGGCTGGATGGCGCGCAAACTTGCGCTGAGTGATATGTTGCCAAAGAGTTGCTTGTCGCTGCTGGGCCGGCCAAAAGTATTTCCTCCGCTCAAGGTCAATGAGTTGCACTGCAACTTGAGGGGGCTAACAAATCCGAGAACGACCTTTGGCTGAAGGCCCCAACATCCAACATCACATAAAAAGAGAGCAATCAATGGCAGTTGATTACCATTGGTGGAGTTGCTCGCTGAATCAAGTTAATGAACTAAGTGAATTGGAAAAGTTTTCAACTTTTCGAATCGGGCTTAAGCAAATCGAGGATATGGCTTTTGCAAAGGGAAAGCTTAAGCCACGCTGCGTTGGGTAGCACTTGAAGATTAATTTCGACACAAGTGAAACCACGAAGGAAGGCATTGAAACTTTTAAAATACATAATAAAGACTTCATTAAGGGTTGTCTCACATACAATAAACCATTTGTTTATATAACTTGTAATGCTTTTAAACTGATAGCTTCACATTATCTTCTGCCTTGCCTTTTTTAAAAATTATTTTGGATTAAAAGCTTTAAAAAGAAGCTTAAGACAACATGTTTTAGCACTCTTCATAAGTTTGTCACGTTCGACCGCTGTTGTAACACCTTCGATGGCTTCTCGATGGCGAGTATTTAGTTTATGCGTTGTCATAAATTTAATGTTGGCACAAATGACACTTTAAGTCAAAATCCTGTGCAATCCGCAGCGTTCTTGGGAATTGTGTTCGAAATCTTTTTTATGGCCCCGATGGCAAAGTCAACTTAATGCCCAACCCAGGGCTGCGGGGCTTTCCCGCTAGCAAAGTCCTCGCTCGTAAAGAAATGCTTGCCAATTTATATGTTGGCGCAGAGTGAGAGCTGCTGCTGCTCATCAAACTCGAATCTAACATGAATAAAATTATGATAAATACACATTTAATGGCTGCCTAGGATACTTCGGCCTGCTAAATGCGATTTTGAAATTTATTAAATCTAATTGCACTGCAATGTGCAATTGTGGAAAATTGTAATCTGTCACGGAAATTGAAGTGTTTGCGTAGAAAATCAGGGACGGCAGTACGGCGACTCGTTGGCAGTAAGCCCATTACCACTAAGTGCCATTGCAGGCGGGGCCAAGAAAAATTACCTCCGTGGGGTGGGTATAGCAGAGAGGGGGCTCTGTACTATGGAATGTTTGCCGATAATATTCGATACTTTTGAATCTCAGCAGTTTTTAAAGGCCTCAAAACTAATAATTTGGGCTACCAAACAAAATAAGCAGAAGCTTTTATGTTAAGTGTTGCTTTTAATGGTTTTTCAGTATCTGATAAATAAATTTGTTTATACACGGTTCTTAAAAAGAACAAGTATGTAATAGGCAGAAGTATTGTATATACATATGTATATACTTTTTCACCATCAATAGCCGAGTCGATATTGCCATGTCCGTAAGTTCGTCTGTCCGTAGAAACGCCTAGGTCTTGGATATTATAATATATAGACAACAAATAATTAATTTCATTTTCATTATAATTTTACTTGTTGAAGATTCGACAGATAGAACAAGTAGGAACGCTGTAGTCGAGACTTCTCGACAACGAGATACCATGTACCTCTCTTGCAGTTGCCGTGGGAAGGGGTGGGTAAAACTTTAATTGTCCATATCTTCTATATTTATTGTCCGATCTGAACGTAATTTTGCATGGACGTGTTTGACGATCAGCAGACTTAGTAGACTTAAAATTAGGTCTCTAGCTTTTACCATTTTGGAGATATCGATTTTTTTGCGAATACGAGGGCGGAAAGGGGCGTGGCAAAAATCTGGAAATGGCTTTATCTGCATAATTGTTAAACGGTCCTAATGCAAAAAGAAACAGGTCTCTAGCTCTTATTTTGTCCAAGTTATCGAAGAAAATACAGTTTTATGCAAATTACGAAGGCGGAAAGGGGCGTGGCAAAAATTTGAAATAAACTCGACCTGCGTACACATATAACGGACCTAAAGCAAAAAGAATTACACCTCTAGCTTTTACCAACTCCGAGAACGACGTGTTCATACATACAGACGGACAGACAGACAGACAGACGGACAGACAGACGGACAGACGGACAGACGGACATGGCTAGATCGACTCGGCTGTTGATGCTGATCAAGAATATATATACTTTATAGGGTCGGAAACGCTTCCTTCTCCCTGTTACATACTTTGCACAAACTTAATATACCATTTGTACCTTAAGGTACATGGTATAAAAAACTATTGTCGTGAAATCAAGTAAACTAGTACATTTTAATAATTGAAAAAATTTGAGCAAATATTTGAGGTTGTAACAAATAAGTTAGCAGTTTCTACTTAACGAATTTCAAAGGCAACCTTGAGTTACATGCAAATACATGCAATTACTTTGATACAGTTTTCGCTTGCATGACTTTTTGAATAAATCTAGGGATGGAACAACCGAGGCCTTTCCAAATTGGATGTCGTGGTGAGTGCGTCTCGCCCATGGTACTTCACGGCTCGTGTTTGCATTTGCATTTCATTAAAACACAGAGGCAGGTAAACAAGTTGCCGCCCATGGCACTTACTCAGCGAAGAACCGCGGCTTGGCTGCGACTGTTGTTCCAGCTGACGATGCCTGGTGGCATTGAGTGCCAAACGACAGCAGGGCGGCCTCAAAGTGCAGAGGTAAGGCTGCAGTGTCAAAAAGCGAGAGTCGGGCAAACTGGGGGCGTGCCGAGTGCGATGCAATTGCACGTGAGTGGATTTCAAGGCGGCCGTTGATTGCGAGGCGATGCACGGGAAACGTGACACGCCCCGAGCATTACAATAAGTATACGCCCGGTGTGTTTCAATTAGTTTTGTGCGCTACGGCCGAATAAACACGTTAAAAGTGCGTGTAAACAGTCAAAGGCCCACAGGAAGGCCTATAAATACCAAATACGAAATGATAATGACGCCATATCCAAGGCCAAACAATAAAAACGCCTGCCAAATTAGGCGGTCGTATCAGACGAACCTGACCCACCAACAAGCGACCAAACAAACAAACTGTCACTTTTCTGTGGGGCGGCCTGCTGCCTTCCCAAGGGACCAAGCGCCACCGGTAGGCCACCGCGCATCTGGTCAGATAATTTTCTTTGTTTTCGTGGTAAATGTTTTCATTCATTTTTGTGTACTTTTTTTTAGCGTCTTCTTGTCAGCTATTTTTCCACTTATTTTATCACGTTTTGTGCGCGATTGGCGGGAAACGGGAAGCTCTTTATACTTTATATCCTCTGTTTACCTTTCACGCACGTCCGTGTGCTCTGGCTCCGGACTGGTAGCAATATGCAAATCAAACAGAATTTCCAGAGGGGGAAACGGCGTTGACAAACGCCCGCAAAATATGAGCAGAAAAAGGAAATCCATCGGCATGGAATTCACGTGCATACCGCGCCAGCGCCCCGGGGGAAATTTGAGAAGTAGCCGACTACTATACTTCTAACTTCCCTAATGCAATCTGCCCTGAATTCCGGGTTATGACAACTCGAATGTCGAACTACGTGTCGATGTGGAGCGTGGATCTCCGGTGGAAATTCAAATTTCTCACTTTCGTGATGCGATTTGTACTTATTTTATTTGCATTTATGTTGGAATTTTGGCTTTTCTTTGAATTGTTCCAAGGCTTTCTCGAGCCATATATTTGTTTATATTATTCCATTAGGCCTAATCCAGTCAAATTGATTGATTGGATTAAAATGAAATGGAGAACTTGCAAAGTGTTTGGTAAATTCATTTGACGTTAGTTTCTGACAAAGGTTCCTGAATTAAGTCTGACCAACTGTGAGTATAAATGTCAGAGGATTTCCGGCTTACATTGAGCTTCTTGATTTCACATCGATTTCAGCTGCTTACACAGTGATCGAGCGCTGGATCGAGCGATGAGTAGTTTAAATTATTGGCACATTATCCGCTTAATCGGTTCACACGCGATGGCCGCAGCACTGACCACTGACCATTATTATTCGCTCAGAGTAGCTGGCGTCGCATCGCGTATACGCCGTGTGGGGCTCTTGGCTCGAACGAAGCGAAACGAAAGCGAACACAGCTCGCTTGACATGCGCGTGTGCTCCTGCCTCGACGTCTGTTGGTGGACTAAAATCAGAATACTTGCCACAGCCAGTGGCATGCTGGATGTGGCATCGCGTTTGAGTATAGGTCGTGCATGTTAGCCAACATCAACTCGAAAATACACTCAACAGCAACAGCTGCTCTGTTAAATGCCCCTGCGAGTCCTTTGCGGCCATTCATTCATAATTGTTTTGAGTGAAATGTTGTGTTCAGACATGTTTACACTTTTGGCGTGGGCCTTCACAGGGAGAAATATCACAATAAAATGCCCTGTTTGGTGGAAAAACGTATTTGCCCGGGTTTTATCATTAAATTTAAGGAACCACAAAACTGGGATCCATTTAAAAAATCCCATGCAATTATTTATCACGCCCTACTTATTAAGTAAAATTAACAAATATTTTCACCATTCACAGTCGGAAATGTTTTCCCTCCCGATGCTCTATTCACAAATGGAACCAGTTAGAGGCTTATTTTTTACTCTGTGCCAGATTGTTGTTTGCTGGCCAGGCGGAAAATCAATTTGGTTAAGCCCAATGCGACGCTGGGGAGCAACTGAGCCAGCGTCGTTCCCGCCACGTGCCTCGCAAATGTTAATGAGCCTGCGTGCCACAGCCTTTATTTTTATTATTCCCTACTACCGTTTTCTATGAATACGAATACATGCGGCCATGCCGATTTATATATGCAAAAAAGGGAATTGTTGACCTTTCCTCTTTCCGCTGCCCCCTGTCAATGTCGGCCAGAGGAGCATAACAAACAAATGCGCGTGAAATGTCAAAATCACTGTCAGACAGGGCCAGCGGAAAAGTAAAAAAAAAACAAACGAGAAATGTGAGAGGGAAAATGGGAAAATGGGAGACGGAAACTGCGAAAGAAAGATGACGACGCATAAGCGAAAAACAAGCAAAACGCTAAGGGCGAGGCAATCAAGAGAATTTTCTCCAACAAATGGCATGGCAAATACAAAAAAAAACACAATACTCCAAGTGGTTGCATGTGTGGAAAGAAAGGGGGAGGTAGCGGGGTGATGTGGCAGTAGCACGAGTTGATGATGAGGTAGCCCATAAACGCACAAACACTCATACCATCCCCCCACCAGTAGCAGCCCTAACAAGGCTCAAGTGAATTATAAAAAATAAATGCTCCCCGAGAATTCGACTTCTTGATACCCGATATGCGCAGATTGACACCATCAAATTCCACGAGATGGCAACAACATCATATCTCTAAATGGTTCCATACAATTCTGAGAATTTCGAGGGACTAAGGCTGAAGTTCGGCTTACACTTTGCCAAGATTCAAGCCAAACCACTCCAAGTCTGTTGGATTAAAAGAGCTCAATAGGATAAATGCACTTTCCGAGGCAAATAAAAAAATTATTGATAGTGAATGCACACACAGCATAAAGCCCAGCCACCGTATTTCTAGTCTAAAACCAGTGTTTTTTAAACTTCAGTCCTTGGTCGGCTCCTTGCGGGCTAGAACAGAATGCTCTACATGGTTTTTCCTTGATTTTTTCCTGCAATTGCCGGGAGAGCAACTAAAAACCGCTGGCAACATGGCTTGTGTGTGCGGTGCGGTAGCTTGCTGCCTCGGTGGCTGGTTGCTTGCTACTCGTTTTATCGTGTGGCCACATTTTGTGTGCTGACAATTTTAAGCATAACGCCATAAGCTATGTGCTATCCTAGTTGCCGATGCTTTAAGGCTTAGAGCAACAAGGTTAAAATTGGCCTCAAAAGTCGCAAGCCACATGCCTCAACATGTGACACGGCCAAAAAAAATAGTGTAATGAGTAAAATAGTTGTCATCCTTACGAAACCATTTTTTAAGTAGCTCGATTATATCAGCAAGTGTATTATTTTCCAGGCTGCTATATGAAGCCAAAACTCAAGCAGATATAGCCTTAACTTTTGATAGACTTATTGCAATTGCACAACAATCCCATCCAAGGCTTTTATTTGGCTTCTTTAAAGCATCGTTAAAAGTGATCCCAGTGACGCAAGGGCGCAAAACAATGCAACTTAAAGTTATGCCGGGATTTGAGTTTGCTTTGGTCGTAAGTCCAAATTAATTGCATGCTGTTTGGTAAGCCCCCAATGCCTTGCTTTTTTGAGGGGGAACCCCTTCAGATCTGAAATTGTAAATGCGATGCAGGCGACACAGCAACACGCTTCACTGCGCTACTGCTTTCGCCCAAAACCCTCTTTGCCATTTTGCAGAGGGTTCTGTTTTTTCGCATCCAAAACTCTAATGAGCATTTAAGCTTGCGGCTTGGGCTGCATTTGCATAAATTTAAATATCCAATGGCCAGCAGGGACATAAAGTTGGTCTCTTAAATTAATTGGTTTACATTTTAATTGAATTTCCAACAAAGCAACCTTAATTTTTGGCTCTTTTTTTTTTGGCTGAAACACATACGTAGTTTATACCTTGGACAGCCAATTCAATTTCGAGGCAATGGTACACAAAATAATCCCCCAGTGTTTTGCTCTTGATTTTTTGATTAGTTTTTCATTGATTTATGGGCCAAGCGAAAACGATTTTATTGAATTCAGTCCTGATGATGAAAAAACAGAAATGCACACATTGGGATAACTTTAATCTGGGCCAAGTGTTGGCTCTCCCTTCGCTGCCCATTCGAGCCTTCCCCAGCTTTTGTTTTCCCCTGTTTGTTTGTATCTCATTCTGGACCATTTAATGCGTATCTGGCTGGGAAAGCGTCGACGGGAAATTCTTGGGCAGCGGAAGCGCTAAACCAAACATAAAAACAAACACCGCACACTTAATCGTGTATAAATGTTTATGCTCTCTCGTGTGTCGGCATAGTTTTATGTCCCAATTGAAACGTTTGCTGAGCAAATAAAAATAATCAGCAAGTCAATATCCCGATGGGGGAAAACGGAGGAAATGCCTAAATCTTCTGCCTGTCTATTTTCGTTGACTTCATTATCATGTTTTTTTTTTATTTCGTTGCCCAGCAACAATTTTCATTCCCTTCCATTGATGATGAAGTGGTTCGGTCGTCTCTTCGTTTGTTAGTGGAATTAATCCCACAAATGATACAATGATTGATAAATAATTAAAATGCGTTTAGCCAAATTTTCTGTTCGCGAAAAATGTTTTCGTATAAAATGAGTAATGCGGGTATTATGTACTCGCTATACATATCTATATATTATCTTGGTCTTCTAATCAATAGCGTTCTTTGCAAATGTCAAATTCCGAATGCCAAAATTCTCCTAAATGCGTTTAATGGGAGATAAATAAATAGCTAAGTTTTCCAAATAGTTTTCTCTATAAATCACCCTTGCCAATTCGAGGAAATTTATGTTTAAATGCTTCAATTTATTTCAAATTTATTGTTGTGAGAATTTTGATAATAATAAAATGTAGAAATTGTATTAAAATACAATACATATTTCACCTTGAGAAATGGTAACTTACAAATTTGATTCTGTTTAAGCTACTTGCGGTATAAGTTAAAGAAAATATAAAAACTCCCAAAACCTTGGGAAGAAGTGCTCATAAATTAACCCATTTCAGGTTCACCCCAATTTTTACAAAATAATTAAAAAACGGCTTTACCAAACTTGCGATTTCATAGTTTGGCTACAACAAATCCCAGAAATATGTACATACCTCGATCGAAACGATATTGACGCATTGGGGAGAAAAATGCCCAAAATTGTATTTATATTCATTCAATAATTTTTTCATTCAATTTTGATTTATTTTATTTTGAAATAATGTTCAAAGTTGGTAATGCCAATACCAATATTTGAATTTTTTGTTTTTTTTTTTTATGAGAAAGAAATCTTATATATTTCAGAATAATACCGTGAAGAATAATACCATTGAAAAAGTTTAAATGGTTTATTTTATTGGCGATAGTAAAGTTTGAATTCGATTTGTAATAAGATAAGTATCGATATCCGAAAATCCTATTCCAAGAAATTTGGCAACATCGCAAGGAAACCCAAAGCACATGTGCTTTTAGTGTTGCAAATCGGAGACCAATTCCGCGTTTCGAAGAAATATTTAACATATTTTAAGGTAAAATCTACAAATATGGAGTAACGAAAATTCAACTAATGTTAGTATTACGGTGCAGATAAAGATGGCTGACGTTGTGGACCGCCGCGTGACCATGGGGACTACCAACAACCCTGAAATTACGGACCCGGTGGATATCTTTCTGGACAATCTGAATCTCTGCCGAAAAATCGTTTTCAGGGACGCCGACAGCCTATTTCGCGTCGTTGCCGAGCAGCTATACGACACCCAAATGTTGCACGAGGAGGTGCGGATGGAGTGCATTCGCTTTATGTTCCGCAAGCGGGGCTTCTTCCAGCGGCGCATAAAAATGTCCTTCGATGAGTACCTGCGTTGTCTTGCGAACGCTGAAAGTCCCGGGAGCATGCTGGAGGTGCGCGCGCTGTGCCACCTGTATCGTCGCAACGTCTTTATCTATAAACCCTTGCAACCGCCCAGACAAATCATTTTAAGCCAGCAGTATCGTGAAAACTTTCATATTTTCGTTGAGTGGACCAATTTCTTTCACTCCGTGTATCCCCGTTCGGATATCGGTGATGCTGCCGTTGGTCAGGCCGTGGCCTTTAAGCTGTTGTACAAGATGCTCTTCCGCCTCCCAGACGTAGAACTGGCGACGGAGATGATGCTTCACCCCGAGACCTTTAAGGCGGGCACTCACTTCGAGTCCAATGACGATGAAAACGCAGTCCGGTTGCACTGCGCCAATGGACGCAGCTTCAAACTTGACCGTCCGGACGAAACCCTTTGTCTATTTGTCGACCACACGGAGTGTCCATTTCACAATAAGGAATTGCAGAAGGGCAAGCCAATTTCCTGCACTCGAATTGTTCTCTACGAAAAGCGCTGGCCGTTTCCATTTGCTGCTGCCAAATCCCTCGATCCTCATATCTATCGGAATGTGGAACATTTTTGGGCCAAGGAGATCCGTTGCCCGTCTTTACCTCAAAACTTCACCGTTGGATCCAAGTGCCGAGTGTTTTTGAGTTGGACTGACAAAGGGAATCTCGGTTGCATCCAGGCTATCCACAATTATTCCTGCGATGTCCAATTGGAGACAACGGGCCAAGTCATCGTTGCAGCGTTTTGGCATCTTCAATCTCTTTCGCCTGGTCCGCCTCGACATCGCAAACCCTTCGACAGTCGTCAGCAACCAGGCCGCTCTCCAGGCAGAAATACAAACGAGCGTCAAACGCCCTTGGAAGAATCTTCTAATGGGCTGCCACCTCAGCAAAGCGTTCAGATGGTTATAGCTCAACCAGTGCCTTCACAAAGCTTGCCAAAAGTCCTAACCGTGTATCCGACTCCACCTTTGGGACAGATGCAGCCGAATACCCATCTCATATTGCCAATAACGTCTCCAGTTCAGGGCATGATCTATTATCCTGTGCGACCAGCCAACAATCCTTTGCCTGGGTGCGAGGTAAGCAACCCTATATGGTTGTACCAATCCTTGCCACTGGTGCAATGGATACCCCAATTTATCCTGGCACCCCCAGCAGCAGCAATCCAGCCATTGCCAAGCCCATCGCTCACTTTCCAAAAGGAACTGCCGCAATGAGGACGTGAACGGAATGAGAACCACCTAAAAACGTTTACCAAAAAAAAATACAAAAATCACTAATGGCTTTTAAATATTTTACTTTTGTAAACTTTTAAAACTTTTGTTCCTTTTTCCCCTTTAATGCGTACGTGATAAAAATAAATATTCAAATATGAATACATTTTGGAAATAAGTACTATGTATATGCATGTTTTACATTTCTTTAGTAATAAACGACTAAAGAAATGTAAAACATGCAAAATGTATTCATATTTGAATATTTATTTTTATCACTTATTAAAGGACATCGATTTTGCATTCAATAAATTACCAAAATATATAAAAAAGAATTGACGACCTTGTATTGTTGGCTTTGAGTATCTTCCATCTAAGGATAGATGACTTGGTAAATATAGATTAGCAGTGGCAACTGTTCTGGAAGGCCTAAAATTAATGAGTTTCCAATCAAGCGTCCTGCCTTTGGGATGCAAAGGTAACTATATAAAAGAGCAGAGTTACCTTTGCATCCCAAAGGCACCTGCGTAGCGAGTGGTCGACGAGCAACCTGACCTTGAGCTTATCGAGCTGGCAAACCCACCAAATGCAAGCCGTGCGCTTGTCCAACCGGCAAATATCGGGACAAGAAATTAACGAACAACCTGTTCGGGGGGGCAAGATGTCCCCAAGCGGCTTGACTATGAGCTTGCTGAGTCTGCAAAGGTACGGCCAGCAAGAAAAGTAACCCAAGTGTAGTCTGATCATGCAGGGCAAGAAATCCCGAAGCAGCTTGCTCATAAGCATGTTGAGCCTGCAGAAATACGGCCGGCGGCAGAGCCTCCGAAACCTGACTAACGTCTTCCTCAACCGGCTAAAAGCGAGGACATTCAGATCACCTGCGGCCTTCCGCGCAACAAGCCGCAGTCAGTTTAGCACTCACTAAGATTCTAGTCACCATCAATTGGTCTACCGCCCGATTGTTATCACATATTACATTATTTAACTCGCAAAAAACTCGTCAAATTTTCCGGTTGTAGATGAAGCCTTCAAGGCCACCACCTTCAAGGTCGCTTTTCATGACCAGTTTATTGACTAGTGCACATACATACTCGAACATACATATGTGTTTATTTCCAGGAAACGGAAGATTTATGCTTTTGATGACCCTATCGATGCTTTACTTTTATCGGGGCGTACACGGCGAGCGCGTTTATTGCAGACGGGGCAATCGCGCAATTGGCGAATACAACAGGCCCCGAAATTGTGGCCGCAACGCAAAGCCAACAGCTTATGACGTCCCCTCTCCTTCCAGGGCAACTGGCAAACGGAGCAAATACCTTCCACCAGAGGAACGGGTTTCGGTGGGTCGGCCTTCTTGTCCTCCACCGCGTCATCGGCATCGGTAGTTTCATTCTGCAACATTATCCAATTTATAGTAAAAGTATATATCTATGTATGCATCTGTGAGGGGTTGCTACCTTTAATTGTTGGACTAGCTGGGTGAACTTATCGTGGTGGTCACTGAGGGTCTCCAAGATAGGACGAACTTTATTCCATTTTCCTTGGTTACAGTTTTGGAAAGCATCTTTCAACATACTTCCCGCTTTCTCTTCCATCTGCGATAAAGCAAATAAGAGTAAGTCGTTCTTCCCGCTCGTACGTTCCATTTTTCTTTTTAGCAACAAAAAATGCCGGCACAGCTTTTCGGATTAATTTTCACCGTCAAGTGTCAAATATCCAGCTTGTCAAATATGCGATAGTTTTTCATCGTTATCGATAACGATTGTACTCGTTTGTGCAGCCCTGTAGAGTGTTTAAATTTAAAATTAAAAAACAATCGAAGAGGGCCTTGTGTTTTTACTAGGGACTATCCAACAACATAAACTTATTCGAATACAAAATTCGTAGTAAACCACCCATGATCAATTTCTCTAGAAATACACACCTTATTTTATAATCTGCGTCGTTTGGTGCACCACAGGGGGAGGGCGGCAGGAGAACATCGAGCACAAGAAATGATGCAGAAACCTAATGAATCATGTTACAGATTCGCAGAAGGTCCCAGGACAAGACATAACGATGTCCTCGTGGATCAATCGACTAAATCAGCCCAAGTTATTGGTAAGATAATATCATTTTACTTGGATTAAGGGAACATAAATCAAGCTTATCTCTACATTGTCTACTGCCGGCTGGGCCGAAACTTAAATTATCCTACTTTGAGTTCCTCTGGTTGCGCTGCATTCGGGAGCGCAGCATCTTGTTCTCGTCGGCGCACTTCGTTGTAATGGCGGTGCGCACTTCGCGCGGCGTCATGTCCACGCTGTTAGTCATCAGGTAGACCAGGTCAGACACCTTGAGCGGATCCAGCTGCTGTTTGCTGGGACGGGCGCAGTCTCTGAATGCCGGCGACGGCTTTCCCGAGAGCGTGTGGTGGGCCAGCGTGTCCCGATCGAAGATCTCGCAGAGCAGCTTGCGTGTGATCGAGGCACCGGTCATCTGCCAGTTGATGGCACTCAGGCTGGCGCGCGACACCTGAGTGCCGTTGGGACCGATCATAATCATTGGCGAGGCCTGGTCCTTGTCGAACTCGAAGCCAGGACGAACACGTGGTCGCTTTGCGTTCGGAGTGGAAGTCACTGGCTTCTTCATTCGCTTTCGTTTGTTTCCGGTTGAATCTCCGCCTTCCGGCACATAATCCTCGTCGTCATCGTCAATGCCTAGGTCTTCATCATTTGTCTTCGGTGTGGACGTGTTATGATCATCGGCTCCATCGCGGAACATCTCAAAGTGCGAGGTTCTTGGGTCTTGCTCTTGATCGTGCTCTGGCTCCTGCTCCTCGTCCATTTCCTGGACTTTTTCAATTTCGATCGTGAGCAGATCCAGGGCCTTGCGTTTGCTGCGCTCCCACCGCAGCAGTAGCTGCAAACGCGCCTCATTCATCGCCTGAATGGTGATCCTCATCAGATGCGCCTGCGCCGCATCTAGAACGACTCCCTCCTCGCAATCGAAGTCATCGTCCTCCTCCCCCGGCTGGTGGTTTGTCTGAGACTCGAGGAGTTTCTCGGCAGCCAAGGTTAGGGTTTCCAGGGTGCTCAGTTTCCCGTTATCAGATAGCTCGATTTGTCGCATAGCCCGATCCGCAAAAGCGCTCGCCTCCTGGTGACGCCGCGTCCTCGCATCGTCGCTCTCCTCCTCCTCTGTCAACGAATCATCCGTGCGAAGGCGGGCGATTATGTCCTCCACCTGTCTTTGGGCATCTGACATCCGAACCGTCTGTGGATCGTACGGCAAGAGGGTCAAGGCGAATTCCAATCGCTGGCGTCGACTAATCTGCAAGGGATACTAATTTTTTTTATGGTTTACTTGCATATTCCCCATTATTTCTTGCGCTGGACTTACCATTGTTCTGCTGTGTGTCGAATTTTGAACTGACGAACATCTCGAAAGTCACAACCTTATATACAAAATCAAAGAAGGCGCACAGGCCAATTCGTAAATTTTTAATCCCTTTTTATTGGTCTCATCTTGCAGATGTTGCATCCCGACCGGACACTCGCCTACCTGGGGGCGGATTTCCCAACAGCTGCCAATCGGCTTCAAAGCGTATCTTCGATTTAAAGGGTCGAGTACTAACTGTCCTATCGGGCTTAGCCACTCCAACGAAAACCGAGCACAAGGACGCGCATACGCAATCAGAGTCACTTTCGCCAAAGTCCAAGTCTCGGCCAACGCAAACGCTAGCGCAACCAATTGCCTCAGATAACGAACCTGAAAGAGCACAGATAGGGTCGTCAAAAAAATCCCAGCGAAAGAGTATTTGGAAACGCCCCAAAATTGTGGTGGACGGAAATAGTCCCAATGCCTCACTCCTTAAAATGATTTCGGAAAGAACCCACGCAGAGCCCGTGAATCAATTAACTTCACCTGCAGTCTCCACTGTAGATAAGTCGACGCAGCATGAATTTGTAGATCAAGAAAATAGTTCGGGCAGTGGGACGTCAGCTTGCCGATGCATAACCCCATTATTAATGGAAAGGGTTTGTGATTTGGAATCTAAATTGAGGCGCCAACAAAAGTCCCTGAAAAGCCTCCAGAGCTCTGTCAAATCAATGAATTTTCCGGAATATCAGCCCACTGATGTTAATATGACTCAACCCCCATCAGGTGTAACTCCCATCCAGTCGAGGCGACACACCGATGACAATCAAATGCAGACACCTCCTGAAGCGCTCATCTCCAGAAACGGATCAACTGAAACCCTGTGTGATTCTGGGGATAGAACGCTGTCTGAGGAGTTTATTCAAATTTTTGTTAAGGCCAAACAAAAAGCTGATGCTATCAATTTGAAACCAAATACCTCAAGAGTGATGCCAAACTTCGATAAACTTTTTGTTATACCAAAAATTCAAAATTCCAATGGCACGGTCTCCGTAAACGAGGTTGATGAATCTTCCGAATGTTCGACCAATAGAGATATTCGTAGGCAACAAGTGGACAATCTACTTCGTAGATTAATTGAAATGATTGAAGAGTCTGAAAAGAAAAAGGGTTCGGCTTCAAAAGGCTCCCAAGACCTTCAACTACCGAAAAGCCTGCTAACGCAGCAATCCTGCGAGCCACTCGTCCAGCAGTTAATTCGTCTGTTTTCTAATCCCAAGACCGAAGAGACAAAACCTGCTGCCAAATGTGATAACGAGGCTAATAATTTATATAATTTGTTTGCTAATATTCTTAGCATGTTTTTCCAACCCTCTGGGGAGGAATCCAAGGACAACGAACAGGAGTCGCCTAAAAATGTGGCTCAAGGATCCACGGCAAGGCAACCCGAGCTTACAATGGCGGATATGGATATAGACAGTCAGAGCAGATCGCTTAGTGAATCCAACTCATCCCTTCCAGACGTCATACCAAACGGTAACAATTCTTCGACTGCTTGCCAATGTGGCGATGGCAATCCTCCCGCATGTGATAGAATGATCGACCGTTTGCTATACTTAATTGGAAATCATTCCCTTAAAGATGTTGTGCTTTCCATAATGCGGCGGCCAGGAAATGTTTATCATCTGACCGTACGGGAGATGGCCACTGGAAAGCCGTTGGGTTGTCTGCTAGCCAATGAATGTTCCATCGGGGAAGCCATTGCCGTGGGATTGTTTGAGGATATTCATACATTTTGCGAACTGGGCAAGCAAAGGACCACGGATCCGAGACTCTGCCCACAGGACCCAACAGTTCAGTTGGCGCGTCGCCGAGAGCGGGGTGGCGTTAAACTGGACGGAAATGATGATCAGGACTTTGCTGTTCGGGTACTTGGCATTCCCCCCCAAGAGGCTTGTCGTCTATTTTCCCTGACTAGTGCACTCAAACAGTCCAAGCATTCGTCTGATCAACGCATTTATCAATCGGCCAAAAATAGCGATGCTTCCTTGATCAACGCTCCCTTGAGTTCCGATTCTGAATCAAATTGGCGGACTTGCGGCGCAGCATCGAGTTTATTCTTTCACATTGTTTCTAAAACTGATGAAGATGAAAATCACGAATAGGATTCATATTTTTTTTACCCAAATGGAGTAAGTTTTGTAATCCATTTTGGGTAATGAAATGCCTATTTACAGTGTTTGTAATGAGCAGTGTTCGTAATCTTTTGGAAAATTAAAAATTCGATAACAAAAACGGCTTACCGACCATTTTCTTAATTGCTCTTCCGATTATGGCTTTATCTAGGTAGCAGGTAAAGAGCCAAGGGTATGTTGCCAAATTCTGATTTGTTTTATAGCCACCTTTATAGCAGCTGCTTTGCGCGGGAAAGTCCGCGCGACCACTAATCAGGTAGTATACAATTAGAACGGCTCCGCTGCTGTCGTCTGAATTAAAGCAGTCAGATACCTAATCCTTTTTCTAGCCCTGCAGCTGTCAAGGCCATAAAATGATCTGCAGGTACCAGATACAATAGTCGCTGACACCTTTAAAAGATCACACACTGGAGGAGAGGTCATCATTCAACAAAGGCTACGAAGAAAGCAACACCTCTTGTAGTAACAATCAACGAACCTGCCACACAGTCACCATCGTAGGAAGCAAATCTCGAAGGAAACCAGCACCATGAGCAACATCAGCAACGATAGTGGCCTGGACGACTCGGCCAATTGCGGCGCTGTGGCCAATGCGCATCCGTTGGCAGCCACTCGACTATCCTGGTTCCTCGCTGAAGTCGACGACGGAGCCATGACTGACGGCAAGCCCAATGGCCATCCCCGCCTGTGTGTCCTGCATTCAATGGAACTCCTGGAGACGGATGCCTCAGAGAAGTACATGACCCGATTTGTGGAGTTTCGGGTCAATGGCATGGTTCTGGAGGCCAAACTAATTCTTGCCGCCGATGAAAGGCGTCTGGTGGACGCGGCGCTGCTCTCCCTGAGCAAAGAGCAGCGTGAGGATCCAAATGCCAAGCAACTGTTGGTGCAGTACACCGAGAACGAGGAGGCTGGCGAGCGCCTCATCCACAAGCTCGTCCCCCCGGCCAATGTTATGTGGCTGAGTACCAAGCCCGACCCCTCATCGCACCCGATGGTTAGTTTGGGAGCCGGTTGCGTGGCCCACGTCCTGTATGCCTATGATAATCGGGATTACATGGAGAAGATGCTACTACACACAAAGGCCAGGTGCTTTGACCACGCCTTCGATGAGCAACTGGACGCGGAGACCGAGACGGGGCCTGCCATGGCCGACGACACCTGGATGCTCGTGCAATACAGTCCCGACCCGGAGACCGTAGTCTACCAGGTGCTGGAGTATAGCCAGACGGTGTGGCGCCAGGAGAACCTTTTCAAGGACGTCATCGCCTACATCCAGCTGCCCGGCAGCGATCTTGTGCTGCAAGCCGTCGTCATTAGCTACGGCGACAGTAAAGAGGTGCAACAGGCCAAATACGAGCAGCTGCAGCGACTGGCCCTGGTTATGGAGTTCCCACTACCCGAGGAACTGGAGAAGCAGCTCGAGCAGGGCCATGGCACGGCCAACCTGTTCTCGCGGACCAGCCTTTTCCAGAGGGCGGAGCAGCGGGACGCCACCGGAGAGCACAGGGACTTGCGACGCAGCCTGGAACAGATGAGCGAGAAGGCCCAGTCGGAGGCACAGATGATCATTGACGCCTTCGACATGGTGGACAATATAAATAAGAACCTGCAATATAGAATGTCTGGCGATGGACCATTAGCCGTTGAGACGCTATCGTCAGACGAATTACCATAGTCTGCTGTCGCTGCAGCTTTTAAAAATAATATTTAAATAATTAAACTTAGCTATAAGGTTAACCATTTAACCATTTATTATTAGTCTTGGGTCAAGTGGTTTTATGACTTTAAACCAAACTTAAATAAACTGAAGCGAAAGCAAATCCGTTTATATTGATAAATTGTATATTTTATTTGTTAGAGATGGCCAACTTACAATAACTATAAGCATTACAAAGTAAAATATCAATGACATAAATTTTAAAATCAATAAATTTCAATATTGAACACCCTTAAATTGAATATTTCAATGAATGTTAGAGATGGCAAACTTTCTTTAAATAATTATTATTGTTTATTAGCATCATATCGTTGACCGCGATGTTTAAATCGATGAATCCAATAAGAGGTGGTAGGGTTGCATAAACAACGATGTTAAAATCGATAACCCTGATGTTGATGTGTCACTTTATTTCACAAAAAGTCTTGCTCCTGCTACAAATCACTTTTGGAAAAGGAGAATATGGAGAGCATCCTAAGGGAGAAATTGAAGGAACTGGAGCAAATGGCGGCTAGGACCGAGTTAGTATGCCTTTTAATGTGCAACAATGGATCAAGCTTGCGTGACCAACTCCTGCAAGCGTGTGGGCATCTCGCTGAACCGGAATGGAAGTCTCACCACCTGGACATGAACAACGATAGCTGTATGATTTGCGATATGTTGGAATTTCCATGCCCCAGCGATTGCCTGTGCCATCCGCAAGAGAATCCGCCGGATCTGTCCGACTTTCAATGAATTCCTGGAATCTTCGACGATGGAGCTCTCCTTTGTATACCACCAACAGCTACATATACATGAATCAGGCGCAACAACAATAAATATTCGTCAAAAAGCTGCCATAACAGTTTAAACTTTTTGGCTGAATCAAATATCAAAATAGTACGTTATTACTTTTAATTTTTAGTGAACGTCACCTTGTTTCAAAATGACGAAACGGGGCACAACCATATTTCCTGGTCAAAGAAGGATAGGACAGAGGGTCCAATAGAATTAAATGAGGTCCATAAGTACTGGCCACGTCTAATTCAACTAAAGACTTTTCCATAAGTCATTTGTAGTAGGAGGGACTTCCTTTTTCACCGTCAGTCCGCTAAGTCCACTGTTTGACGAAACACAAAATAACGTCCAGACCGGACAAGAAACGGCATACTGCTACATATGCTGGGTGACGTCATCTGTCGCTTCTTTGACTTCGATCCTTCCGCACGTATACATTCTTGTGTGTGTATGTATGCACAATACATACAGAAGTGTGTGTATGCATGCACAATACATACAGAAGTGTATGTATGTGTGCACATGCTGATTGTTTGGATGTCAAAAAACAACAAATTTTATTAATTATTTGAAAAAAAAGAAATGGTTGATAAAGAAAAGAGGTACATGGTAACTCGTTGTCGAGAAATCTCGAGAAATCTCGTTTGCACTTGTAGTTTTTGGGAGCACTGGGAGCCGAAAAAGCTATGGGCTGCCCACCGCTGGTCTACATGCATAGTTATTGTTTGATCCATTTACTACGATATTATCTTTAAAGCAGTGTGGTATTTAAAATGCATTTTTAGTGTGCGAGAGACGACTTTACTAGTGTTGATCGGCCGTAATGCATTATTTATTTGACCCATCAAGCAGTCAATACAGCAAATATGCTCACAAGTTCTCAANATATTTCAATGAATGTTAGAGATGGCAAACTTTCTTTAAATAATTATTATTGTTTATTAGCATCATATCGTTGACCGCGATGTTTAAATCGATGAATCCAATAAGAGGTGGTAGGGTTGCATAAACAACGATGTTAAAATCGATAACCCTGATGTTGATGTGTCACTTTATTTCACAAAAAGTCTTGCTCCTGCTACAAATCACTTTTGGAAAAGGAGAATATGGAGAGCATCCTAAGGGAGAAATTGAAGGAACTGGAGCAAATGGCGGCTAGGACCGAGTTAGTATGCCTTTTAATGTGCAACAATGGATCAAGCTTGCGTGACCAACTCCTGCAATCGTGTGGGCATCTCGCTGAACCGGAATGGAAGTCTCACCACCTGGACATGAACAACGATAGCTGTATGATTTGCGATATGTTGGAGTTTCCATGCCCCAGCGATTGCCTGTGCCATCCGCAAGAGAATCCGCCGGATCTGTCCGACTTTCAATGAATTCCTGGAATCTTCGACGATGGAGCTCTCCTTTATATACCACCAACAGCTACATATACATAAATCAGGCGCAACAACAATAAATATTTGTCAAAAAGCTGCCATAACAGCTTAAACTTTTTGGCTGAATCAAATATCAAAATAGTACGTTATTACTTTTAATTTTTAGTGGACGTCACCTTGTTTCAAAATGACGAAACGGGGCACAACCATATTTCCTGGTCAAAGAAGGATAGGACAGAGGGTCCAATAGAATTAAATGAGGTCCATAAGTACTGGCCACGTCTAATTCAACTAAAGACTTTTCCATAAGTCATTTGTAGTAGGAGGGACTTCCTTTTTCACCGTCAGTCCGCTAAGTCCACTGTTTGACGAAACACAAAATAACGTCCAGACCGGACAAGAAACGGCATACTGCTACATATGCTGGGTGACGTCATCTGTCTCTTCTTTGACTTCGATCCTTCCGCACGTATACATTCTTGTGTGTGTATGTATGCACAATACATACTGAAGTGTGTGTATGTGTGCACATGCTGATTGTTTGGATGTCAAAAAACAACAAATTTTATTAATTATTTGAAAAAAAAGAAATGGTTGATAAAGAAAAGAAGGTACATGGTAACTCGTTGTCGAGGAACCTCGACTACAGCGTTTGCACTTGTAGTTTTTGGGAGCACTGGGAGCCGAAAAAGCTATGGGCTGCCCACCCCTGGTCTACATGCATAGTTATTGTTTGATCCATTTACTATGATATTATCTTTAAAGCAGTGTGGTATTTAAAATGCATTTTTAGTGTGCGAGAGACGACTTTACTAGTGTTGATCGGCCGCAATGCATTATTTATTTGACCCATCAAGCAGTCAATACAGCAAATATGCTCACAAGTTCTCAATGTTCCAAGGCTATTTTTTACACATGCAGTCACGACGATGAAATTGATGGGTGATTCATGCAGCCGAAGAAATTCGTGTCAGAATATAAATGGAATAATCAATTTTCGCTTGTCGCTCCGACCGACATCGTGTCAATGTTTCCATCCTGTCTCTGCTGTTCGCATTTCTTTTTCGCCTCCAAGTGTGTTTTGCAAATATTTCATTCTGTTTCCTTTATAGTGTACAACATTTTGATATGCAAATGTGCTGGGACCACGGCAAGACTGATTTAAATACGTCGGTTTGTGTGTGCACTGCCATGTATGTATAAACTTCAGTACATATGTAGTTCCAGTAAATAGGAGAAAAGTTTTGGGCCGCATCTCGGGTTGGGCCACAAAAACCACAGAGACACAGGTTCCTTTGCGGCGGGGAAATTGTATAAAAATGTGATTCCTAAACATTTGGACGAATCGACCTTTGTCGACTGAGAGGGAGTGGAGGCAAGGAGAGTGTCCGACCCAAAAGTGTAATAAATAAACTCTGGAGCAATTCCTTGGAGCGTTCATCAAAGCAAAATTGATATCAATCATACGCCCACAAAGGCACACCCATCGGCTATAGGTTCGTATATCCTGCGTGTGTCTATGTGATGGCAAATTGAAACATTATATAAAATATTAGCCCGGCCAGCCCACAAAACTACCCGCTCGGCAAATTGCCCTTCAAAATAAAACGCCACCGAGACGAGTTCCCTAAAAAAATGTATTAAATTTAAAGGAATTCCGGTCAATGTTATTTTTAGACCCGACGAAGGGGAGACCCTTGAGCTTGGAGGGGACAAAAAAGTTTCAATGGATTTCGCCGCCTTGAAAATTTTGGCTGGGCGGCGAAGAACAAAACAAATACCGGCGGAAAATGAAAACAAAGGGGCCGCGGCCGGGCGTGACATTGCTGGAAATGTATGCGGCGGAAAATGGAGTCATTATTCCAAAGGTAATACCTTCCATGGCCCCGCTGCTTGGCCAAAAATCAAAGTCACACTCCAGAAAAGCCGCAGCCTTGGCGCCATCGCTTACCCTTTTTTCCGGGCTTTCCCTCAGACATTCCCCCACCCTTTACCCCCCCTTGGGAAAGTGTCAACGGCAGTCGTGCGTCACCATCTTTGTGCCACCGCCACGCATCGCATCGCATCCCTCGGATAACTCCTGCCCAACTGCTGTGTCGCACAATAAAAGAAGCAATAAGAAACACAAGTAACTACATCTCAGCGGGTATGCCCCGAATATTACATACCTCCTAGATGAGGAGTCATAGTCTTGGCACTGCTACTGCTTCTACGCATAAAATTGAAGTTTAATTAAAAACGAGAAATGCACGATAACATGATCAAATAATAATTGATTTTCGCCTCTTCCAATCCCACCATTTTGATCCCACCAAAAATACTTTGAATGCAAGTCCCGTACCTGTTTCCCTCTCGATTACAGGGTAGGTGTAAAGGCCAAAGGAAAGACTTTCCCCAATCCTGCCACCGCCGAGGCAAGCTGACAATGACATTTACACTTCAGCTGCTGCCTTTGCTTAAATTTTCTTGCAGATGATGAATGAGCGAGCGAGCGCTGTGTTGAGTGCTCTGCGTTGTGCTCGGTTAAGTCCAAGTTTTTCAGCATTTAGCTCATTAGGCGTACAATAGTTATTGTCGGGACCCATTTACCAAAATTTCGATTTAGCTAAGCCTGACATAGGGTGCGCCCAGAAACCGGAATTCCATTTACCGGCAGCAGATTAGGTTTTTGTCTTTTGCCCCTGTCAAAGGTCAATTAATTGGTTCTTTATGTTTGAGCGGAAGAGGCCGTCAAATGAAAATTTTAATAATGCAAATGCTTTGCTGTAGTCAAACTGCTCTTGTGGCTTGTTGCATTCCCTTCGCAACTGCAGTCTGTACACTGAGAACTTAAGAGTACATCTAAATGTCATAAGGTTTGGTAATTAAATGCTGTAAAAATTCAAGAGTATAAGAGCGAATCACATAGAAAAAAAATGCAAATGCTTTTCTGGTCATCGAAACTTTTTGGTAACAACTTTTGCATATTTTTTTTCGGCGTGCCGTTCTTCTTGCGCCTTTTGGCCATGTGCCATCATCGGCTTGTCGTTTTCAGTTATTTTAGCAGCGTCTGTGCCTGCGCCTTCGCACAACAATGGCCCAAAAACCGAGCGACCGGCCAAACATCGCCCCGACAACGAGCGCCGAGTTAATTGAATTGTGTTTACTCTATGGGACCCGGGACATACCATGGCCCGTCAGTCAGTGAGGTACCATGTTGTTTTGGTGCTCTAATTTTTGCACAGCGGCCACAGCAGAGGGCTGTGTCAAAAAGTCACAGCCAGCGACTTGCATGCCAGCGCGGTAACTTTTTAATTTCGAGAGCAGACTAAGTGCTTTATTCGATTGAAGGCTTCGGTGCATGTGCACTTATTAAGTCAAGCCTGTGCACAAAAAAATGTCCAACTTTTTCGTTCGAAGGCTCATTAAAACTTTTGATTTTCTGCTTAATTTTACAAAATAAGACCATACAATTCCAGGGTATACGCAGTGGAACCTATGTTTTTGAAAGGAAATACTCTTTATTTGTATACCATGTCCCATAAGATACAAATGGTATATTCAGTTTGTGAAAATTAATATAACAGATTGGCGGATACGCTTCCGACCCTATAAAGTATATATATTCGTGATCAACAACAAAAGCGGAGTCGATCTATCTATATTAATATATTAATATTTTTAGTTACAGCTAAAAATTTTAATATCTAGAAAAAACGAATTTATATGGCATATTGACACATGATATCTCGTTGTCAAGAAATCTCAACTACAGAGTTTCTGCTTATTTAAAATATGCATTTAGATAAGCAAGAGTAAGCCAATTATTTTATTTATTATATTTAATTAGTACACCAAATTAAATTGATCTTACTTTGAATGCATTATCGGTAATGTCCCCAGAAATGTAAAGTGCTTGAAAGTTTTGTGTAGAGCCGCATAATAAGCTCAACAGCGTTAGCCCGCACAAAAGCGCAAAGTTGGCCAGCTAATTGTAATGATAATTAGCGTAATTACTGGCCAGGTAAGCGGTTGCCCGCCCAAATCGTATTTCGCTTTTTCCTGGAAACAAAAGACAAAATAACCGTCAGATCCCCGAGCAATGCTGGTTTCAATTATGGAATTTATTGTGTCCATGGCAGCGAATGTAGCGCGTTCCTAGTTTGCTAATGCGTCAAGTGGCCGCAGGACATGAGCCCGCCAGGACGAAGTAATTTCGAGCGCGTGCGAAATGCAAAAGTTTCAGCCAGTGCGCATTGCGTCGATAAAAAGTTTCGATTATAATATAAATTTCTGGGTGTGCGCCTGCAAAAAGGAAATGAGAAATGCTTGGTTTCGGGCCCCATGCCGCATTTAATTGAAAGCCCATTGGGAATTGTTTCAAATTGTTATTTAACAGCAGAAAGATGCTGGTGGATGTAGAGACAGATAAACAGCTCGGCTTCCCAAAAACTTATGTTGAACTAACTTGGATGAAATCAAAAGAGTTATGCCGGCGGTCACCCTGGGTTCACTTAATTGAAATAATTTATCACTATTCTTGGCAAATCCAAGATTATTAAAGTTTACATTTATCCATCGCTGCTAATAACATCACTCATACGCCGCGTGGCCGCTAACAGAGCAAAACAAACAACAGCTGATGCGTCGCGGCTCCAGTTTCACTCAATTAACAGTTGCTGCCCGAAAGCACTCAGCAGCTCTGTTATGGAAACATTCTGAAAGATTATTTGATGATTACTTGTCGAAGTTTGCTTCACTATGGCAAATCGTATATGACAATCAATCGCTTTATGGCACTGCATTGTTTGAGAACAAAGTTCACTTGCTTCTTTGTCTATAAATGGAACGTGTTCATTAAGTTAACTACGCTTTCGCCTGCAGAAAGTGACAATAAAAAATAGTTGGGAATACTTTGTGGCCCTTTGATTTACGGCAATACAATTGCGCCCAACAAATGCAGACATTAAAGCTCAAGGGCAACGAAAAAGGGGTGCCTTGGATTGGATTCGTGGGGAGCGGAGTGGGTGGCGCAGAATCGCCCACATGTGGAAACCCATTAACGACAGCGATACTCAACATAATGACAAAACTTTTGCACGTGCAGCGGGCAAAGTTTGGGCAATCATTTTAATTTTTATGATCTCCTAAAGGCGGCACAAAAACTAAACCCAACCCGGAAATGACACCGGGAATAAATATTAAATAAATCAAATTAACATAAAGTATTTTTATTCAATTGCTACCCTTAAATATCCTAAATATTAAGTAAAATGGAATTTAAAAAGAGTTGTTCACCTTTAGTCGAAAACTTCCAATAGACAATACATTTTTTCCTCTGCAGAATCCTGCTCCTGCCACGGAGTCTCATTGGCTATTCTCCTGCTCCGAGGCTCCTGCTGATTGTCTGTATATTTTCGTGTGTGCAAATAACATTTAGCGACTTACTTTTAATGCCGCCCTGACAGGTTTATTGCCGGATGCCTGCGAGTGTGTTCAATAGCCTGGGACACCGCATGATTATGCGAAAATTACGCATACGCCGCGTACACCACGTGCGATTGCCCGCATCTGAAGTGCTAAGACGACCGCTCCGGTGTTTGTGGAAAGCGCGCCTCACACACAAGCTGCCAAAATTAAGCGCGACTTTATCAATATTTTTTACATGCCTCCCTGCATTAATAATGCATTTCATTTGCTTGAAAAGGCCCACAAACGGGCACCGTGGGCTGAGAATAACGAATTAAGCAAACATTTAAGTCAAAAGTTGGGAGAAAAATTGTATTCACACGGTAGTTTCACACTTTGAAAGTCTTTCGTATCTTTTTTGAAAATTATACATTTTCTAGGGTAAACCATTTTCAAATGTCTCCCATTGTTACCTTGACATTTTTATGAGCTATCTGAGATGTCCTATGAGGAATACACGATCATAAAAAACACATCAGAAACCAATTTTATGAATGCGGGCATAAATGAAAATCAATAAAATACTTCAAATGCGTGATGTTTTTGCAAATGTATTCGAAATGGGAATTCAAATGAGAACATCTCAAAATCAAGCTTTTGGGAAAAGGACGAAAAGGAAGCGCCGACGGAAGCGGCATTTAAACACTTTCCGTACCCAGAGAGCAGGCGCAGTTAAATGAAGCGCAAAATGGGCGCAACAATAAGTCCAAATGTGTCTCCAAATTGTTTGGCAATGTAATCAATAAGGGGCGACCTGACATATTTGAATATCGATAAAAGGCAGAAAGCCCAAAGAAGTGCTCCGGGGCGGTCTGGGATGACAGCATTCGAGTCTGATGGAATTCAGTGATATGTGAAATGATTTGACGTTTGATTTGTAAATGAAATTAAACGGGCGGTGAAAATCCCCTTCAGGGTGTTCGAACAGGGCACAGGCATCCGCAGATAACGTTGATAAATGAGTGCAAACAAATAAATTACGGCTCTTTTGAAGTTGTATTTGTTGGATGTTTCAAAAATCGAATTGTGTTTCACTGGTTTGGCTATTTTCATTTAGATTTGTATACCCGGTTCTAAAAAAGAAACATGGGTATATTGAATTCGTACGAATGTATGTAACAGGGAGAAAGAACATCTGTCCATCCGTCTATCCACTTCCGACCGCCACAATGTATTGCAAACTTATCGTTCAGCAACTATGCTTAAAAATGTGGGTGAGCAAAATACATATATAGTATATCTTGGCATCAGCATGATAATAAACCAAAAGAAAATCGTTTCAGCTTTATAGCTTACATTCTCATTGTCAGGAAATCGCAAAATTGATTGATTTCACCTCCATTAAGACGTTGTATGCGTACGTATATTTGCATTTGACTAGGTCACGGCTCAATGGCTCCTTTCTGGGGTTGCTTCTCGAGTGTCGAGTGTCGGCTGGGCAAACTTTGCACTCCAAGTTCAAGTTGATCAATATCAAATGGTGGAGAGGGGATGGTGGCTCGAATAAATGCCAAAACGTGACTGTAAAACTCAAAGAAATGAGCATGCCCGGGTAAGGAAAAACTGTTTACCCTGGGCATCGATACAAATCATTGCAGTGCATTTGCAATTCTGCAGCTTTAGCTACTGCTGATGGCTGGCCAAAAATTGATGTGATTTTTATTTGCCCGAGCTCCTTCTTTTTTGGCAATGAACTCGGGCCCCAAGTATCCGGCGCTTTACTGCGGAAGGATGCAGGTATTTGTGCAGCAAATGAGCCGTGCAACCGAGCGCCGGAAGCTGCTCGGTTAAACTCCGCCCGGATGCTTGACTTTTATGGCATTCGGCTGCAGTCACCTGCGCTCCGTGCGCTTCATTAGCCATTAATTTGGGCGGCTACAAACCAAAACGGGAGGGGCGTGGCATGGCCAACACTAAATCTAGACCGAACTTTTTCGGGGAAATCTCTTCGCATAAGCACAAATTTCCGCTGCGACATGGCCCAGATGTGTGCAGCCGTAGCCAATCCAAAACAGCGCAGGTACAGTGTGTCTGAATGGAATTGAAAACTTGAGGAAATTGCTAGCTGGTAAGTGTGCGACGTGGTAATCCCAATTTTGAGGACTTCAGTCCACTGTTCCTGGAACCAGACAACCGTAACAACATAATTCAAGGCCTCCCTACAAAAAAAAATGGCTAAACCTTTTCCTCGCAAAGCGCCAAATAATCTATTAGGTTTGAAATAACATCCAGCGACAGGAAACAGACAAAAATACCAGTGGCAAAAACATCAAATGGCAAACAAAAGCAAAAAGCGGTCCAAGTGCAAGGAGCAAACAACTGGGGGAAAGGCAAACAACGAGCTGAACAGAAAATCGCTGGAGATTTCTGGGGGTGGCTGGACGGAGATGGAGGCGTCAGCAACGACGTGTCAGCACCGAAATGGAAAAGGGCCGGGGCTGGGAACATGAAAACATGTCCCACTACAAGCATTTGTGGCAGTCTTCTAAAAAAAAAAGGCGCCAAGTAAAAACTGTTCGTTGCGCTTGAACAACACGGCGTATACGGTATACGCCACGCTCCAGTTGGGCCTGGAATCGAAAGTTCCAGCTCGATTCCGTCCGGGATGGGAGATTTGCGCGACAAGCCAGCAGCAAAATTAGTTTTGTGTGTTTCTGCTGGCAAAAAACTTTTGGCCAAACAGACACATTTCTTCACAGAGCCGGTTGCTTCATACAGCCTGCAAGCAGATACCAATACACAGATAGAGGACAGATACGGATACGTGGCCAACTCAATTTCATTGCTAACTCAATATCCGAGAAAATGTACACAAAAATGTAGTGCAAGGTAGTGCAAGGCCTTGAAGCTTGCTCTTTTGGGAACGTTTCCAATGTTGACACCGCCTTCAAGAGCGCAGGACGATGCAATCAGGAATTGCAGGAATTGCACAATTGTAGGACCCGAAGATTTGCACTACGGCTTATCTTAGGGAAATGCAATCCGATGTTTGCATGCATACGGCTAATTAATATTAATTACTCCTGCGACCTGCGGCATGAAATCCGAATTATTATGCATACGCCCCGTTGAGCGAGCGAGGGTATTAGCTCATGCACGACACCGGCTTAGGTGGATGCCTCGTGCGGCTGCGGCTGGGGCTTGGAGTTGCTACTTAGTTTAGCATAAAATTTTAATTTTAATTGCTAGCATGTGCGTGGCAGCAAGGCCGTTGCTGGGATGACAGGCCACATGCCATATCCAGAGGAACGCTGGCGTCTCCATTTCGTGCCCCTTCCTGGACCATTAATTAATCTTTTAATTAAACTTTTTGCAGTGTTATGCGAGTGCGTAAAGTTGATTAAGCTGGAGCCATCTCCACTGTGCAAGGCCTTTTTCAGTGCCAATGTTTAATGTATGTCGGAGCCAAATCTGGGGTTCATATTTTATGAATTTTTCAACGGCAAGACTCACGTTCTTGCTGGCCCAAAAAGGGCCTTCTGCGGGTTATTTGCATGTGCATATCGATCCGCCAACTGCAGTCAAGTGCGATGTCAGCGGAAAATTCACCTTCCCCAAAGTGGATGAAGACGGAGCTCTTTTGTTGGACACGTCAGGCACAGAGTTGAGGTATTAAAACAAAAGACGGAGTGCAGAAAATTAAATTGAAATTCTCTGCTGTATCTGGTTCGGATTGCCCAACAAACATAATTATGTATGGCTTAATTACTGAATAATTAAAAACAAGGTGGCTTGTTTTCAAACATTGGGAAGTTGACACATAAATTATTGCCAACGGTCAACACTCACGGTCTATTTCCCGTTGGGCCCACAAGAGTGCGGACCTGCAAACTAAATAAAGCGGCTTAAAACCTTTTGCTAGTTTTAATGGCTCCCATTTTACCTTAATGACAGCTGACAGCTTATTAAAATGTCAAAGTGGTAAACTTTTCTCCGTTTCCCTCTCATTCCGGGCGATTTCCTTCGCAGCTTAATTACCGATGCGTCAGTTTTGGGCAGCACACTAGGTTGCAGTTAATCAGACTGCAGCCATAATTTATTCAGCTCCATCAACTTTACACTTTGCTCTTTGTGGCACCAAGGATATCATGCATGCGACCCGTGTTCGCCGGGCGGCAAATAAGTATACGATAGGGTTAATTTCTTTTATATTTAATGTAAATGTATAACTGGTGTTAAAACTTAGTTAGAAGAGCTTTTAATAATTATTTCAGGTGGAAATAGAACCCCTGCAGGCTTAAACTTGTTGGAAAAATGTACAATATGCTTGCAAACGAGTACACTTACTGCATTTTTATTGTGAATTTCTGTTGAATGGACTCAAAACATAATTAAATGATGAGCCAGACAGGTATTGTGACAAAACGCCACAGCAGACTTTACCTGGTATTGCAATTACTCACCCCAAATAAATATCACCGGTCATGTTTGGCTCATATTTTTTTATTTTGACGTTGCATGTTTTATGACGAATCCTGGCCATTTAAAGGTTGCGTAGGTGACAGCTATGATATATCAATTAGCGGCGTCCGGCTTAACCTCGATTAATGTGAATAAATAAAAGGCGGGGGCATTGATTAAAACGAAATCCCGCTGAATAATTTTGGCACAGGACCGCATAATGCCATCCCAGTTTAAATTATGCAATCCTGCTAACACCACTTGATAACATTTGCATAGCAAACCGTGGATGAACGTGGGCGGCGGCCTGCGGGCCGTGGTCAAATCCCGGGAAAATGCAAAAATGCAGCGGAAGCGGAAGCTTATTCCGCAGTTGCTTTCCCGCTTGGGGCGCGCTTATCTTCTGCTCGAACATTTTGACGCTTTCTGGGTCCTACAACTTTTTTGCGGCTTAGCTACGTTTCTATCATTAATGGGTGTTCATTCAGTTCGAAATTGTGCATTCATTCTAAGATAGAATAGAGTATTTAAAAGCGGAAGAAAGAACCCTATCCCTTTTCTAAATTCCTGCAGTTATCTCACATTATTTTATTATTTTATTAAGCAGCAGTCTGTTTAATCATCTGAGAAATTTTACAATATTTACCATCGTAATTTAATTAAAGAAAACCTTAAGGTATAGATATATCCCTGGGTATCTCTGGGTCTGTTTCTGTCTGTATCATTTTTCTTGCAGCATTTTCGTCGTTGCTCCTTCTTGTGCTCAAACGTTTGCGGCGCTTTGTTGAACTAGGTCCTGGGGCTGGGTTTTGGGGGATTTAAGCTTTATGCCGCTTTAGCTTAATTGGCACGCCCACCTCGGAACCAGACGGATTGTGTATGCAAGCGTTTGGCTTTTTATGCGATGAGACACTGTCGGTGGAATTGAATCATAAAAGTGTTGCAAATGACACGGCAAATTAACAGCAGCTGTCGCATTCGTCTCTCCATAAAAGGCAGCCAGTTTATTATTTATGGGGCAGGAGACCCTTTCCTTTCCTTTCGATCCGAGCCTGGTTAGCATATTGCGTAGTTTTCCACTACTCCGGCTCCTTTTTTGTTTTATGAGCAAACCCGAGTTTGGAAAACCATCAACTGCAGTAATGGCCAGAAGCGAGTGTCGAGCATCCCCTTTGCGCGTTGGTGCGTGAGTGCTGCTGGCCATAAAAAATGAAATGCCATCTCTGCTTTGATATACCAGTGTTTTCGTATGCACATGAATGCCGGCTGCCGGGGTGTTAAACAAAGTAACACGCTGCCTGACATTTGCCTTGATATATCGAAGTCAACTGCTGGATGAGGATGAGATGAGGTTGTGTGTCCTTAACGCAGCTGCGCCTGCACTAAAATAGTTGAAATTCGTTTCAGACTGCTCTGTCGTTCACGGTTTTTTGTGGCTTGCGCAGAAACTCGAACCGGAGGAGGAATATCAAACCAGATGATAGATGTGACCAAGTTTACGCGCAGCTGAATGCAGTTGAATAATGCTGGCAAGATTATGGCTCTAAATGGTGTGCTTTTGGATGAGGCCACAAAACATTAAATATTTGTGTAGTTCTGGAATAAATCTATTGAATGATTGCTCGGGATTTAAAGTATTGAACCATGAAGTGTTTTTAAGAAAGAGGACAAAAGTTTTTGGTACGTTACCAGTCCCTATCCACTTGCGCTTGGGTGCGTTGAAGCGCCCTAACTTTCTGGAATATTAATTAAAGGCAGTGTCGAAATGTCCTGACAACTGCTTTGCGGCCTGACTTATGCACTCGAGATAACAAGACATTTTGAGTGGGAAATGCCTTTGGTTTCAACCTCAAATGTCACAATCCAGCCCCCCAATCCCTCCTCCCCACCGACCGCCAGTTGGACTAATGCTTTGGCACGTTTTTGTGGTAGCTACAAGTCCGCAAAGTTCCAAAGTCCGGCCCGAGACGAGGAGGAGGAGCAGGTTGTGGGTGTTGTAGGTGGCCGAGTGGGTTGTGATTAAGTCGATGCCGGAAAGCGAGGGTGCGGGTTGTATTTAAATGATTTCATTAGAGACGCGCGTGCCGGAGTATCCCGGGAGTATCATCGCATCCAACGCATTACCTTAACTCATTTATCACCACATTTAACAGCCTGTGTGCTCCTGGGCAGTCGGACTGGGAAGCCCTACCCCAACGCCAATCCGGGTCCCAAACCCCAATCTGGTGTGTAATCGAGCGCCCAGCCGAAATCGCATTGTGTGACTCTCATACGTAAATAAGAAAAGGCTGCTGGCCCGTCGAGCTGCTGGCCTGGGCTGAACTTTTGTGCATGCGCTAGCAGAATTTGTTAATTCCATTTGCACAGTTTGCATAGGGATCTTGGCTTTTTCTTCTTTGTTTCTGGCCACGGGCCCGGCGGCTTTGTTTTCCCCTTTTAGTAGGCAGTTTGCTGCTCTTTTGTGTAGCCAGCACTCACTTGTAATTATGTTTGTCCCTTAATTGTGCTCATTATGCGTGTGCTGATTATGCCTTGCCCCAAGTGGCTCAATTAACGTGCATGCCGCTCACACAGCCCCCTTACATGGGGGCAAACAAATGTGGGACATGCATAAAACGGCCCTTAAGGCAAAACGCATGTTGAACACCCCAAGCAATATGAATATATTCCCTTGGATTTATGGGTCTTGATTCAGGAATAATTATAGGGCCTTCAGGTGCAGCTATTGATTAGACAATTTCTGTTTGTTTTCATAGAAAAGTTTTTTCCTTTGCTTACGCTTTATTTCTGGATTTTGTGCTGCAAACAATATGCTATCCTCAAGGTATATTTGCCGAGAAAATTATGTTTGCCTCGGAGTAAACAAAACCACGTCTGTGTTGGCCACTTTGCCGAAGGGACAATACTTTTGGCAAACAGAAAAGGATAGGGGCGAAACCCTTTAGGCGAACAAAAGTGAAATTGGCTGGGGAAATAATTGAAAATATGCTCGATGGAAATGCCAGGCAATAGCGCTGCTCCCCGACATGAGCTGTCGGAAAACCCAAAAAAAAAGAGTGAAAAGTGAAAAGCAAATGGGCAAAACCAACTCAATTATTAACTCAGCACGGGAACAGGTAATGCTCCACGCTCCGTAAAGGTGAAAGGCTATATGGGAATCAGGTCAGGGGTCACTGCTAGAGTGAGCAATTGTTCTCTGAAAAGGGTTTGTCGGGTCCGCACTTCCTTTGTCACTGATAATTGCATTGTGCAAAATATCTACGCAACAGGAGATTATTTCAAATGGATTTTATTAAATCAGATCCATTCCTTCGGGATCCTTAAATTTTAAGATTTAAATGGAATTCCAGACCAGCCGGCATTCATGCCAGAGAGACAACTGCAATAAAAATCGGGCATCTTAATCAAATATTCAAAGTACAACAATCGCCCCGATGAAGGAGTATGAATAATGCGGTTATTGGCCTTCGGTCTCCGAATTGAGCATCCTTCTGGGCAGCAGACGAGGCTAAGGAGTGTAGTATAAATATCGAGCATTCCCGCACAAATTGCTGGCAAATATGTGTACAACATAAATAAGTTTTGGCCTGGCTGGCCGGCTAGCTGGATGGCCCGAGGGCAATTGAAGTACGTACGGCCCGTCCGCAAATGTATGCAACAATAAAAATTTGGCGCGCTCGTAATGAGCATTTTTATGCGAGTGGCCGTCCGGCCAGCTCGGCGCAGAGGCTGAGCCCGGCCAACGGGGCGTATGAATAAACGAAATAGGCACTTGGCATGCCAATGACGTCGCAGGCTGCCCGTTTTCCGTCTAAGACTTCGGTCTTAGAGGAAGTTTTGCGTTGCCCTGGCAGCGGGATAAAGCGATAAGCTGGCCGGAAGATTTCAGCTTTTCTTTTACCTCCGATGCCGCGCATTAAAAACTCATTTCGGAAAAGTTTCTGAAAACGCCACCAAGGAGGCTCAAGCGAGGCAGAGAAGCGAAAGGCCCGGCCAATCGGATTAATTTGTCACCACCAGACCAGGGGGCTTGGGATGTATTTTTTTAAAAATAATGGAAGGGCGCAGCGTCAATAATGATTAAACATTTTTAATTGCGCTGACAGGACGCAGGCAGAGCGGGATTATGTCAGCTCATTAGCGTCACTTCTCGCGGCGCATTCTCTGACATTTTAGTGGCAAGGGCTCTTGCCTGATTAGTCCCGCTAGCATATGGGGGGCAGGCGGAAAATTAGCATGTGACAGGCTGCCTTTTGCGTGCTTTTAAGCGCCGCCCAAGTCCTGCCACTCCACTCTCGCCCCACGCACACAGTGAAAAAAGGGAAAGTGAAAATGAAAAGGGAAGGCGGAAGGCGGAGGCAAGGGAGACGAGTCAACTGTCATGTCGCATTTGGTTGATGCTCGTTCCCATTTGCCGCCACCATCACGGGCCATGAGCCCTTCATCCCCCGGCCCGACATTCAGCAGACAGAAACGGGCAGTCAAAAGGGCGACAGGTTGCATGCCCCCAAACCGCCTCAACCACTGACCCTCGACCCCCTCGGGGTCGACCTTCTATGCACTTTTCAGGCGCAGCGTTTTTGAATGCTCTCTTCTCTAATGCGGAATATGACGATTAAATTAAATCACTTGCATATTATTTTCATACAAAATGTACGTGCTTTCCTTAGAATCACTAATGACCTAAAAGGCTATGACTATGCACAATGAATATTATAATACTAGAAAAAATGACATAAACGATTTGTTAGTATTCAAATTTTGAAATAGATTAAGGAACTGTTAAGGAGCTTGAGGATGTTTTCTGAGTTATTATTTTTGGGGTTGGCTATTGTGGTTTGATATAGCGGATATCGAGGAAAGGGAGTCGGTAACATGATATCGATCAAGTGCTACTATGACTTTAAGCCAAGCTTAAATAAAATGAAGCGAAAGCAAATTTATATTGATAAATTTATTTGTTAGAGATGGCCAGCTTACAATAACTGTAAGCATCAAAAAGTAAAATATCAATAACATCAATGTTAAAATCGATATTAATTATGTACAATCCAACCTTCTAATATTGAACACCCTTAAATTGTATATTTTAAGCAATGTTAAAGATGACGAACTTTCCCTAAATAATTATAATTGTTTACTAGCAACATATCGTTGACACCGATATTTAAACCGATGAATCCAGGGTTGCATAAACAACGATGTTAAAATCGATAACCCTGATGTTGATGTGTCACTTTATTTCACAAATTGTCTTGCTCCTGCTACAAGTGACTTATAAAAATGGATAATACGCACAGCATCTTAAGGGAGAAAATGAAGAAAATGAAGCAAATGGCGGCTAGGACCGAGATAGTATGCCATTTAATGCGCACCGATGGATCAAGCTTGCGTGGTCAACTCCTGCAAGCGTGTGGGCATCTAGCTGAACCGGAATGGATACGACACAACCTGGACATGAACAACGATAGCTGTGTGATTTGCGATGAGTTGGAGGATCCATGCCCCAGCGATTGCGTGTGCCACCCGCAAGAGAATCCGCCGGATCTGTCCGACTTTCTATGAATTCCTGGAATCTTCGACGATGGAGCTCTCCTTTGTATACCACCAAAAGCTACACACACATATATGTATACATAAATCAGGCGCAACAACAATAAATATTTGTCAAAAAGCTGCAATAACAGCTTAAACTTTTTTGGCTGAATCAAATATCAAAATAGTACGTTATTACTTTTAATTTTTAGTGGACGTCACCTTGTTCCAAAATGACGAAACGGGGCCCAACCATATTCTCTGGTCAAAGAAGGACAGGACAGAGGGTCCAATAAAATTAAATGAGGTCCATAAGTACTGGCCACGTCTAATTCAACTAAAGACTCTTCCATAAGTCATTTGTAGTAGGAGCGAGTTCCTTTTCCACCGTCAGTCTGCTAAGTCCACTGTTTGACGAAACACAAAATTACGTCCAGACCGGACAAGAAACGGCATACTGCTACACATACTGGGTGACGTCATCCGTCTCTTCTTTGACTACGATCCGTCCGCACGTGTATACATACAGAAGTGTGTGTATGTATGCACAATACATGTATGTGTGCACGAGCTGATTGGATGCCAGCAAACGAAAATTTGGTGAATTATTTGAAGAAGAAAATAAAATAAAAACAAAGAAATGGTTAATAAAGAAAAGAGGTAATTGGTGGTATCTCGTTGTCGAGAAATCTCGACAACAGCGTTCCTACTTGATTTTTTTTATGTTTACCTATTAAATAAAAAGGCCAGTAGAGAGAAGACTCTATAGTAGTCTGCTCGCTTATCGCCCCGTATTTTTATTTATTTTGCATTCACCCGGAATGGGCTTTTTCTCTTCCCTGGCCCGGTCTTCCCCTTTTTCCTTCCATTTACGGCTGGTATGTGGTACCTAATTTAATTTGCTTGGCCGGCTCGACGACGGAGATAGAAAACCGGCGGCGACGCTGGCGCGTAATTTATTTCGCCGCTAATTTGTATGAGTTCCACCTGCAGTCGCATTAAGCTTCCATGGCGGTATCAAAACAGAATGCCCGCCCTCCTTCTGTCCGCTCTAATGGCCGTTGTTTATGTAGTGCCAGCTCCCTAGCCCCCCGCCCATTCCCAGTCCGCTCGGGGTTTTTATGCTTATAATTAAGTGTCTCCAGGTCGCAATCTACTGTCGGAAATGCCACCTTAAAGTCTGGGACAACCGGGTGAAATAATACCCGACCTATCTGGATAAAATTAAACTCGAATGTGTGCAACTGTGTTCGATTAGTTGCATTAGCTTAATTGAACCTTTCAAATATTCGCTTAGCCGCAGGTGCGATACAATTCGATATGAATGTTGCGCTGAAATTCCCGCCATCATGGCTGTGAGCTTTAGTCACCACATTAGACGGTTTGTCTGTCGGTTGTGGTTGAAATTGTCGTGTCTGCGCCGATTAATTCAGCCATTAAGGATGGCGCTGTGTCAGCTTTATGGCCGTGTTATATGCTCGTCTGCGTGCCGGCTAGAAGGTTTCATTACCGAGCAATAAATCAAAGATATGCTAAAATTAGTCCCAACGCATTTGTTCTGATTCCGAGGAATGTCTTTATAAAAATTTATGGTGTTTGTAATTTAATTTTATATAGTTTTTGTGTGTGTTCTAATATAGTTTTGCATTAATACTACATGTATACTATAGAAACACTAAAATACCTTTGCTAACTTACGACTTTCTCCGCATTTTATCGCTGTAAAATTTAATTTTTAATATTAAAAATTTAATATTAAAATATGTAGCTGCAATTTTCTAAATCTATTAGTTATATGTATATCAAAGTACTCAAGATATATGGATGCATTATTTGAGTTTTGGCGGCCATTTTTCGCCCGCTCTGGTAGCCCGGTCTGAACATGTGGCGCCCCCATTTATTTATTTAGTCCATAGTTCGGCTTCCCCTTAATAGATGGCGCGTTAAGAGTAGCGCTTTATCTAGCGAGTGGTCAAGGTACAAATTAAGTATTTCCTTTTAAATCTTTAAATATCATCTCATTTAGTAAGCTGTAGTAAGCAATTGAGATTTTAGCTTATTGGGAAAATTTTTTATATTACTAGTTCATTTAATAAATTCATCATAGTCTAAATATCTTTATTATATTATAAATAGTCTATATATATTATATTCAAAGTGCTTCTGAATATCAATCCTTTGTAATCGAAGTTTCGTGTTTTAATGCTTTTGCCTTTTAATCTTTATTATGACTTGATTTAACTTCATTTTCCAAAAACCAAACGTTGTTGACCGATAATCTTTGACTAATCATTTGCCTTGGTCTTCCAAAGGGTTCCAAAAACCCTTAACTCGGAAATGATGTCTCTTCTTTCCACTCTTGACAGTGCTATTATTTCCTGCTTAGTCCCTATCAATATGCTGGTGCAGCCAACTCATTAAAAGGCCCAAACATTCGCGGCCTTTATGTTGACCAAGACTGTGTGGCCTCCGCTGGGAGGTCTATTATGCAGTCGTCGCCTATTTCGGCTCCCCCCGGCTCCCCCAACGCATCCACTTTCAAGACAAATGCAGGCACTGTGACACGTGTTGAGAAATTCCACAAATGGCAAACTGGCCGGCAGTTGAAATGCCACACAGCAGCTCCCTGACACTCCGCCCCACTCCGCTCCAGAGCAGTGTCTCATGCATATGCACAAGCAAACACGACATGGGAGATCCTCGGACTCGTACTCGGACTCGGACGTGGACGCGGACGCGGACTCTTGGACGGGGCCCTTTTGGTTGTTTCATAACAAATGACTAACAACATGGCCAACTGACTGGCCAGCGACAATCGCAGCTAGATAAACAGCCCCACCAACAGATGCGATGCATGCTCTGCAAGAGAAGATGTTCATGCTCATGTGTATCTGCATCTGGGCTGTGTATCTGCATCTGGATCTGCGTCGGGGATCCGGGAATCTGCACAGCAGGCCGATTAGTCGAAATGATGATCAAAGTGCTGATGCCTCAGATCGGCCAACCGGGGGCACCATACGCTTGCGTGTGTGGCAAAACCAAATCCTAGGGCACAGGCAGGGGCAAGCCGAAGACGCGCGGCGGGTGCCCGGCAAGCACAGGAAGCGCGACTGGCTTATCGCTCGCTCCGATCCGCGGTTGTTGTTATCTTTGCCAGCATCACCGCCAAATGGTCAGAAGCCGGCGCATCTGCAATCGCGTCCAAGTCAGCGCCGGCTTAATATTCAATTTGTGGCCGCTTTGGTTGGAGTTTGGGTTTGGGTTGTTGCATAGACCAGGATGCCATGTATTTGTATATTGAAAATTGCCTCCGATCCGCTGGTGGCTCCGCAAGCCACCACTCGCCCAATCCCCTTTGCTGTTTCAATGCCAAAATCCTGGCCGGTTAAGTTTACCACCACAAGTCCATGCAGAGAAAAAAACTCGCCCTAAATGTGGATAATTTGAATGCCTGGTTGAGTAACCTCACAGTAACCCAACCACATACAAAAGTATGTTTGAAACTCAAACTGGAAAATTGGCATTCATATAGAAAGATCTAAAAGTTTGTCCGTAACCAGATTTCCTTAGTCTTAATTCCCAAGTGGCTTTATAAAGTATCAGAAATATAAATATTCTGAATTATAAAGCAGTTGAATTATAAAGCAGAATTATAAAGGGTTAAGTTTATTATAAAGAACAGGAACTTCCTTCATTGGGTTACAAATTTTTGGAACCCTATGAAACCAAAAATCTTTAGCTATTCTTATATCCTAATTAATCTTTAGCTTTTATGGGCTTTTGGGACAGTGTAGCCGGGCAATCAGCGGCCACAAGGCAGGCACGTAGCCGGGCTTCCGCGCCGCGCAACTTGTTGCTGTAACACTTCATTTATTTTGATAACCATAAGATTGCCAATAAAAATTGTATGCCCGGCTGAGGCGCTGCACTCCCGAGCCCCCTTGGCCGGTCAACCCTTAGCCTGTAGCCGCTTGATTGAAATTGCAACTGACTGGCGGGGGGGTTGGGGCGGCTGCCGCCTGTCTTGTGGCCAGATTTGTAACGCATTTCCATTTTGGCGGTCAGTGTCAGTGGCCAGTGGTCAGTGGGCAAGGGAAGGGGCAAAACGAAGCGCACCGAAGTTGACAACTGATGCGATACGGTCCAGTTCAGGGCCATCCTCAACTCCGCATCTCCAGCTAAAGTGCTCGAGGATTAGGCGGTTCAATAACTTGAGGAAAACTCAACTCTCGAATGGATGAATCTTTTATAGAGGCTTTAAAAGCATTCAGAAGGATCTCAAGAGCATTTTAGGTGATTTTGGGTATATATTTTTTAGTATTATTTTATACTACACCGATACAATATGTTAAAACTACCTTGCACCCAATAAAAAGTGCTAAAAGATTATCATCTAATTTATAATAACGAAGAAGTCAAGCCATAACTTAAGCAAATCAATATAGTAATAAAAAGTGTATGTTCCACATGGAAATTTCTCGGGTATTTGTCCATCTGAAAGCCGCATTTCTCCTGCCGTTCACACTCTAGAAGGTGATCGAAAGTTGCCCGCAAATCACTGGCCCGGCGAGCGCAGCACTAACTGTTCTGCACATTTTGGGCCAAGTGACATGGCCCGGGAACAAAGTCGTAAGATACGCTTTATATGATGCCTCCGGCCCGTGGCCAAGGCAACTCAGCGCCTTTTAAGGCTTATCTGTTCGAGGGGCTTGCCGAAAATGCTGCCCATGGCCTGTAGCTGTGTCAATGGCTCCGACTCGTTGTTGGTTTTCAGGCCTGGCCGGCTGCTTGGTTGGCTGGCTGGTTAGTTGGTTGGTTAGCTGGTTTGTCCCCCGCCTTTTACCTTTACCTTTACCTTTACCCACTGACTCTGTGGCTGAGATCATCCGCGGCCACATTTTGTTGGCAATTTTTCAGTCACTGATTGTTTGCTCGGTCGTTCGTTCACTTCGTGTGACTTAGTTTTTTGCACGAGGTCATCATTTTCCCCTGCCATTTTCCTGCATTTTCCTATTGTTGCTGGAGCAAAAGGCAAGCGAACGCGGCGAAGTTTCTGCGGTCGGCCCGGCCCGCCCGCAACCGGAGCGAGTGTCTATCTACGGATCCATCTATCTATCCATCTGACTGGCCGGGGTATCTGACTGTCTCCGCAGTGTTTGTTCTGCCTCGTTTTTTGTGTTCTGGCCATTTTTTATATGTCTATTGCCGCGCACGTCGGGTCACATTAACGGTGCTTTCTCAACGCTCGAGTTCTGCAATTTCTGATTTCCTTGGCTCGAGCTCGGGCTCGGGCTCTGCCCTTGCCTTTACCTTTGCTCGAGGCTTACCCTGCCTTACCTGTCACTCGGCTCCAAACTGCTCTGCGGCCGTGATCTCTCATCTTGTGTCATCTCAGGCAAACAAACAATTAAAGCCATAAAAACTGTGGCCAACGATTTGCGATTGTTAATGCGGCAAGCACTTGTTGCCTGAATTTCGAGGGAACTTTTAGAACTCATTGTGCGGTTACACAATCGCCTGCGAAAGAAGATCGGTTTCTGGGTTCTATAAATAATGGATTGCCATTGCAAATGAGTGAGCCATGAGAAAGACGGTCCATTCCGCAAATGTGTCTGGTCTATCTGCCTTTTCCTGCGAAGTTATTATGCAATTTGCTTATTATTTAAACTGGGTTTAATTTATTCCCCCTGAGAGGTTAAATGCGGACTAGCGCCCTAAATCTCCGTAATATTCACACCTTGAACCACATTTTGCAACATCCACCGAATGCAATAAACACATTAAGATGTAAATCATTTGTAAGCAGCGGCCACAAATTCTCGTTAACTAGCCCTGCAAATTATTGAAATTCTCGCGGAATTTCGCTTTTGAAACCAACGAAACTCCGCAGACGGCTTGGAGTTGACCAGAATCGGAGAGGCTGCCGAGTGTAACTTGTTATTTGCAGTAATTAATTTTAAGCCAAGAGTGCTAATTAATTCCGAGAGCATCGCAGAGCGCAATTTAAATCCCAGATGAAGGCGTCTTAAGCGCAAGCCGCAAATTGTAGACCAACACATCCGTCCGAGCAGTCGGCTATTTTTCTGCTTTTGTTGGGCAATTAACTACCAGCCTGGCCGAAACCGAAACCAAAACCGAAGGTAATTTCCTACGAACTTAGAAGCAAGTGGCACTACAGGAAGCTTACATAACTGTTTTGGGCCACTTGGCGGCGAATCTTTTGTAGATTTCCTCCTCCGGACTGATGCAACATTGTGTCCACCTAGACACCGGGCCATCTGCCTGCGCTCTCTGCTTTTGGCCTAGAAGGCCTCTTCGGGCCAGGGAACTGAGCCAATAGTAACGCCTACCAATACCTTTAATTATAGTGCCCGACCCGCGGCGCAGGAACGTCCAAACATGACGCACGTATAGAAAACATATTTCAAACTAAACAAACTCATCAGAACGGACACAAAAAATGGGAAAAAAACGAGAATATAAAGAAAACCCGCTGGGACGCGTGCAAAATTAAAAGTAAAGCGAGAAAAATGTAGACAACACGTCAGGCCTGGCCAGCCCCAGAAGAGTTCTTGGCCAAAAAGGGGGAGCTCTTAGCTTGACTGATTGGCCAACAGTCCAAGGTCGCTTGGGATGACGTCATTTGCAATGGCAGACCATAATTTCAATGCCAAGAACAAAGCCTTCAAAGCAGTTCCAAAGCAATGGTAATCAAAATAGCTGCTCATTTGCAGTTACTCCTTTCTTTCTCCCGGTGTAGCCACAGCAGAAACTTGTAGCCGATTTGTCAAGCTTTTCTTTGAAGGCTTTTGGGTCCAAAAGAAGTTGGCGCGGCGCGCCGCAAAGAGATAATACTGCCGCGTCCCACGCTAGCCATTTGTTAATGCATATTCTATTCTGGTTTAGCGCCTCATCAAATTTCTAATTTATGAGCCGGAATTTCTCAGGCCGGGCCTTGAGTTAGGGCCGAGCAATTGAATGGCTCGCCGGCAATTTAGCAATTATAAAATGATTAATTTTTGTGCATTTTCTCAACACCTTCCACTTAGCGGCCGCTAACCAAACCTGAACCCGCGCTCGAGCCCGAACCCGACTTGCTTTGGTTTGGCTCTCGGCCGAGTCGCGAGCTTTGGGCCAGGTTGAGGGCCAGGCGTTAAAGCCCAACTACTGTCGATTAAAGTGCCGCTGCCCAGTTGCCGTGTAGGGTATCATTAGGCCAGACAAAACAATTTAAAATAACTACAGCAACTAGCATAATAATGTTAAGAAAAAACGGCGAAGAAGAGGCAACCGCAGCCATAGACAATTTTCATAATGGACAGAAATAAATCTGCAAAGCAGAAGCAGCTGCACAGAACCGCTCGCTTCCCTGGGAAACCGGCGATGTGCAGCACAACTTAATTAATAAACTAATGAGCAGTTGCAGCCAAGCTGTTCATCTCGGATGGGATCGGATCGCATCGGATCGAATGGGATCGGAGATTATCTACATAAAGCGAGGCAGTAGCCCCGTCGCAGTCGTGCCTGGTAATCGGCCCGGCCTATTTGCTAAGAGATCAGCCAGAAATTAAAATAAATGTGCAACGTGCAAAAATGCCAAAGACCCCAACCGAAAGTAAAACTGGAACGTGTGCTCAGTGCCAAAATACTCAACAGCAAAGCGAAACAAAAGTAAAAGCCCCTGAAAAAGTGATTTATGCAAGTGAGAATGGAACGTGGTTTGCCCGAATGGGATGCGCACTCGGAATATCAGATTCTTTGGGATTTTTGGGCAAAACGATACCGTCATTTTCATCTTAAATAAATGTCAACTTCTCATAATCCCATGTGCAGCACTTAATATTGAAGTTGGCGCATTGTTAAATTCAGGCTTGAGATACCATTTTACCATTGTAGTAAAAGCAATTAAAGTGCTGCAATCCTCTTCCTCTTGGCCATTAAAGAAGCTTTTCACACTTGCCAGTCGCAGGCAGTAAAACAAAATTCTTGGCATTCCATTTATTACTAGAAGGTTCCATAAACGTGAGGCATCTTCTAATGGTTTTCGTGAATGCCCGCAGCCATAGGATTTAGCAGGCCCCCTCTCTGTGGCAGCAAACTTTTGAATGTCCCCTTTACGGCCTAAACAATTTTAAATCCGCCAAAAGGCTGCGACCGAAAATGGCAGAGGCCAAAATAAAAGCGAGCTCTGACACGACGGACAGTGCAAGTAAAAGGCTGCAGGTTCGGCCAGTAAATCATTTTGTTTTCACTCTTGTTGCTGCCGCAGTTTAATTATCACGAGTCCAGATTTCGTCTGTCCGGCAGCTCGTAAATTGTGGCCAGAACAAGAAACGGCTGACGGCTGCGGCTGCGGCGCAAACACATCTTCGCAGCCAGCCAGCCGGGTGTAAATTGAAAAAAAGAGTTGGAAAACTATTCAAATCAATGAAAACTGATAGCCCCAGGGCCTCGGAGCGGCGGCCTAGGCATGATTAACATTCGGCTTAGTGGACCTTATTCCATGGCCATATCCTAAGTACCCTTTTGCGCTGGCATTTGCGGCCCGCCCGGCACTGTGCAAAAATAGGTTCTGATGTAGGATTCTCATAGAATAAACGTGGTAATCTCAAAAGATTTCGTATTTGCGGTATCCATACATCCATTACCCACAAAGTCAAACCTTCATTTGTCGATGCAATTGAAATATTTAGAGGCCTTTGAAGGCGACAAGCTTTATTCTCTGTGCAGGATGCTCCAAAGATGGCACCATGTACCATTTAAGCGACATGCCAACACTTGACCAGCCCCAGAGCCGGTCGGCCAGTGCGGAACCTGGCAAAATGTATCATTAACAAGTCACGACAAATTCGCAGGCCGGACAAACTGAAAACTGCCGGCTCTGAGCCGGACTTGGACCTGCCGTTGGACGTTTGAAAAGCTACGAGCAGGGCCAAATTTGGCAAGAGCTCGACACCCGACATTAGATAAACTGCGACTCCAGAGCCGCGGCCTGGCCTGAACTCCAGCTCCGCGGGCTGGGAGTGCGCGCAGTGAATCTTGTATCAAGTGCCTGGGCCGCGGATTGGGATGTGCCTGTGGACGGGGCTGTGGACAGGTTGGCCGTTCCCGATCGCCCGGCGGCGGTCGCTTTGAACGGTGGACCCACCGCCACGGCGAGGTGTGAAAAAATCTAAAATGCAAACAGCAAACACCAAAGACCAATCGCGTCGTCTTTCTATCCGCAGTCCATTTGTAGTTGGTCCCCTGGGCGCTGCCAAAAAGCGAAGCTTCTGCCGCAGATTGAAACGGAAAGCGATCGCCGAGGATGCGAGAGGTCCTCGAGGAAGTGCGTTCCAGCTATCAGCCATCCAGCCATCCAGGCATCCCGCGAAGCCATATACCCATTCCCATTCGCATTCACATGAATTATTTATTTCGATTGTCTGCCCGGCCGCATTATTTTTAGAGTGCGGCCATAAAGCCGCACAATTTATGATCGGCGATCGTCAGGAGCCGTTCGAATTATCGCAGGGCATGCAAAATTTATTAACAAACATAAAAATTGCCGAGAATTTATTTCATCTTAATTCAATTTAACAACTTAAACAGCCATAAAGTGTTCACATAGTAAATCAATGGCAGAGCTCTCTATGCAGATGCGTAAGGCACTGCTGCCCTGTCCTGTCCACATGCATCATCATCATAATCATAATCAACGTGCCCGGCTCCGGATAGTCCTCCCCGAAGTCTAGTGAATTTATGAGCTGCGCATGAAAATGAGTCAAAACAAATTATGCCGCTCGCAGGTCCCAGGAGTTGGTAGTTGCATCTTGAATGCTGGCCCTGGCTTGTTGGTGGTTGTGCCTTGCTCGTGGTCTTTTTTCGCCCAGGTGGAGCTGATTGACAGCTCCTCTCCGGTCTGCGATTATGATGTGAGCGCTGCCAAAAAGATTTCCATCAGCGGCAACAATTTCGAGGCATTAATCACGCCCGTCAAGTACGCGAGGGTGGGTCCCATGGAGTTTAACCCAAAAAAAAAAGGAGCCACAAGGTGGAGCAGTGTCGAAGGAATGTGTTCCCTGCCTGTTCGATACGAATCTCTGCCGGATTATGGCATTTAAATCATATGCAGAAGGAATTGACGAGCGACAGGTATGGGAACGCGGAATGTCTACTATATTTATGTTTATTTCAAAGAGTAATGCTGCTGAAAGCTTAAAATCCCCAATAACAAACACTCATACTTTCGCTTTGATGTATTCAATCTGAATTTCGCTTCAATAATTTAGAATAATTTAGGAATGAATGTGGCAAGAAAATGGATCGATTCAATGAATTAAAATGGGGTGAAAATCCTTTAGCTCTGGCAGTAGCAGCCGTCGGCGGTGTTCTTCTGAATCCAGTCCAGGAACTTGCTGACCCTGGCGTACACGCCCGGGGCGTTCTTCTGGGCGCACCCGAAGCCGAAGGACACGACTCCGGCGAGCTTGTAGCGACCCTCGTTGACGATCAGGGGGCCGCCACTGTCGCCCTGGCAGGCGTCCTTGCCGCCCTGCTGCACCAATCCGGCGCAGAGCATCACCTCTGCGATCTTGTCCTTGTAGCGGGTCTGTCGGCAGGCCTGGTTGCTGATGATCGGCACGTTCACCTCCTGCAGGTAGTTGGAGGTGACGCCACCCTCCTTGATCAGGCCCCAGCCAGCGACAACAGCCTGGAAAGCAAATTTAGGATATAATTATAAAAGTTAACATTCCATTTGTGATTAATTAAAGTCAAACTCACGGTCTTGCCATCAAAGTTTTGATTGACCTCGGGCAGGCAAACGGGACGCATGTTTCCGGTCAATGGTACCGGAGACTCAAGCTTCAGCAGGGCCACGTCGTTGACAATGCGGTTGGGATCGTAGTTGGGATGCACTGTGGTCTGCACCACCTTGCGCACAATGCCAGGGTCCCGCGAGGATCGGTCGATCTGGAGCAGGCGAATGGTGATCTGGTCCCGGTTGCCGTGCACACAATGGGCCGCCGTCAGGACGTAGCGATCGTTGATCAGGGATCCGCCGCAGAAGAGGCGCGGGTAGTGGCGACCCTTCACCAGTTGGGCGGTCCATGGGTATTTGTTGGAGCGCACCTGCTGGCCACCCACAATGCGGTTGACATTCGGGGTTCCGCAGACTGAAATGTGGGAGCAGTTTTTCAAAGTTGGTTTAAATTTTAAAGATTTAAAGCTGGAACATTATAAATTAATAAAAAAAGTTCCCTTAAGAGTTGATCGCTGGACAATTGCAGGGAAAATGATGCCTAATCAAATTAATCCTCTTCGAACACCCCACTTTTGGGTGAGTCTGTATGTCACAGTGGAATATACTCACAGCAATTCTGCTTGGTGTTGCACTGGTTGCGATTCTTGGGAGGACGCACGGCCTTGACGGATTGCTCAGCCGGGTCCTGGACGTCCACGACGTCGGCAAACTGCTGGGCGAGGGTTTGCTGATGGGGAGCCTGGTAATCGTACTGGGCCAGGGCCAGGCTGCAGCCCAGCAGCAGCAGCAGTGCTGGGGCCAAATAAACGCGCATCTTGTCCGGTGTTAACTTCTGAAGAAAGTGACAGAGCTGTTTGCCAATCGCCGGCTACTTATAGGCCCTCAGCATCAGCGTCAGCGATCGCGACGGAGATGGAGATGGAGATCGAGATCAAGTTGGGCTTTTTTAATAAAACTAAAAATATGAATGTTTTATTGTTTCTTTCTTTCGCTTCTTTCTCCGCTTTCTTTGTTTGACGGCGCCAGCGCCAAAATCGAAGCAAAAGTTACTGTCGAAGCCGACGCAGGCAGCGCTTATTTGCATAACACTTTATAGCACGCTCTCGTCTTGCGCTTCTCGAGTGCCGACGTTTTTTTTAGTATTTTTGGCTCAGAACAAATCATCGTTTTCATCCAGAACATCTTGCCGAAAGGGCAAATAAACTTTTTGATGGCATTTAAAAAATACACTTACCGCGAGGGCTTTTCCCATGTGTTGTGCCAAAACAAGAAACTGGGTTATTGGATGTGGTCAAAACGGGGAAGAAGAAAATTTGTTTTCTTTATACTTTTGGCCCGATTAAATACAAAACCAACGCATCATCCAATGACTTGCCAAACTATTGGGGCTTAGAATATTTTCATTCTAAGTAAAATCTAACACAATGCAGTTCCAAGTGCCAATTGAAATGCTTTTCCCTTAAAAAATTAATAGAAAACCCAAAAAATGTAATATTTTGATCTTTATCTTGTATTTGTATTCATTTTTTCTCAATCCATCCACTCAGTTTGCATACAACTTTGGGAACAACGAAAGTGTATGCCAAATTCGCATATGGGTTCCCTTATAGCTTTGCATATTCATGAAAGTGGAGCAAACTCTGGCATCCAACCCGCGCCACCCGTCGCTTTTTTAATGGACTTTTAATGCGCAATCTGGAGAGGCTTAGGCATCGTCATTCGACAGCGCCTCTGACCCCAAAGATCTGGCCAAAATAAACTCGGCGGTGTGTGAGTCGGCGATTTCCATGCGATTCTCGAGGCCCTCCGGTTCTGTCATCTGAAATCTGCAATCTGGCCGGCATAAACATCCTTTAAGTGCCGGTTATCCGGTATCATCATTAACCGGAGGCAAACGCCCGCTTTCACGCCGGGAGTACGTGTAATTTATAAGGCTTTACGCTGCTGCGCAAACCATGCATTTGGCTGCGTTTTCGGGCATAATTTACCAAGCGCAACCGGAGCCGGAGACAAGTTCCTGCGCCCCTTGGGCTGCCTTCGATCGTGTTTCTTTGTTTGGAATGCCAGCGTCGCCTCCGATCTTGGCCTCAAAATTGATTCGCCTCCGGCCCCCAGAACGCCCAAAAAATATAAATTAATAAAAAAGTGCTTTGATAAATTGCGTGCAGTTTGGAATTATGCAACACGCTTCGCATGCCGCAAATTGGTATTTTCTTTTTGAATAAATTAGGAGCAGGAGCATTGAACGCTTTGCGGATGGAATTGTGGTTCGTAGTCGTAAATCTGCCAGGAACCCATTAAGTGTGGAAGTCTGGAAGTTCCCCAGACACATGGCCAATAGCTTAATATTGCCATCAACAGATTTCGTGTCGCCCCAAAATCCATGTTTTTAACCGGCTTCCCCACATAAATAACTTTTACTCTTATGCAAACCATAAGCATATGGAAATGTAGGCAGTCGGTCAGCCGCCTGGGTTCGTTTGTTTTAGAAATTGTTGCTTCCCTTCGCAAATTAGCATATTTCGCATTTGGTTTGTGGCAAACGCGAGCAAGTGCCCCCAACTTGAGGCGGACTCATTAGCTAATCAAAGAAAGCATCGGCGCTATGCTATGCAAACGAGTCCAGCGAGTCGGCAAACTGCAGGCCAGGTCTAATTGCTGGCCATGGCGATTGCCAGAAAAGCAGAACAATGGCCGGCCAAGACAATCGGACTTCAGCAGGGTCATTATGCTTTCAGCAGAGGAAATTCCACAGGTGGGCGTGGCTGAGTGACAAACACGCAGCAGGAATACAGGAATACTGCATGCGGAATGCAGAACGCAGAATGCGGATCATCGAACCAGGTGGCAGCAGAGCAAACAAAAGACTGGGAGCCGGGCCAGAGATCCACCAGAACAAACCGATGCCAAACTATATCACAATTTAGAAAGGTTGAATGGCATGCCATTCACTTCACTCGCTTCGCCCGGTGGCAGTTGCCCGTCAGAGTCACTCAGTCAGTCACTCATAAATTTGCATAAGAACTGAATTGCATTGCATTATCTAAGCGGCAGTTGCAGTTGCAGTTGCAGTTAAAGTTGCTGCTGCTGCACTTATCTTGGCGGCAGAAACAATCACGGCAAAGGAAAAGATTTTAATTATTGTGTGTGACGGTGACGACGACTCCAGCTGAGAAGTGAGAACCAGAAGGTATAGAATTGTTTATACACCACAAGAAATAAGAAGACAAATTTATAAAAATTTATAATAAAATCATTAAAACAAAGAGACCTTCTTCCTTAATAGTTTTAGAACATTTTGAGAGTTATAGATTGATCGGTTCAATGGATTTCCAACTAACACTCAAATTTAAAAGTACCTTGTTTATCCTTTCAAGAAGTGACCTCTTCTTATCTAACCTTATCCTTCGTTGGTTCAAAAACATCAATGATAGCTTTGACCTAGACCAATACAAGATTTCTTCTAGTGCTTGCAGTCAGGTCCGTCTCGCAGTTGTCAGGCCCAGTCAAACTGGGAGCCCGTGTTTGTCCCTCTATTTGTGCCTGGGCCTCCGATGTGTTGCATTTGATAACTGCCAGCAATGAAGTCTTAGAGACCCTTAGATAATGAAAAGGAAGCGAGGCTTGAGCCCCGCTTGGTGCACTGTAATTCAAATTAGTAACAGACCGGCACGAAAAAAAGGAGTCTGCAAGAGGAGTCTTCTGCTCGTCTTCTGCTACTGGGGAATCGGCCCCTGCAGTGCCAACTGGCAACATCTTCTTCCTCAATGACATTAATTCATTTCGTATGCAAAGCAATCAGTGAACTCTTCTCCGCCAGAACCTACGTCCCCGTCTCCTGTCTTCAGTCTTCAGTCTCCGGTCTTTGGTCTCCGGCCTGGGCTGCTTGGCAATTAGAAAAGAGTTGGAAAATTGTATGCGGCTCCAGCTTAGACTTCGTCTGGGTCTCTGACTTTTCCGACTGGTACTGGCACTGCGCACTGATTTGCATTGCACGATTCTCAACTTAATTTAACATAAAGTAAACAAGCGCAGTTAACAAGCCAAATACAAGCCATGAGCGTGCGGGTGCCGGTGCCTCAGTCGCCTGTTCCTGTTCTGGACCTCTCAGCTCTCCATCTGCACTCCATCTGCATTTCCCGGCCGCCAGCCCCCAGCCCACAGCCTCCCAAAAAGTGCAAAAAAGTGGAAAAGGGTCTGGTCTCAAGCCCTGTCCGTGGCTGCCCTCCCAATCCCAGCGAGCTAGCACTAGCACCCGACCCCTTTGGGCCTGCTGTCGTGTGACGTGTTGTGAAAATTCTAAAATATTTCGCCCCTGCCGGTCCAGCTTTCTCACAAGTCAACGCCAGCGCGAGACACTTTAAAAGTGCACTGTGGTTAAAGCAGCATCCAAAATTGGTTACCCATTTTTGGTTATAACTATTACCGAAAGTTTATTCAATTTAATATTTATATCCATATAGGAATAACAACTTTCACTGATCCCAGTTCCCTGATGTTATGAGTCTCAAAATCTTTATTTTAAGCCAAACATTTATTCAAGTTTGATGGCATTTTATGATGAAACAAATTCTGAAAGGCTTTAATGGTTAGTACCTATAGGAGTTATGGATTACAACAAGAGGTTTATTTCTGCGGATGTCCAGCTCCCTGATGAGTTGGCGCCGAAGGGGAGGGGTGCAGGTAATACATCCCACCTGCTGGCGGAACTTGATGCTGGTTGGGTGGTACAGGATAGCCAGGGAAAAAGGTTGAAGTCGGCAATGGGACAGGATTCTGATTGCCTCCACCTGCCACCATATAGGCACCTAACGGTTGCTGTGCCGGGAAAAACCAGCCAAAAATTGGAGCCCCAGGAGGGTGTGGATTGGCATTGGCTCCATTGCATGTCTGGCAAGACGCGCACGGGTCCTCAGCGGGTTGATCGGTTGAATTTGTCACTTCAGTGGTTTGTGTATCACTTTCTGTTAAATTTGGCTCTTCAGTGGTTTGTCTATCATTTTTTGGCAATGGATATAAAATGCTTGTTTCGTTGTTTCGGCCAAAAGTGGTGCAGTTCAGCATTTTGACTGTCTCTACGGCACCCATTCGGTTAACCATATCTTGCCAAACTACAAAGCAATTGGAGTTATTGTGGCGCGGGTCATATGAAGTAGTGGAATCGGGTTCAGTGGAAGAAGGTTCGGTGGAAGAAGTATGTGTGGGTTTTTCAGATGGACAGCTGGTATCGATATTGTTTTGCAAAAACTCCAAATGATGTTTTATGGACTCCAAGAGTTTGGCACCTTGGTTGTTTGTTCCTGTTAAAAATACGAAATTATTACTCCGAAAATGCATATTTTTTACCCTTTAGGATCCTACCTCGAGAACTGAAATAAAACGATTATTAATTAACTTCAAGACGGATTGAATGACTTACCTTTTGGAGCAAATCTGGTAACGATTCGCCAGCTCGTTATGAAAGTTCCCAAAGTGCATGAGCATGGTGTCGATCTTCTTAAACATCTTCGCTGTTATATCTCTGTCCAACTGCACTCGGAAAATGAATAATCAAATATGATTTAAGTGGTTTTCAGCTATTCAAAGAACTTACATCATTATTAGACCCTTTAGCAGAGGCTACCAAAAATAGGAAAGATAGAAAATACTTCCAATCACTCATTACGTGTGGCTCACTCCAAAAAACGAACTGAGGAAAAATAGATCTTATTCACACCCAAGTCGCGATTGATTTTACACGGATTATTTGGATGACGAATTGTTGCTTTGTTTCTAATTTAGTGGATACATTTGGAGAGTGAATTTGTTAGGTTATATTTTTATAGTAATTTAACCATTGGCACCACTGTAAGCCCGTCTTGGCCTCCAGCTGGGGCATCGTGAGGAGTTTATTAAATGCCACGACAACAGCGAGTGTTCCTGCTCGCCATCGTCCCTACACCAAATCCTTTGTAAGGTAATTGCTCATTTGAGTTATAAACACGCACACGCTGGCCCCCGATCCGCTCGATCTCTCCGAGAGATGGCAATCGAGGCCTTTTCTGCCCAGAAAAGGGCCATGTGGAGATTCTGATGTTTTCCTGCTTGTGGGGACGCCGTGGTGCCCGCTTTGCATGTCTAACAATTGTTCTTCTAATTGCGTTTATGGCCGGGCGAGAGACCAATGGACAATGGACAACAGACCGGCGGACGTGGAGTGGTCCGATGGAGGCCCCCAATGCCTTGTAAACGCAATCGGACAAGATAATCTCGGCGTCGCAGCGTGCGCAATGATTTGCTGGGGCCCCAAAAAGGGCTTACCCCAACGGACCATCCGGGTCCGGGTCCGAGCCGGGGCCCCAACTCCCACCACCAGACAAGGTTTCTATGCTGCGTGGCATGTGGCATGTGGCATGCCGCATGGCTTGCATTTGGGCGCAACAAATTGCCGCAGCGCATCTGCCATCCAGACAGCATCCAGCATCTAGCATCCAGCTTTGAATTGAGTTGAGTTACTCAAATTGGCACCGGCAGCGAGGGAGAAATGCGTTGCATATCGCATTTATGGCCTGCTTATTAAGTGGTGCAACAAATTGACAGCTCCGAAGAGCCCCCAGAACACAACTCAACTGAACTGAACAGAACAGTTTCAACATCAATTACCTTCGCAAACGATTCGCAGAAGAATTGCCTCGCCATGGCCGGGCGATAGGCAACCAACACTTCATTAAAAGTAAATAAGGTGTCCATGGGATATTGTGATAAGTTGGCCCAACGAGGGTGTTGTTTTCAGGACTTTGGGAGATGCTCAAATTGCAGCGCCTAGAGATAATTTGGAATTGATAGGCGGGAATGGGCGGACAAGGCCAGCATGTTGGTCATAAACTATTGAAAATTCTGGCACAGAGTTTTAGGAAACCCAAGATTTCGAGGATTTTGTATTTATTATCTTGAAATTAACTAGATGTTGCGATGGTACGAATATAACATTATGTTTTTCTTTGAGTCTAATCTAAGACACCCTTGGTCACCCTACCAATATGCCTCGATCCAAGCACGTAGCGCACTATCGTCTAAAACCCTCGACAGATCCCGGGGCCAAGGCAAAGTCAAGCAAGGTAAAGGCAGCAAATACTTCGTGCAATTGCCAGTTATGGCTGGAAGTGTAAAAAAAGGCGCGCGTCAAATGCTGAGCCAGGAAAAAAAGGCGAACAGCCTCGGGATGTGTACCGCGGGTTACAATAACAATCTGCAAGGGACGGACCATGCCTTTGTGCTTNACCCTTGGTCACACTACCAATATGCCTCGATCCAAGCACGTAGCGCACTATCATCTAAAACCCTCGACAGATCCCGGGGCCAAGGCAAAGTCAAGCAAGGTAAAGGCAGCAAATACTTCGTGCAATTGCCAGTTATGGCTGGAAGTGTAAAAAAAGGCGCGCGTCAAATGCTGAGCCAGGAAAAAAAGGCGAACAGCCTCGGGATGTGTACCGCGGGTTACAATAACAATCTGCAAGGGACGGACCATGCCTTTGTGCTTTTCCACGTGTGAGGAAACTCGAATCCCGGCTAGCTCTCTAATGATAACTGCTGGAACTTTAAAGGCGCGAGATTGCGAAAATTTCGCAACTTCCAGCGGATGGCTTTGCAGTTCAGTTCGGCAGTTCTCTGGGCCATAACACAGCCTTCCTGAGCCCATGGGCAAACGACAAGGAAAACGACGACAAGTGTCAAGTGAAGCTTAGATAAATTTCAAAAAGGGCAACAACTTGGGCTGGTCCGTGAGGAGGAAGCAGGCGACGATTGCCCGCCAACAGGCACCTGGAAAAATGCTTAAAAAATCACTTTGCCATTTAACAATGCAACAATTCAGCAGATCTCTTAGTTCCCTCATGTAGGTATACAGCAGTACCTACCAAAACAAAGTCCCTAAAGATTTCCGAATGAAATTAAAATTAGAAATTAAATTTTTTATTTCTTATTTATTTTTTGCAGAAACTTTCATTTTTTGTGGTGTAGTTTTGAAGTGTCTTGGAGTGAAATGAAATGGCCGGAGACGTAAGCCAGGCCTCACCTTGCCATGCCGCACAAGTAGCCAGCAGGCAGAGCTCCATCCGCGGGCATCCTCATCCCCCATCCACATCCTCGGCCCCTTCTTCGCCTCTAATCCCCATGGCCGCCTGGAAGCCTTCTGAGTGGCACGCCATGACTGCCTCCGCTTCCTGCTTGTTCTGCTCGTATTTGAACTTCCAGACACGCTTTTGGCCCTTAACATTTTTGACCGTCATTTTGCCGATATAAATTCTTCAGCATCTCCTCGGATGCTGCTGCTGCTGGAGATTCCCAGTCTCTGCTGCTGGAGATCTTTGTGCTTTTCCCTCTTTCTTTGGGAATGGAGAGGGAAACCGCTTCGGGTTGCACTTTCTTCGTCGTGCCAGCAAAAGTGTAGATCAGCGCGAAATCTAATTTATGCAATGTACAAGAACATACAACATGTTGCACGATGATGAAAATGCGGCAGCCAGCCAGTAATATTTTTTAATAAAAAAGAATGGAACCGCAGAGAGGCAACAGAAGCGGCAAGACAATCGAGCAACGACAACAACGACGCATGTTTTATGACTCTCATTGTCATTTATGCAAATTAGGAAACGGCTCAGGAGGAGCATCAGGAGCTGCGGCAGACTCCAAACCATCCATGGCCTGGTAGAGATGCTGATATTGATGCCGTTGCCGCTGCCGCTGCCGCTGCCGTTGCCAATGTCGATGCCAAAAGCCAATCCATGGCCACTTCTAAGCAGCGGCGCAAATTTCCCACCAAACCGAGCCAACTGCCTCGTGGCCTGAACTTTTTGTGTCATGGCCTAGGAGTCGCATGTGGAGGAGGAGGTGCCGGTGCAGACGAGCCCCTGGACCTAGCCGATGATTATGAGCAACATGTTTTATGATATCTGGCGGTGATTTATTATCATTTGATTTAAAAAGCAGTGGACAGGACACACATCAATACATGTGGCTGGTCTTAGTTGGCGGGGACATGGCGTTATTTATAGTTTTTGGCCGGGACCTTTGCCGGGAAACGGACAACGGACAGTGGACAACGGATAGCGGACAGCGGACACCGGGCACTTGGTATCCCAGGTCTCCCCATATGTGGGGCTGTATTTCATGCTTATTATAGAAATGTGCGCTTTTATGAGCACCCAGCACCCAGCATGTTAAAGGTGGAGAGGGCCTTTTGGCGATTTTAATTAGCGCTGCCCCAACATCAAGCCAATCATTATTTTCCGCCCTGGGAACTGCTGAGTAGCTAATTAGTTTCAAGCAGCGAACGAATGAGGAGCATTAAGAAAGGCTTTAGTCCAATAGCTGGTAAGATTAATAAGCTGCAGGGGTCGCCCAGACCAAGTTCTGTAATGCCTTTGCATTGTTAGGCCCGTAAAATGTCTTGCCAAGTTTTACGCGGCTATATAAATCGGTTGAAGGCCTTATTAATAAGTTATTCGTGTTTCAATAGTAAACTTTCTTTTGTATTGATCAAATTGAATCAGAAATACCTGCATACTTTCGGGATTATGGCTAATAACAATGCCCATATTTTGCATTCCCATATCCAATCGATTAAACTCGAACTGACTGCTTGTTAAGATTGATTTAACGATACAGCTTCCTGGTCAGCTTTACGATGGCTATTATACGTCTCAAGAGATAAATTCCCCGTAAACGTAGATTGATGCTGGCTTAATTGGAAAACGTGTAGAAATACAATGCACATAAAGCTCTCAAGTCCAATAGAACATCTAAATCTGAACATGCTAATTCGCGGCTTTATGCCGATCGTGCGGTGCAATAATAGATTTTACGGCCCATGTTACAGGGACCCTTTTTCTATAGGACATACCAGGTATAGGCGGATTGTGGCATAAAAGCTAATGCCAGCAAAGCCCATCGTTTATTAGGCCCTGTTGCTCTGATTAGCCGGGACGCAGGCAGGGAATCTGAGCCCTTTGGCACACCGGTCTGGGTCCGGTTGGGTGCCTCTTGGCTTGTAAGCCGCTTAGGCCAAGAACTCCCAGGCCAATTAGTCGCGTCCATCGGCTGCGGCAGCTGATTGGGTTCCCACTCCCGATTGCGACTTTGTAATCAAATCAAACTTCTGCTGCAGCAGTCTCTGTCTGTGCCTGGGCAGTTCCGTTTGCATACATTTACTATAACTTTATTTCACAATTGGCGACGTCACCGATGGCATCGCCTACGTGACGGGTTATCTGCCATCATCCCACTCCGAAGTTGATGTGCTCATCTTGCCGGCGACGAGTACGTTGATACATGCCACTAAAAATAGATTCCGCGAATGCTGTATTTGCTTAATTTGCTTGATAATTTATTACTTGACTTCGCCACAGACACAGAATAATCCTTAGCGATGCACTTGCCACAAGTGCTGTGGAGGGTGAGAAGACTCACAGTTGTGATTTGTGATTACATGCGTACAGGGAGAGGAAAGACGAAGTGTGTTCAATTAAAGATTATTGAATTTTGTACGTTGTATAAACACAGCGCTCCTCTATAACTAGGGAGTCCCTAGTAGGGACCCCTTCATAAAAAATCAAGTCCAACCTCTCTTAAGCATAGTTTTGCATTAATTTTTCTTGCCGTGTGAAAACATCACTGCAACATTGAACCCTAGGCAGACACTACCTATTAGAGTGATGATTTTATATTCATCCATTGATTCGAAGCATTTTGCATTTACATTCAATTAATGCCCATTCACGTGCCTCTGCCTGTCAGATCAGCAACATCAATTGCCGCGGCTGCATATGACATCACCATTAAAGCTCCCTCCTTTTTGGCTTGCTGAATGCTTGCCTCATCGATCGGGCTGCCCATGAGCATTAGCTATTTTGGGTGAGGGCCTTGTACTTACCTGCACGTTGTCCGTTGTCCGTTAGCCGTTCCCGCCAAATCGGCTTGGCTGCCCATGGGCTGGTCTTTTCAATTGCAAATTTAATTCAATCATTGACTGTAATTTGGCGCACTCGACTAGGAGGTAGTAGGTAGGAGGCAGGGGCACTGCCGTCTGCATACTGCAGTCTGCCTTTTGCAGAGTCTGTAGTGCACATTTAACAGTTAAATGTTGCTGCGGCGTTTGCATTTAACACGCGCAAATTGCTGCTGCAACAACTCCCAGGCAGGCAGCAGAAGGCAAGGGAAAACCTCGGGACACAGCCACCATTAGAAATTCTAATTTTCGCAACAACAACTGCACCAGCACTGCAATCAGGGACACAGCGAAAAAACCTAAGTTTATTGGATAACCTTCAGTTTGAAATTACCTTCTTAAAGCCATGATGTTATATTGAATTATAGGTTTATTGTATTGGGCCAAAAAAGGTGATGAATACTTTTAGTTTCACTCAGTATAAAGACAAAAATCAAACTCAACTTTAGTCACTACTAAATCTTGAATATATGGACATATGAAGAACCTATCCCTCTATATAGAAAAGTGATTTTGTATTATCGATTTCTTGTGGTGCATCTTAGGAGTCACCCGCAATCGAACAAGCGGATTGCAGAAAAGAAGATGCAGATGAAGGTGGCAAATATGTAAGTCACGTTGCCCATTCCGAGAGTTGTTTTGGGTCGGGCTTTGTTTGGTGTTGCCATTGACAACAGCGTTGCAGCAGCAGCCGCAGCAGCAGCAGCAGCAGCGGCAGCCGCTGCAATGTTGTATGTTGCAGATGCCGCCGTAAACAATTGCGATAAAAAAGCGTGCGAATTTCTCACGAACATTTCGAGTATGGACCAGACCGAGTACTCAGCCTTAGGTTGGAGCCATCTAACCCAGCCACCTATATATTGCCATGGCCAATGCCAAAGACAGCGACTCGTCTCCATGTTCTGGCGACGGCGGTGTTTGTGCTTTGATTGCCCAAATCCAACATCTACAAGCAACTGGCAACCGGCAACCGCCAACATCCAACATCCAGCAACAGGGTTTCGGCCTCAACAAGTTTCGCCTTAAGTGGGCTGTGGGTCAAGCCATGGCCGGCATTTTTGTGTGGCACTAATGATTTTGGCATGGTACAATTGATTGATTGCCTGATTGAGTGCATTGAACCATGAACCTGGCGGCTCTCCTCGGCCAAAGGTCAATTGGTTTGTCGCTCTCGCCGGCCCTGCGACTGACTCTCCGTTGTCCGGTTGTGTGACAACTTTTCCCTGTTTTGCCTTCAATAACAACAAACAACACGAAACACCAAACAGAATCGACAGGGCTCAAAATTGAAAAGAAGAAGAGCTCACGTCGGGAAAATTGTCCAACAGTTGGGTTTATTATTTCGATTGCACATATAGAGAGATAGAGAGACAGCGAGATTCCTGGGCACGTAGCAGCACTTTGGTTTCGTCTGCAGCAACTTGCAGCATCAGCGGGCAGCAGGCGGCAGGCGGCAGGCAGCGGGCAGCAGGCAACTTGCAGCTTCTTCTCAGCGCAGCAGCACCACTTCTAATGATCCCAGCGAGGTCGTTCAGCCAGAGATCTGCAACTTTTTGCGAAGACTGCGACTGCGGCTGAGACAGAGTCTCCTGACTGCCTGCAATTCTTCTCTGCTTTTCTTTTTGTTTCTTTTCTCTTGTTTTTTATAGTATACCTTACCTTGCCTTGCCTTGCCTTGTCCATGCTTATTTTCTATTACTGCTTTTTCCACTTAAGGCCATTGCACTTTTTACGTGCATGCCATGGAGGGCCATTGCCGTTGCTGTTGCTGTTGCTGTTGCAGTTGCTGCAGTTTCAGTTGCAGTTGCAACTGGCTGCTGCCTGTTGCCTGCTGCCTGCTGGCTGTACGTGCAAAGGTTGTGAAAATGCTGAGACTGCTGGAGCTGTGTGCTTGTGGAAAAGCTGGCAACAAATTTTGCGTCATGCTTGCAAAAAATGAAATGGAGCGAAAAAATGCTTCAGCTGGACAAAGTCAAAGCAGCAGCAGCCGAGGAGGAGGTTGCTACTGGCACTGCTGGTGCTATTGCTATTGCTGTTGCTATTGCTATTGCTGGGGCTACCGGGGAAATATGGGACTTTTTAGGTTCGTTGACTCTGAACATTGTATTGGCATTGTTCTTCTCACTTTATTATTTGCTCTGCTGCAACAATTCGCGTGCAGTAGCCGCCAGAACAAACAGAACAGGCAGCGCCGTGGAAGAAGGCTCACCGCGCGGCAAACAAAGCGCAAATAATTCATAGCAGCCAGCAGAAGAGCTAAAAGCTACTGCTGCTGCTGCTGCTGCTGCCAAAAGAACAAAAAAATATAAATAAATAAGCAAAGGCAGTAGCTGCAGTCTCGGCAGACGGCAGGCACAAGACTGACCCTTTCATTAGACGCAGACTGTGGGCAAAAGTTTATGCATCCTGCGCGTTGATTTCCATTTAAACAGCGTTAGAGCAGCAGTAGCCGCAGCGGGGAAAACAAAAAGCACGCCAAACTGGCTTCCCTGAGATGCTAGATGCTATCCACTCTCGAAACGAAAAGGGAAAGAACCCATTAAAACAGCGACTGGAACTGTAGCAAATGCAGCATCTCGACTGCCTGCCTGCCTGCCTGCCTGCCACGCGGTAGGTTGCATTGTCACACGAGCGGGCAGGCCGCTTTGATTGGCTCTGACATCTTTGACCAGCAGGCCGGGAAAGGGCTTTTGAATCGTGGTTTCCGGATTTCGGAACTAATTATCTGTGCAGCAAACTGATAGGATCTCAAAGACTTTAGGGAAAATCAGTCAGAGCGTATAATACAATATTTTATTGTTAATCCCAACAACTGAGGGCGGCTGGCAATGAGTAAGATTTAGCATGGAACCCAGAAGCCTTTCCCAAGCGATTCGCCGCAGTTCGATCCGAACGCGAACCAGAACTGGGACGCAGGCTCTGGGCCGGGCACGTAATGTGGTCACTTGGTTCGTGCTCGCTGGGCGCGCTGGAAAGAAAGCACTTTCGGGTGCCGGGAAATCTGAAAAGCTGCCACTTGCATTACGGCGTCTGCGTGCAGCAATTAGTGGCAAATTGCATGGGAAAATTCCGTCGGGAAAGCTCGAGATGCACGAGAGTATGCAAAGATGTGCGCGGGCGAGCGCCCCAAGGCCTCCGGCAACGAAAGACTTAGGACACGAACTCGCTCGTAGACCCAACGCATTGACGGAATTTTTAACAGTAAACCGAGGCTGCCTCCTCCACTTGTTGTTGGCCAGTTAGTCGGTGGAAAATTTCAATAACGAATCACTATGATTACCATTTGGGCGGGGCCACTCTTTTTGACTGCAAAATTGGTCGATGCAAGATGGTCAGCAGTCTGGTGATGAACTCAGAGAATGTCCTGTAAAAATTAACAGCTCTTAGTTGTTAGGATAAATTATATTAAAATAACACATTTTTTGATCTTTTGTTTCCTATGTTCAAGGAAACTTGTACTGCAATTAATAATCAGTTCAAGAAATTCCAAGGATTTAACAAAACCATTCTAGGACACTATGTTCATCAGTTCTATGAACAAACAACAATTTAGGTATTCTAAAAATGTGTAATTAGATCAATACACTGTCTAGTTCATTGTAATTGTATAAATCATACCTTTAGCTCTCTGTAAACATCATTCTCACGCTCAAACCTATATACCCGCTGCAACCCAGGAGTAGAGGTATTTTCGAACGGTGGGCGACTTGTTCACTTCCTTGTTTTTGGTTGCGCGACCAAATACCAAAAAAAAAACATAAAAAATCGAAACCTTAACCTTAAACTTGCAATCAGGGGGCCTTCTGAGCTCCGCGCCCGTTTGCATTTGTAAATTTGTTGAAATTCCAAGGAGCACGGGCGACGGGATGGTCAAACAACGAAACAAGAGTTGCATGCATGCAGCGCATTTGACGTAATGGCTCCGAACAACAACAGCAGCGGCAGGAAAAACAACGCAAACAGCAACAATTGAGCTAAAGTTCATTACTCCACTTAAAGGAGCTTTGGCCACAGCTGCACAAAGTTGAACATTTCGCGACTCCCCGACACGAACGCAGAGGTCGCTGAGCCATCATCATCTCATCTTCTCCGTCTTTTCTAAGGTCTCCTCTGCTGCCTTCTTGAGGAATCTTCCAAGTTTTTTGCTGGGCTTTGTGTTTTCCTAGGAAGTGGCCGGGGATGGATGGATTGTGTGGACGGGCTGGGTTGACTTGACTGAAGTGGGCGGTCAAGGAAGTTGTCGGTTTTCGTAAATACTAAACATTTGCCAATATGCAAACGGGTTTCGTTGCGGCCAGGGTCCGAAATCCGTGCGCTTCTATTTCTATAGTTGGCCTTAAGGTTAAGGGGAAATGATTTCGAGGGAAGAAGATGTTGATCGGGGCGGCTGCAACCTGTGCACAAATAAATTGCCATGCCAGCGGCCCCCGTAATTGGCCGATGCCCGGCCGCTTTTGGGCAATTGTTATGAACATGTCAAAGTTAACGACTTTGACTGTCAGCTGGTCAAAGTGTTAAGTGGCCGGCCGCAGCACCACAACGAGGTGTTGGCTGTGGGCTGTTAGCCGTGCTATCTCCCCCAAAGAGTTTCTACCATCTGGCGAAGCGCATCTTTTGTGGGGGCCTTTTGTAAATAACAATTTATCTTCTTAATAGCATTAAATTGCGATCCTCAAAAGCATATGGGCACGACGCAGATAGGCACTGGAATGGTGTTTTCGACTTTGATATGCCCCAGGGACTGTGCCACTTAATCTCCAGATAGCCAGAAGTCGAGATAATTGAAAGCTTTGATGGCCAGGATTTGGCCAGAAAGTTGATTGAATTGTTGGGGCGATATCATCCAGTTGTCTTAAGGATCTTACTTTGTTTAGTCGATGGAAATATCTATTCTCATTTGGCGATATTTAAATGCGGTTGCATTAAACATGCAATTGCTACATCTTCATTATGAAATCAACAAACGTGCGGCATTTAATCAATGCAAGTGCTGAATATGATTTGCCCGATCGGGCCAACTAACCTTAGACACGTACTTAAGGAGTAAAACTAGTTGGCGTTGTTATTTGGCGCCTGGCACTGGTATTTAAATGGCATTACTATACATAATTCATTGTTTGATTTGCGGGTAATGTTTTGATTTGCGATTAGAATGCAAAGATGCTTATGACAAATGGCGTCATCGTGGCAAACGTGGCTGGCCGGAGTCCTCAATTAAATAAAATACGTACGGCCGGGCTCATGCGATAAAAAGTTGTCACAGTTTGGCTTGTGTCAAGCGCAGCTGCCCGCCCCCTTCAATTTTCATGTGTGCGGAACGAGACGGAACGGGGCGTGGCTGCTGCATCATGCTGGAAGCTTCGAGCTCCGCAGCTCCACAGCTCCGTGCCACAGCCCAAACCCAGAGCCCCATGCCGATTGTGAAGTGTGCAAAGCTTTCAAACACCTCTTTGTTGCTATTAATAGCAGCAAATATTATTAATGACTGGCCAGCCGCCAACTGTTCGCTATCTATCCGCAGTGCACTGTGGGCGTTGAGGTTGCAAGGGAACTCGGTAATTATATATTGTATTTTGTATATATTACCATATGGAAACCGTTGAAAACTGAAACTATTTTTAAGGTTTCGTTTTCCTTAAAATATTTGCAATGCCTCGACAAGTTGTTCCAAATAGGGTTATAAATTAGTACCCATTAAAAATAAAGCTAGTGAATATTTGCACAATTTTTTATATGCCAAGAGACACTCAGTGGAGGCACTTGCATTCCACAGTAGCCCCGGACAATTGAAATGCAAACTAGCTGCCGGTGTGTCCAACTGGTAGCAGCAGGTGCAATGTAACAAATCCCATGTGCTGGACGCGGGCCATGTGTGCACTATGAGCTCATCATCAGTGGCACGCACCCGGCGAACGAACGACCTTGGCGAGGGAGTGAGGGGGCGGTGCAGTGAGTGCAGTAAATGACACGCGTCCCCAGCTCCACGGATCGGCATATTAAATTGCAATTAGCAGATAATTACATTTAAGTGTTATTGCTCGGGCAGCGTGTGGAATCGCTCACCAAATCCACCAAAGCCAAAGCCACGATGATGGAAGGCCATTGTAACGAATTGGCCATCGTCTGTTTTCCGTTCCGATGCCGCCCTTTCGTTCATTTTCCTCGGTGTCCAAACAGCCCCCAAATGCATTCGATTCAGCACCCAGGGCCCTGGCCTGTGGGGCTGCCCACATGTCAAATTGATTTGTTGCGGCTTTTCCCCGTCCATGCACCCAATGAGCTGTGACAGGGAAAACCTTTTCAACTCAACCGATCTGTGCAACATAGCATTCGCAGATACCGAACGCATGTGAGCGGAAATTTGCAATTCGCCAAATCTGTATACGAAATTTATGGGACATGCTCGGTTTCCATATAGATCAGCTGAGCATTATTCTCGAAAGAGTCTTAATGAATTTGTCATTTGCAGCGCTTTAGAATTCATTACTTGGTCACAGTTTCCTAATTCAACTGCTCCAGTTAAACTGAAAGCTTGATATGAAAGCCCTGACAGTGTTTTCAGTTAAAAAACGCAATTTGTCAAATGTCGCGTGCAAGCTAAATACCCTGTGACTCAAATATCAAAAGGGATGGGTTCTACAAAAATTTCAAACAAAAATAAATTCAAAAATTTCATTATTTTATACTCACTTGTTATTTTGAATGATTTAATAGTTTGGTAAAACTTTAAGAAACCAAATACCCATACGGGGTACTTGAAGGTGCATCAAAGATTGTGTTTTTACTTGCTTGGGCAAAAAGTTGCGATTATCTCCGCTAAATTATCGCGACCCTGTTGTTCTTGCTTTCATTTGTCGGGCAAGTCTGAGCGACTGAGTTTTCCCATTTATACGGTTTTTCATTGTTAAAACTCGTCACCTTTCTCGCCACATCTGGCGGCACAACGGTGCCTTCTGTTGCACATCAGTGAACTTAGACAAATATTTTCCTTGCTAGAGGAAATTTGTAAGAAGCGCCATGAAATTGCCCTCAAGCTCAGAGAAAAACAGCAAACCATTACCTGTCTGCTTCGGCGGAGATTTATTTCCTATAAAAGTGTTTACAACATTTTTATGGCTGCGCCGCACTGCTGGGATCAATCAAATGACAGAGTAAATACAGCTAAAATCACCGAGCATAATAAAAAGTGCAAACAATTGTACATATAAACTGTATGGTCAAGCATGACATGGTCAAGCGCAAATTTCATGCATTGTTGCCCGATGGCCTTGGGAAAAATACTTTGCAAATAATATACGAGTATTGTTTTTGGCAAGTTAGCAAATGCAAATAATAGCCGGCAATATAAATATGTCATTGATATCCGTGTCACTTGCCGGGAGGTTAGAGCCCAAATGTTGTGTTTAAATGTTAAAGAAATTTGATAAATTCTGTATTGAGTCATCTGCCGATTCTGGCTCGTTTAATATTCCCCAAATTTGGCAGACTCAGGGTTCTTGATTCTATTTGTCAATTTGCTTGTCATACATATGTTAAAAAGGTGTAGCGTCCATTGATGGGATTTCCAATATGTATGCAAAATAAATCGCGTTTGGAGCGCTTTAAAAAGGCATTTATGTCCATTTAGCCATGTTAGCTTATACTTACTGTTGATGGCATTTTTAATTAGACACAATAGCTTTGGCAAACGTTGCCATTTGTCGCCTGGCGGTCGCAAACTCTAAAACTCCGACGTGCTAAGCAGCCTGGCTGGGTGCCCAAGACCCCCTCATTGGGCGGAAGGCCATCCAGTCGCGGTCCAGGGACTCGGGCAACTCCGTCCCCGCTTCATTAGCATCGACTTTAGCTTCATGAATTGGCGTTCCCATAAAAATTGATTGCCGCCAACAAAAGCATACACAACGCCAGGGCAATTCGCTCGGTATACGACCGCGAGCCGGCGATATATGGCCAGATATTTCATTATCATTATCGCATACAATGTATGGATGTTTTGGCATGCGAGAGATTACCGGGCGTGCTTTCTTGTCGACAGCATCGCAGCGGGAATAGAAACCGAATATCGCTTGGCTGATCTCATAAGCAAGTGTTTATCCATTAACGTCGATAATGTAAGCCAAGTGACGGGCTTCAGTTTGAATTTAGAATCTTTTTTTGGGAACTATTCTATTGATTGAGATGTTTTTCCCGTTTAGGGTAGACTATTGCTTAAAAACAATAAGACAAACAATGGAAATACTAAATATAGAAATACTAAATTCTTTAAATAAGAATCATTGTGGTTTGTCGAGCGTCTGGCAATTTATTTGATAAGTGCTTCTGAAACAGTTTGCATCTAGAATATTTTTTTTGGTAGCATTCCTTAAAAACAAATATATTTATGGTAAAATATTATGCATTACATCTGCATATTAGTACCAATAATGTTTTTAATGTAAGAATATTCTTAAATATGTTTATTTTTATTATCTAGAGTGGAGTTTTGTTTGAAACTTGCGAAACTTCAATTGCAGGCAATCCACCTCCGGTTAAAAGTTCGTTGTGCTCAATCCAAAATACTATTTTCGGCCATCCGAACATCACGTGCTGGCTGTCAGCCTTACGCAATTGAAATGCTATATATAATCGTACTGGCACAGAGATATAGGTATACAATGTAGAGCCGACTGGCTGATCGGGTGATTGACGGATCTGTGCTACACGATCCGATCGGATCAGTTAAGTCCACGCCCAGTGTCCGACTGGAAACAAAGCTGAGATCACTTGTAAAAGCTGGTGGGGAAACAGCGGCGAGCAAGCTTGCTAAACGGTCGAATGTGCGCGGAATATTGAGTCCGCAACGCGGTAGCGGACACAATTTTACGATGATTTAATGGTTCGGGATTGGGGCTGGGATTGGGACTAGAAACACGGCCTGCCCCGCCTGCCACTCCGACGCGTAACACGGGCAGGCGAGCGGTCTTGAGTCTTGAGCCTCCAGAAGTGGCACAGTTTCTCCTCGAAACCGCATCGCCCGGGGCACAAATCAAATCAATTCTAACTGGAGTGCTAAAGTGCCCTAGACAGGCAAACAAACAACATTATTCTGCGCTTCGATTTGGGCGAACAAATCCCCTCATGCGATAATCAAGAGACCAATTCAAAATGCCTCCATTGATGGCTTGTGGCTCTTAAAGAATTCTTTCCCATTGCGGTTTTTAATACCCTTTCCTGGGGGTACTCACTGATCTTTAATTCATACAGTCAAAAATTTATAATCCCTTATAAAACTAAATAGATTATACTAACAGATTTGACGTTGCAGATTGGCGTAGATCTGTACAATTTTCTGGGCCATAATATTTAATTCCCCAGTAAGGTATTCAAGTTCGACCTGCTTTCGCTTCTTAACGTTTCTTTTTTACCCATTTTGGCACTTGGCTCATGGCTTATGAATAATGATTCATAACTGAGGCCCGCTCCCTGTCGGCCTGTTGTTCGATTCGATTCTCGAATTCAATGTACATGTCGTTGCTATCTTGTTCTTACAAATCGCGTGCTGATCGAACACTTGCCGGCCCCTTCCCGCTTCGATTCCTCAGGTAGGTGTACCCTGCCCTGCACACCGCCCGTGACTTTGTTCCTGCTTTGCCTTGTGTGTTTGACAAGAGCGCTACACACGATTTTAATGATTCCCTGCGGTCTGTGGCAGCGCAGCCCCAATAAGAATTATGACTTTTTCAATGTGATTTCATTAATTCTCGGCCGCCCCCCGCAACTCGCTGGCTGTCTCTTCCTGCGTGGACTGAATCTCCGCCGTTGGTGTTGATGGCGACTTTTACCGGCACTATCCGCCCCTGGCCATCGGCAGTTGGTTTTTCTAATTTTGGCTTAGCTCTGGTTGTGGCTTTGCTTTGGTTTTTATTTTGAATGTGTAAGCGTGTGCCAGTTCCTTGAACTCAGGTAACTTAATTAACTTTCAATCGCCGCAATGTTCTCGAAAACCAGTACTTGATGGCGCTCTCCTCTGAAGGGTCATTGCATAATGGAAGCAGTGATTGTTTTAGCGGCAAAAATATTTATTTACGAGTACCTAAACATAAGTTCCAAAAAAGAAACGCTTTCTTAAAAACGAGATACCATGTATATATTTTCACCAGGCATTGAAATTAGCAAAGACCGTATCATTATTATTTACTGCCAGATTTATAAAATTTGGTACATGTCTAGATATTATAATTTCTAGCTCTAAGGAAAA
>JAJJHQ010004201.1:160398-193136 GCA_021223825.1 Drosophila ironensis | reverse complement strand
AACACACTTAAATAAAGAGAATTATGTCTCTAACTGTTGCCATTTCGGAAAACGACGTGATTACACATACAGACGGACAGATAGACAGAAGGTCATGGCTCGGCTGTTGATGTTGATAAAAAAATATGTAAAAAGAATGAATACATTCCAGTTCCAAAATTAAGGTAAATTAGGGTATCACAGAGTTAAATGTTTCACTATCTTTATAATTACATAACGGTTGTATTTGGTTTTATAAAACACTAAAAGATCCCCAATTTTTCAATCCGATTAAACCTAACAAGCAATTGCAAATGTACATGTGACTATAAGCAAATCCGTGTTAGTCAATCTGCTTGATCCAGTTTGGATTTGTGCCAGATTTGGTATGATAACCGCAGCTTCTGTTGCGAAATTCCAGAAGCCAGTGAGTGGCATTTGAATGCCAGAAGAGCAGTGCAGTGGCTGCCAAACTGTGCCGCCGATTGGTGATCTCATTGTTGGCCAAAAGAAGCAGGCGTGCAGAATTCCGCCGGCAATTTGACTTCTTCTGCGACTTCCCCTGAAAGGAAATACACGGATTTAAGTGAGTGAGTAGCGCTGGCTTTGTTTGGCCCGGCATCGCTTTGTTCTAATTGCGCTTGACTGATTTTAATAGCCGTCTTGTGTTCGACCACGCCGGCTATAGGTTATTAATCAAAGAGGCAACGCGAATCTTCCCCTTTATTGTATTATAATTGCCTGGAATCACGGCCATATATGGCATGATGTCACTCCATCGAGCCGGGTAATTTGTCACTCGCCAAGAAACAAGCAAATCAATGCCAATGACCACAATCCGTCCAAACACCTACTCATCTTCGGGGCGGCAGAATCGCGGCATCTTCGTGCCCATCTCCATCTCCATTTCCATTGCCATTTCTATCGCAGGCCATAGGGACAACGAGGTCCATAAACTGTGCGCTTGTTTGTTGGTTTTTAATTGGCAGCGCCATAATCTATCATTAATTTTGCCATAAATTGTTTGCCATCAGTGCGAGGGCTGCCGGTCCGGTTGCCTTTGCCTCCGTCGGATGCGCGAGCGCGCGCGATCGTTTTATTTATTTTTATTTTTCTATAAAGCGTTCGTTTTTATCTGCGTTTGCAAGATTTATGCGCGCGGCTATAAAATAATATGCTGCCATGGCAACGCCGGGGCGCAGACGATTCTCAGACACACTGAGTGGTGGGCTGGCAGGTTGCCAGGCCGGGGCGCGGTGCTCCTTGGCCGCATCCTTTGGGCCAATGCCAACTATTTAGCCGGTCTAAAAATAGCGGTCGGGCTGTGCCGCAGCAATTGCAATCACTCAGTTTGTTGCTTAAGTCTTTTGTTTTATTTCTGTTTGCATTTTTCAGTGTCAGTCCGGGGGGATGCCGGCCTGGATAGATGGATGGATGGCTGGATGGTTGGCTGGGGAGGGAGGCCGTTCCATCGGCTGGGGATCGCCTCCTCAACGAAAGTGAGTTATGCAGTCAGCAGTTCATAGAAAATATCTCCCTGGCCAGTTTCCCTTTTTTTTCGATCCATCAACCAGAAAACCTAAATATACATTTCAAAGCAATTTGTGGAATTTCACTTAGTATCATGAGATGTGGTTCACACTCACATGGATTACCAGGCAAAGGAATTGTATGAAACCTGATAGAGATATACCCCGCATTATTTCTCCACATTTGAGAGGATGCTTTGGTCGATTCCTGTTGGCCAAATGGCTTTCACTGGACCGCCTGGCCATCAAACGCGGAAGACCAGCAGTCTGACGGGGATTTCAATAAAACAACGCCAATGGCCTAAACGGGGCATTGGGTATTCATGACTGACATGGACACGGACTTGCTGCACCACCGAACCACTCTGCCCGCAACCATTCACATACACATTTTGTAATAAAATTAATGACACGTCATTACCTTAATATTGTTGTTACAATGTGAGCCTGAGCCTGAGCCAGAGCCGGGCCAAGTACCCTTGCACTCGCACTCGCACTCGCGTCGTGCTGGCGCGGAGGAACTTGGCCAACTGGAAACCGGGAATTGAGCACTAAGTATTGGCCAACTGGACCTGGCCCTCGTGGAGATGCAGCGCGAACCGTTACGGCCATGACGGGAAACATCGCGCCAGAGAGCTGGAGGGTGAAAAAATTTCTTCATTCTTTTGGGCCAGCACCCGTCATTAGTTCTAAAGCATTTAGCGTTTAAATTGATAAACAACATTTACATGCAAATTGCGGTAATTTAACGATAAAATCTCCCCAAATGGCCGAGGGGGGAGCGCAAAACGGTTCTCAGGCCTGCTAATGAGCCTGCACTTATATAGAGCCCCCCATCCGTCGGTGCATAACCAGGGGGCGTGGCCACCATCATGGTAATTGAATATTAGCCCAAAAGAATCCGCTACCCAGGGCACACCGATTCCGATCGCAGTTTGACAGATTCGCGGGGTCAGTGCAGGATTAATGCAGGACCGGCACGCCAAGATGTCGCTGTGATGTGGAATTTTAAATGCCAATAGTGGCTTCTCTCATTGATGCCCTGGAATTCGCGTAATTGGCCCTAGAACCTACGATCCAGGGCCAAAGCAACCGCCGGAATGCGCCTTTGTGACAGCCAGATAAACGTTAATTGATGGTGCGTGATGTGCAGGCCGGAGTCAAGTTAAGAACAGGGATTTCCAAAGGCTGGCTAGCAGAAGATCACAACAAACCCCTCGGCCCTCGGCCCTCGCCCACTCATTGGCTCAGCGGGCGGGACTGGAAAAAGAAAAGCTCTCCAGGCACTTCCTGGTTCTTTTTGAACTTTTCCAAACACACGTAAAATTGCACAATTGCAATGCGCATTTGGTTATGCAAATTGCATGCATTTTTCCCGCAGACGATGCGCAAAATATTAAAATCTTTTTATGACTTAATAAAACATTTTTTATTAAATTCGAACAGCAGCCGGCGAGCGGTCATTTCGAATGCAAATCGCATGCAGCCCGCCGAGTCCAGTGGAGATGGCCGCATGCCCCGCGGCCACAGACTCACAGCACAGACTTGGCTTTTAGAATTTGAAATATCTTTGAATTGCAACTGCCAATCGTGCATGAAGGCGAACTGCGAGTTACGGATACAACTACCAGGAGCAAAGCAAAGCAAAAGTAAATGTTTAAAACATAGCGCCGTGCACTTTTCTCTCAAGGCAAGCGTATAATTTAATTTTAAATTTTAAAATAAATAAAAGAGATAGTCGAGCCGCGATTCCCCTTTTTGTAGATTCTGATCACGTTCGGCAAAAAAACTCTTGCTGCAATTAATCCCGAAATTCAAATTTCCTGATCGATAATAACGGATGCGCCGGCCCAAGGCTGAAATTTTAATTTCCTCGCTGGTCACCCTTTTGCACAAAACCCATATGCCCCGAAAATCACAATTTCGCGATGCTTTACAGGGGCACAGGCCACATAAATTCGCAACGATTGCTCGCCTGCTGCCTGCTGCCTGTTGCTGCTTTCATTTCAACAGGAAGAGTGCTCCAGAATCAAGTCCCTTTTGGAGTCAATCCGCAGTGATCCCGCTGAGCGATTCACTGATTCTGGATTCGCATAAATCTAAAGCGGGACGTGGACGCGGATCTGGGGAGTCCAGAACGACATGTGCGTGTGACGGAGCCACCAGCGCGAAGGCGATTGCGTGTTGGCAGCTAACCAAAGTCTTACAAAAAGTCGAGATGCTGTCCTTAACTGAAAACATATATAAGGCGTGGCATCCGCGAGAAATTCAGCGGGTTTCGTGGCATTTCCGTCTAATTAGACGAAATGCCAAAGATGCTCAATTGGCGCCTAAGTGTTTGCGACCAAATCGAGCGGGTTGCTCGGATTCGAATCGAATGGCATCGCCGTTCTAATGTGATCTGGCCCGGATTGGGCATTGTAAACCAGATTCAGCAATTTGTTGCCACTCGGCCTTAAATGGACGCTGGCTAACGGTTTCGTTCGGCTTGGTCGGCCCGGCCAACTGTGATTTTCATTTCAATTGAGTTATCTTCCCGGCGGCTGCGGCTCCGGCGACTAATTTGCAGTTGGCGTTAATGAACAAAGCGGCCCGGCCACCCACTCGGCCATAAAACAAGCTGCCCTGACACTGCAGTGGCAGGGGACGTGGTTTCTTTTTGGCCATCTGGCTAATATATATGTAACGGCTAACTGTTCACGAAGCGACAATATATCTAGGTATGGTATTATCGGGGCCACAAAAAACGGGCCAAGGGGGGTTGCGAATTTTGGGTACCTTGTCTCCGCCAGAATTTCCACAGAAAACTTCAATAAATATTCAGAAATTCTGGTATTTATGGCTAAAATCTAAATGCTTTTATGCGAAAACATAGAAACATTCTGGGCCACAGCCGCGGGAAAACACCATTAGAATCTCTTTTGAATTATACACCTGAAAGCAATTTTGAATTCTTCACACTGCTCCGGAGTTTCAGGCTTGGCCAGGGTTCATTATACCCAAGTTGTCCTAAGGATATCGGGTACCAAGGCAGCCGCCGGCCGCCTGCGATGGCAGCAACTGTTGTTTATTTACTGGGACGCCGGATCATCGGAGGCGGAGGCGGAGGAGGCCATCCACTCCCATCCCATTCCCGTGCATGTGCAGGCAGATAAAATCATTGACGACTCGCAGCCGCGTATCCGTATCACGATCGCCCGGCAATGCGCTCGCAATATGAATCGTGCAGAGAAAATAAATCGGGGGAGTATGTCAAGATGAAATGAAATACGAGGAAAGTTTCTCTGATATTAAGCCAATATTAAATTATTTATATCTGAGGTTAAACCCGCTACGTGACTACTTCGTCAGTTTTCATAAAATTTCAAAAGTTAATATATAGAAGACATTGAAAACTGATCTCTGGGCATTCCGATATAGATTTTCACTCTGCATTTAAGTNAATATTGAACAATGTATTAAAACTAAGTATAAATATAGTATTAGAGTTGCAAGATATAATAAATTCTAATCTGTAATCCCCAAAAAATCAAGTGCAAAAGTATACAATAAGAATATACGAGGATATAGTATAATAAAGTCTTAGGGCATCTGTGATATGATTTATAAGTATGCATACAATTTGTTTTATTTTAGACAGAAAAACGATTGATTAGTTTGGTTTATTACATCCGCTATGACATATGTATGTGATCATTGTTATGATCCATTAATATTTGGGAAATCAAAAGAGCTGAAGGTTGGGATTGATCCGAGTTCTATGCTTTTTGCAGTGCAGTTCAGTGCACTTGACGGCCTCAACGGCTTCACAGCTGCGGGATCGGCTGTAAGCTGTAAGCTGGGAGCCGTGGTGGCGGTGGCCTCCTCGGCCTGTCCACACATTGCACTAATTATGTGGCTGGCGAGGAATCTAGCGGTTCTGGTGTAATTCTTGTTCGCTTTTTCGTTGCCAGCCATTTCCGTGGGCGATGTGTGCGGGGAGATTCGTCGGTTGCATATTTTTCGGGATGCCCCGAGAGGAGCAGCTGCGTGATCCAGTGCCAGCGGACGGGCGACGGAGGATGCGGAGTGGAGTGGAGATCATCGCGGCCATAAATTAGAAGTATGTCATTTGGTTGCTACCGCGGGAGAGAGATCCAGAATCGGCATTCGGCTATAATTTCATGCCCAACTCTGGCGGGGAGAAGCCGGCGACCCACTCCCTGGATATCCAATTTCGTAATAAAGCATAACGAATTATATGCACTCGACTTGCTTTATTTCAACTGACTGGATGGCTTTCTGGCAGCGGTTGGTTGGTTGGCTGCTCTGTTGCTGTTTGGCCAGTTAACGGTTTTGGCCGGTTGCCTGTTTGCCTGTTTGCCGTTTGCCCGTTTGGGATTTTAGCCGGGCCAACAGAAATTGCATGCTGCAGCAAACAATCTTGGCTCTTGCTCGTTTTTCCTTTGCATTTTATGCATTTCTGCGGCGACCAGCCAGCCCAGGAACTCTCATCGAATATGCGATTTATGCGGCAATTTGTAAACGAAAATGGCTCTTGCCAAGAATTATTATTGTCCATCATGAGAGGGGAGAGCTAAGGAGCTAAGCCGCAATAAGGCAGCGGGCAGCCGAAACAGGGCTGCCAGAAGAGGCTTTTAGCGGCATTTAGCGAATATTACGAATTTATACGCCACTGCATACCATAAAAACCAAACTATTTCCCATCCCGTCGCTCCCTCTCCCCCTAGATTCGATAGATTTCTGGATGGTTGGACTCACAACAAGAGCTGAACAAACTATGGTAATAACGCTGCATGGCCAGGGAATTCCTAAAGGAAATTGGTAATTGAAGGGGAAATGTTTATGCAAGAATGCAAGAGACACATTCAAAACCCAAGTTCCAACCGTAGGGGTCGAAATCGAATACAAATTTATTGGATTAAGAAGTTGTATACAACATCTTTACGGGCTCATAACTTGGCCAAAACGCATCGAATAGGAAAAACGCAAACGGCGATCGATAGATGATATCTCCAACAGTTTTCCAAAGTTACATTACAGGAGTTGCGTTGTCCGAGATACACCCGAAAAACCTAGAAAATTATGCCACACTTTGCGAGCTTCCCAAATCGCCAACAGGCATGACAGAGCCAAAATTTCTTTACCGATTAACAGATATTTCTTCCACAAATCATCAAGGTATAAATCTTTGACATGGGATGAGAATTGACTGACTTACTTAGTTTCAACATTTCGAGCTGCAACGAATTTTGATAATGATTCTTTTAAATGATCACAAATTTAATGATACAATTGAAACGCCTCAAGTGGGAACGCTTGTACATAGCTGAGAGTTCCGGTAAAGGCTTATCCGTAGGGACCAAAAAAGTTACTTTTCCCACCCGGGTTTCCCAGTGGACCTAGTCCTGGGCCTCTGCTGGCCCTGTTTCTGATCAAAACTACTTAGCCCTGCTGCCAAAGCAAACATAACTTAGATTTCGCAACAAAACCTGGAAACGGCAGCAACAAAGAAGGCATCCTCAGGGCGTCGTGTGCCGCGGCCGCTGTTTTGAGGGCTCAAGCGGCAAAAAACGCATAAAATTCGCAAAATGGGAAGCCTTGAACTTGACCCGGCACCGCAATAACAATAACACGAAACGCAGCACAGAGGCTTTGTGCAATGGGGGCCTAAGTTGAGCTGCAAACTGAAATCGAATCGACTGGGGCTGACATTGACGCCCTGGCTCCTTTTTTTAGGTCTGTGAGCAGCCAGTCGGCCGTGTAAGAGGTTCAAGTTGAAGAGCAAAGAGCTGGCGCAGCATGCGGGAGGGGTCGGTCGGTGGCTCAACGCCCGGCCGGTCAGAGGCAAAAACCACCGGGAAAAATATGAAAAAAAATTAAACCTTTTGACACAAGCGACGCTTGGACGAGCAGAAAACGAAGCAAGTTGATGGCGGGCTGGCGGGATGGTGGGGCTGTGGATGCTGCCAATTACTTGTTGTAAGCCATCAACATCAGGCGATTTGGCCAGGTAAGAAGCCACCAGAACTCGTTGGCGGCTGCGGCTGCGGCGGCGGTGTCGGTGGTGTTGATAGCCATCTTCTTCAGCTTAATTTAGCATGTCTGCGCGGCTCAACACTTTTCACAGGCCGGGCATTGCCCATTACCTACTCCATTGGTTTCCCGGCAATGGCCAAGACCCCGGCCAAGTGCAAGTTCCATTCGCGTCGACGGACGTGCCCATTTGGCAACTTGATAATCTCTTTCTTAAGCGCTGCTGCAGCGCCAATCACTCAGGGATCCGGGATCCAGGTTAGGCCAGGGACCGCATAGACCATATTCCACTCTACTACTCGTATATGTGATGCCAGCCCAGCCGGCCGGCCCATTCCTCATCATCAAACGTGAGCGCTGTGTTCCTCTTTTCTGTAATTGTCTTAAATCAATCACAGAAAAGTGTTATTATGACAGCGTTATTAATCGTGACAGCGCACTCTGCAAATTGCCATTGCGACCATCGGACCTCGAACTTCGTCGGTCAGTTGGCTACAACAAAAGGCACTCCACAGCCTCCCATTCCACTCGACTCCACTCCACTCGACTCGGAGTCATTCCTAATGATTTGAACTTGGACCGACATTAGTGCAATAATGCAGGGATTGGGACCCACCTCCGGAGGGCACCACCTCCTCGGCCTTCCACCACATGCGGCCCACGCGGCCAGTGCCATTAAATGCAAATTATTTTCCATTTCTGTGCCAATTGGTGTGCTACTTTTCCATCGGCTTTCATCCCAGCCATGTCCCGAGCTCTGTTCCCGGGCTGGTTCTGTTCCGATCCGTTCCTGTTCGTGCGCATCATCAAAAGCAAATCATCAGCCAAAATAGAAATGCCATTGCCATTCCGATCCACGTACACGCCGCTACGCTCCTCCAGACGAAAGAAATTTCATCGCAGTTTTATTGATTTTTCATGTTTTACAATTGGTAGTGTGGCAGCCACAGTGGGCCCATAAGGCAAAGATGTTGGCTAAATAGAGGAGGAAGACAGGCTATATCCAACTTAACTTTCTTCTTAAAATTGACAAAACTATAACTTGCTAATTTAATCAAAGATTATATTAAGTATTTGCATTCAATGAAAAGTTTAGCCCAAAAATTAAGATACCTTGACACTTATAAGCAAAAATACAAACTTATCATTATAAATGTATCCCAATACTCGACCAGGTCCACTGTCCGTCATAATTGCTGTTCTGGCCGTTCTGTTCTGTGCATCTGATTAGAATTACCTGAGCCAAGAAAAGAGAACTGGCTGGAAGGAAATGTGATTGCGGCTGGCAGGAAATTGAGGTCAGTGTTATGATTGTTTTGCGGATGAGTTTTCTGGCTTTGTTTCTCCGCCATATTTCTGCAATTTGCGCCAAATTGGGTACCCCTTTCAGGTTTGAAAGCTAGATGGGCTTTCGATTTAGGGTTACCCGGCCACTCAACCCGCAATGTTCATTGACACTTGCCACTCCACCGGCCGACTGACTGATCAGGCAGGCAAACAACCAACGGTGGCTCATTAGATGTGGCCCAGGGGTGTGGAGGAGCGGCTTTTATTTTTATTTGATGCTTAACACTTGCTGCCAAGCGTGCGAGCCTGAAAAATGTGTTGGGGGCGTGGCAGTGGCCCGGCCAGGCGCTTAAGCTTTCGGTTCGCGCCTCTTCACGGAGAAGTTGACAGCAAAAATATTTTCTAACCGCCATCTCGAGGCTTTCCAACCCGGACTCCGCCAGTCGAAGCCCAGAAGTCGAAGTGTGTTCCTTTTGCGTGAGTTGATTTATTATTTGCGTGTGTTATTTGGCTCACACACGCCCCGGCCGTAGATCATGCCGCAGCTGCAGTTGCATCCACCTGAAGGGGCCCAGACACTGCAGTTGACAGTTCATTTGCGTATGTGATTTGCTGGCAGGAGGGACTGCGATCCCCGAGGGGCACTCGCAAAGAAAGGCTTGCATACGCAATTTATGACTGGCACTCGGAGACCGCCACAAGCGCGGCAACTACTAGTACATCTGCAGCCGCTTTTCTTGCTTTTCTAATTAGCATTTACAAATGGCTGCCGTTGGAGGGCCCTTCGGTGGCTTTTGGTGGATCATTAGGAGCTCGAGTGCTGACAGCGGGCAAGCCAAGTTGCTAATCAGTCCCTGAATGGCATTTGAAGGCCCAGAGGCTTATCCGAATGTTTTCAGGAGCACAAGGCTTTGAGTTAGCTACCAAGATATCATTTTTCGATTAAATATATTAAATGGGATTAACTGAAACACACATTTTCGTAAGCTGTCTAGTAAACTGGTTCCCCAGGGCTATTTATTGATGCCATTTCCTTCTGGCAAACATTTCCCAAAGGGCTTAAGCTCTTGATTGATCCCTATTCGAATCATTATACAGGCAGCGAAGTAAAAGGCAAGCCATTTGCCCAATTGAGCCATTAAATGTCTTGGGCCACTCAGCCGCAAATTAACCAATCACTTAGCATTCAAATGCCAGAGCAGAGCACACGTGTGCCCAGGACTTTTGCATAAACAGAGGGTGTAGGGCTCCAGCGCTGTCATCTCCGGCGACTCAGAGTCGCCAGCATCTAATCAGCGTCTTGGAAGCGGCGCCTCCTCCCATCCTCCTCCTTAGGATTCGAGTGAATGTGCCCGCAAGTTTTAATGGCTTATGGATCGGCTCGACACTGTTCTCCGATCAAGAATCCACTTGCCACTTTGGCTGGCAATCGTCCAAAACTGAGACGACACTTAAACAGTCAAATGACCGATGAGCAGCGGCAGCTGCCAGTGGAAAAAGCGTCACACAGGCTATATACAACTGGTTTTCTAAGCTGGATCATGGGATGGATCTATGGGGCTTGCGGGCCATTTAATATTCGGTCATGAATTTGCAGTTATGTGTGAACGAGCGGTGGCCGGGGGGCGATTGGTAATTGGTTGACTGCACTCGGTTTGATCTGCCAGCCGGGGAACTGAAAGTGTGTCAATGGCTTAATTGGCTGCCTCTGTCTCTGGTGGGTGTTCGTCAATCATTTCGCACAGCAGAGCCACAGTTACCGCAAGCGCATTTCACCTGCCACAACGGCAAAGTCGAGCACAACTGTACCCCAAAATAAGAAGAATGGATTCACCCAAAAATTAGAACCCCATAAAGCCCAGGGCATCTCTGAAAACTGAGTGTAAATGGGTTAAGTGCAGGACTTTGAGATGTTGCTAGGTAGTAAATATTCAAGGCCTATAATAAGTAGTTATCAAAAATTGTTGGAGGGATGAGATCTTGTTAATTTCCATAGAATATTTCACTGTTAAATTATCCCAATTCTCTATTAAGTTTTCTGTAAACATGCCTTAATAAACACCCAAAGAATTTTATATGTTCTCAAACTTCTGCCAAATGATGTATAGTTTATTAAACTTTAACCCAGAACAAGTAAGTTCTAGCTTGAACTTCCGGAGCTTGAAATCTGTTCTTCTCCTTGCCAAGGTCCCAATACTTTTTGTCAAGTGTAATCAGGAACCAGGGCCATCATCAATCTGTCTGTCTCTTTGTTTAGGCCAGAGTGCTATTCCGGACGAAGGCCTTGTGGCAGCTTAGCCAGTGCAAACCCTTCATTAAAGCTACTTAAACTGCGGCTACCTAGGAAGGGGTTGTCCAGACAACCACGACAACGACGACGATTCATCTTTAATTGGCAACCGACATGCAACAGTTTCATTTTTCAATGTTAACTGTAAAAACAAACACGTTATCCCCAACCGGCCGTTGTAAAACAAATCAATTTGGGATACGAAAAGGACCACACCAGCCTCACAGCCCGGCCAGGCCGGCCGGGACCTTACCTGGAATTCAATTAAGCCGCCCCAAATGGATCCTGCGTCGCAGTGGTGCGTGAATCGATGCCAGCCCCCTAGCACTGGCCGCATCCCAGCAGTGTAACTGCAGACCCATAATTAAAAAATTTTAGCTCTGGTTGAAATTAATTTTGAATATAGTATGCTATACACTACCTCGGCCATCTCTGCGCTGACGCGGGCACTTGACTTGGACATGGAAGAGGCTTTTGAAGACAAGCCGCCGCGCAAATTGCCTAGCCGGGGCATCAACTGGGGCCATGGGAACAGAACAGAACCGAGCCGAGTGCCAAGCCATCCCCATACCCATGCCCATTCCCATTCCCATATCCATCCCCATCCCCGTCCAGTGCCAGAGATCCGCAGATGAGATGAGTTGCTGGCCTGACGCGCGGATTAAGTTGAGCATTCAAATTGAAACTGACATCTTGGCCAAGGCCTGCCCGCTGCCACGCTGCCACACTGCCACATTGCCGGCATCCACTTCACACCGCCAGTCGCTTGTCAACGCACCTCGCACCGCTCGTCAACCTGAAGCGACCAGATCCTGCCACTTGGATGGCCATAAAGAACACAACACGAAATGTAGTGAGAATATGCGCAGCCCTGGAAATTAGTTACATTGTCTGGGCCAATAAAAATAGTGCCAAAGTCGTAAAGCTTGCGCTGCGTTTTAGGGCCGCGCCGAGATCTTTAATTCCATTCGCTCGGCTCGTCCTGTGTGCCCATTTGCAATGCCAAATCCATAATTAAATGAGCATAAAAAAAAAGAAGCAAAGAAGTGCGAGGGCCCCGGTGGTTGCGAAAATATTTGCAAACGGCGCTAATTCAATTAGACAAAGGCAACACTCAGCCGGTGCAAATGAGAGTCAAGTGCTGTTTGTTGTTTTGTGGCTTCTGTTTGGTTTTGTGTGTGCTGCGCGCTGCATTTGACTAATTGCCACAAACGGAGGAAATGTGCGGAGGTGTTGGCAAGTGGGCTGGCAGGAGGAAGTGGTCCGCTGGTGGTTATGCAACCAGGTCAACAGTGGCACGATTTGCCAAGCTCTGGCTATGATGAACAACACCTTGTCCGGCCGAACGCCCAAACAATCCATCAACTGCCTGCGCTTGAGAGCTTCGAAAATAAGTAGCAGTTACTTACCACGCTGGGGCAGTGTTTGCAGAGTTAGAGTGTTGCCCTGAATTGGGAAATTCCAGCGAGAATTACGATGGGAGCGTTTAATTTTTAAAAATTACCCTTTTCCGACTCGGGCGCGATTATCTGTTCTTTGGTGGTAGCAGGTATTGCTTTGTGGTCAAGCGAATGTCTCACTATTCCATTTTTCTTCAAGATGATCTCATAGCGTGCGGTTTGAATGCGAGAATCGTAAATAAAATACAAACATTGTTGAATCAAAGACTTCATTGAGTTGGTAAATAATTTATTTATTAAGAATGATGGATCAAAAAAATGTATTTAAATATTTATGATAAACCTATTCTAATTTTAAGCACCATACATCATTGCAAAGCTTAAGCACTATTGCTATTGCTAAGTTTAAGCACTATAGACCATTTTAATGTATATATCCTTCTAATTTTGTTATGTTTTCTCTTTCAAATATGTTTTTCTATTCAAAATCTAGAATGATGTATCTAAAAATAACACATAATTATAATATCACAGCCAATGGCTTGGTTTAGGGTCATAGACCCTTTTAATTTATTTATGTTTTCTATTTCAAATAAATAGTTTATTCTATTCAAAATTATTATGATGGACCGAAAAATATAGTTCAGTTTAAAAACTATACATAGATCTTTATACAGATCCTTATCATTTATTTATTTTACTCTTTCAAATGGTATATACTATTTAAAACCAAAAATAATGGTTCTTAGAAAGATATATACCTATGATTGCTTATCATAAACCTATTGCTAATATTAGGCACTATAGATTATTAATAAATATGTATAATATATAATATAATATAAATAATATATTTGTATATCACTTTGAAATGATTTATTCTATTGAAATTCAAGAAAGATGGTTCTAAAATACGTTTGTTAGTTATTATCATAAACCTATTCCAAAGTTTCATCACTATGGATCCTAATTTACTATATTAAATGACTCATGATTGTTGTAAATAATAGACAAACTAATGACTTCACAGCTATGCACAATGTTAACACTTTTTTATTATTATTTCTTATTTATCGTTTCTACAGGTCGAGAATTAATCATGTAATGACAAATCAAATTTCCCAAATTATTTATATTTGGTGATCACCCGCTGCTAGTGCTCGCAGCTCGTTAAAAAGTCAAATAAAATCCGCTAGCCTGAGTCATATGCGTTGGGGACCCGAAACCGCAACACGCTGCAGTTGTTTCTTTCACTTGACTTTTCCGCTGCAGCGCTGCCGTCTAATGCAATCAAACGGAGTGTCAGTCAGGTGTGATGTCATGGCAACGCTAAGCTGTCAAATACCGCGAATGAAACCGAATGCCGAAACCGAAATTCGCCAAAGCCAATCAATCCGAAAGCAGATGGTTATTTATGTTGGCCGGCTTGGCGGCGGCAGCCAAAGAGGCGGACGGACGGGACACCCACGTAGGCGTTGATTTTAAGCTGATTTCAAAGCCAGACAAATGTGCGGCTTAGCGTAAGAACCGATTTTTGCACGCCCAGCAACTTAAGGCGAAATTCAATATGATTCGTATTTTTCCCTTGGCTTTGGCTTTTTGCTTTTTGCTCAATTTTCTACCGATATTTTCTGTTGCGTCAGCGCGCGCACAAATTCAAGTTCGTTGCCTAAGTCTTTCGTTTCTTCTTTTCGCGGTCCCCGAAACCCACCACGCGAGAGCGCCCAAGAGACCCGCTCGCTGCCTCTTGGAACGGAATTGTCAAAACAATGACGTCACGGCCGTAAACAACTCTCGAGAAAACCAAAACAAACCGAAAAGCCGGCACGTGATTGCGGAGAAAAACGAGTTTTTTCGTTTTTTTGGCGCGAGAGCCACTGGAAGCGATTTGTTTACCAGCGAGAGCCGATCGCTCCGGCCGCTCAGCCTGGAAAACGTGCTTTGGCGGCCGCCTCTGCAATTTGTGCATTTGGTCAAGTTCAAGTGTGGTGGCGGTGCCACCTGTGGTGGGTTTCCGCTCGCCGGTTTGGGCCAAAACGCTCCGTACCACGGGTCGCACTTATAATCTCTTGCGGGCAGCGCGCGCGCCTCAGTCTGGCTGCTAACTTCAACGGGTTGTGATCGCCCCGATTCTGAGGCTTTTTGTGTGGATCCGTAAGTGCGCTTACGTCGCCGTCGCCGTCGCCGCCACTCGTTCGTTGACCGTCCGCTTACGTCAGCGTTACGTTTTGGGGAGCAGCGCTGGGGCAGCGAGTGGCCAACTTGCCGCATTCCGAGTCGCGCGCACTAACCAGACCAGTCAAGTCGTCTGCGCGGATGCTGCTGCTGCAAAAACCAAAAGCCAACTTAAAGACGCGAGAAAATTAAAGGAAAATCTGGTCGCTGGAGCCAGAAATTGATTTCCCCAGTGTGCGCGGTCGCTTCAAGTTTTCCATAATTACAATAATTAAACAGTGGAATATCAATTAAAAGCATTTTTATTGCATATCCGTTGGTGGTGAAGTGAATATTGTTTAGCATTGCAAGCTTTAATGTTTAGACATTTATTGATACAAGCAATTACGAGTGACATGTTAATCAGTTGGTTAAAAATAAAACTGATCTAATTCAAGAAAAATCTTTGATTAGAGATTTTATTTCGGAAAAAAACTGCAAATAAATAATTTTAATGGAAGAGAAATTTACCTTAAACCTCAAATCAACATTTATTAATAAAAAAAACATTCTTGGCCTTAAAAACTTTACAAATAAATCATAAAATAATAGTTGCTAAAAGTTTATAAGTACAATAATGGACAAATAAATGCATCAAAACAGTATGCAAGGAAAAAACGTAGTTTAAAGAAAAGAAACCTTTAGAAAAAAAAGTTTTTCACGTTACATACTTTATCTTTTAACGTAACCAAAAACTAACAAATTAATTCCCAAAATCTTGCAACAATAATAAAACAAGCCGAAGTTAAAAAATGAAGACCTGTGCAAATTAAAATAATGTAGTTTTCTTGAAGTTGGAAGAAATTATAGCCCAAATTTTTAAGTTTATGAACCCACGACGAATTAATAATAATAATTCAAATATTTTGTGAAATAAACTGTGTGTTTGGAAACAAATATTAGCACCCAAGTGAACCCTAAGCAAATTAATTTTCCGCCAAAAATCGTTGTTTTTACAAGTTTAAGGGAAACGTGCAGCTAAATACACAATAAACTTCGGATATGTCGTTTAAAGCCACGTTTTGTTGCTACCTAGGCACAATTAGCCAAATTGGCAGCAATAAAACAAAAGTGCAACAACAAGCGAGCATGCAAAAGCAGCAATATCAAAAGACATCGCCAACGCCAACGCCAACGCAATCGAAAGCCAAACAACAACTCTATAAACGAAACGAAAACAAAATAAGCCGGCTGGCGAGCAGACGGAGCACGAGCCTTTTGGCATGAGCCTCTGAGGACTGAGTCAGCTTTTGTGCGCGGCTCTGACATGGGTTGTTCTTTGGGCTCCCAGCCCTGCCCTGCCCTGCCCGGCACTGCCCTGCCCGGCCCTGTCCTGCCTGCCTGCCACCTTGGAATAGGCAAAATTAACTAAATTACAACATCAACGGCAACGGCAACGGCAGCAGCAACTGCAACTGCAACGGCAGCGGCCAAAACGAAGCTGCAGCAAATTTGTTGCGCATGCAAATTTATGTGTAAGTGAACAGCCCGGCAGAGGCAAGCGCGAAGGGGCACTTTGCTCTTGGCCTGGCCCAGCAAATAATTGTGTTTAAACAAAGTTGAACACTGTTGGAGTAGCTGCTGCTGCTGCTGCCGGTGGACAGAGGTCGGATCTGGGATATCGGCATTCCCTCCCTCGGCATTAAGCCATATCCGGTTCGCTAGGGCTGTCTAAATTTAGCGCTTAATGATGCTGCGCTGCTGCTGCTGATTCTGCTGCTGCTGCTGCCGATGCGTTTTGCAAACAGATCAGCGCAATTCGGCGGAGCCCTGCCACTTGGCCATAACTCATCACAATTGGCAAATTAAACGCCAACACACAACAAATGATCCGCGATTGCAATTTGTATCTGCTCTGTTTTGCCGGCTGGCATGATAAATGTTCGCCCCTCGTTTATTTATGGGCACTCCAATCGAGTGCAATTGATTTTTCGCCTGCGTTGGCGTTGCATAACCCATTACCAACCCACCGACTCATCCTATTTGCAGATCTCTGGCAGACAGAGAGAAAACTAACCGCCCCGAAAGCAATATTCACGCTACTCGTACTTGGAATTTAAAGTGTGTGTGTTTTTTCCGCGAGTGCCTCGTGCACTCCGAGTACCAGGAATCGGGAATCAATAACCGTGCAGTGTAAAATATTAAGGCAAATACAGATACGAAAAACCAAACCCCCGTCTCAGCTAAGCCAACATCTATTGTTTTGCGGAGAAATGAGTAACAGCAAATCATTGGTAAGTAATGCAGCACAAGGCATCAAATCTGGCCTACTCATTACCACAAAACAAGTTTCAAATACCTTGAAATAACCCTGATTGCCAATTTTGCCAATTTATTAATGGCTTTTCATTTTGCCTAATGTACTCGTATTTTTATGGTGTTGTAGCAGTTTTCGATTTTGTGGTTTCTGGTCAATAAATAGACCAAACATTTTGACACCATAATAATTGCTTGTTAGAACCACCCAATTTGCGGTTGACTTAAGCTCGCTATTAAAAGAGTAGTTTAATACTCGGCTACCACCTCCCGCACCACAGCAAACCGCGAATGTCTGTGTCGGCCAAAATTTTAACTTTAGAGGCACTTAATTTGGATTGGACATTAATAGAGTCAATATCTATCTGTGTTGCAAAATGCAGTTGGTTACGCCCACTTCTGTTTGCGCAAATGACAAAAATGTGTTGCACTCAATGCTATTTTTATGTTCCAAAACTAAGGTGAACACTGAAAACCGGGTATTTATGGTCGAGACACTCGACTATAATCGTTCTTGCTTGTTTCAATTACCAGAACTTATAGGTACATACTATGGCTCTTTGGGAATGTGATCTCATTGATTAGCAAGCCCATTTATATAATTACTGAAGCGTTTACTTTCAATCAAGATGTATTCAAGTTTGTTTATTATATTTTTCTGCCCGTCAGCTGTGCTGAAGTCTATTGGATTGTTAGTCAGATTCACATGTTTCTTAAAGCCTCGGGTATTCAATATAGCAGATATATTTGTTATAGCTTTGCTGCTCATTGATGTGAGACGGTAATGTCTGCCGCCCCTCGAAGGTCGCACGGTCACTGCAAAATACTTGAGGGCGGCAAATGAGTTATAAATTTGTAGTTATTTTGATTTTTGTTTTTTTTTTGCTTCTGTCTATGCCCCATTATTAATTATCCATTTTCGTCAAGACAATTATTTTTGATGTTAAGTGGAGAAATAATGAAAAACTCCGCGGGTCAAGTTTGCGTAAGTTCCGCGATTTTAATTTATTTTACTCATGACTGGCTTTTGTTTATTATTTACTTTGATTTAACATAAAATATTCCAAGGCGTGTTAATATTGGCAAAACCAGCTTTGGCAGCATTCGAAATTTGCAATTTGCGTTTGCCTTTGTTTAGACTTTTCTACTTGTGTTTTTTTGAAGTTATTTCACACAGATTTATCGGGCAGCCCCGCAGCTATGCGGAACACGTTTCCATTCGTACCAACTCACTTCCAATACTTGTAGGTCTATCGAATCGCAAACAAATGTTTGCCGCGATGCCTGAATGGTCGCAGCCTTGAATATAAATCGGAAAATATCAGAAACATGAAAATCTCGCACACAAAAGTGCAGTTTGGCACGAAGGTGCAGCCTAATATTAAGTAATTTTATTACGGTGGTTGTATTAAAATAAATTGCAGCGGCTGCCAACTAATTGAATTTAGCTCAGCCTCCGCGCGTTGGTCCTCGAGGAAGAGAGACATCATTTCCAACACCTCCGTGCGGAGGAATATCTATATATACATATGTATAATATTGTAGGGGCCGCTGAACATAATCATTAAGCGCAATTTACCTACAAAGTCGCATGCCGCCAACATGGGCCGTGCAAAATGATTATTACCATACGCCCCGGCAGCAGCCGCATTGCCGCAACCTCGGGCCACAAGGGGCATCTGGGTATCGCGGCTCTGTATCGTTCCCTGCCGCAGCACAGTGTATTGGGATCGGGGCAACGGGCCACCAGGCAAGCGCATCGAACGACTCCAGGCACGAACTTGACGTGCTCAAATCCAAAGTGTGGCAAATCAGCTGGCACAAAGCAACAGACGGGGCAGAGGGGCAGAGGGGCGGACTTACCTGCCCGCAAATAACTAAACAAATAAATGCTTAACTTCAGCGCAAACAGGGGGGAGCATTCGAAACACAATTCGTGCGACTTACATGGCGACAAGCCAAGTGAAAGCTGTGGGGCTTGGCTCTTTTACGAAACCGTGTTTACTTCTGCCATCGATGGTTTTCGGCTCTCGGCTCTCGGCTTTTCTTGGGCACACAACAGGCAACTGTCAATAAATAATCAAAATAAACCCGAAGCGCAACTTAAAATCGATTGCTAATTGACTATTTTTGGTAACCTGCCGCTTGTAAAAATATTTCGAAGGAAGTCCAGGCGTTTCCAAGCCAAGCCAAACACGGTGCGTCTCTCTTAAGCATTTCATGAATTTGTGAAATGCTTTTGACCAACAGGTGATGCAATCATTTGGATAAGGCCCAAAGCCAAAATGCAATTGATATGGGAACGGCATTTTTCCAGCAACTAAAAAACAAGTGGTTAAATTGAAAATTCATAGCCACCATTACACCGCAGATAAATGGCCTAGACTGCCTCTATATCCTAATGATATGGATCAGTTCTGCTTACTGCCAGTGCGAAAACAAATTAAAATAGTCGCCAGAGGGTCCCTTTCCATAAAAATTTTACGACTTGGGGATGGATATCTGTGTAAGTTGTGGACTGCCCTAACACTAAAACTTTGTCGCAGGCAGTATAAATTTTACAGCCTGCTTCCCTTTTTTCAAAAGTATTTGAAGTAAAACTGCCTTTCCCACAGGAATTTTTATGTCACCTTAAGTGTATCGCGCCCCGTGTGATGTGAGATCATCAAATTTATTCCGCACGCATCGCCACAGCTCGCGGTGAGCCCATTCACGATTCTCGAGACATATGTAAAATACAAATCCTATTAAGAGCTTTCGATAAGTTGTCGAACAAAATAAGCACTATATACTCGTACATTTTTTCGTTAATGGAAAATGAATGACAGCTCCCCTAGCAACCTTCTTTCTTGGCTCTTTGTCAGCGTGTCTTTGAACTTTCGCATTTGGCGAAATTCGTGCAATTCATTACGGCCAACTGAGAGAAATAGAGGAGAAATAGTATTGACAGTAATTGCGTTTAATAACACAAGCGATTTACAGTTATGAGTGCGAGAGGGCCCAGAGCCGAAAGGGCAAGCTGGCTAAAAGCATTAATCATCGAACAGCCACAGCAAACTATTAAGACGGCTTAGGAGAACACAGAACCAGTCCCTGAATCGATCCCATCGTTGCCAGCTAACTTATGCAACAATTAAGTTTTATGCTTTCCATAAATATCCAAGCAGGCAGTCCTTTGGCTGCCTAGCTCGGCGCATACCATCGCATCGATTAAGCTAATTAAATTGTCATAAAAGTTAATGCTGCCTCTGTGTGCGCAGGGAAAGTTCTTTCTAGACTCCCAAGCTCAACTTTGGAACTTCGCTGTCTGGGCATAATTANTGTCACCTTAAGTGTATCGCGCCCCGTGTGATGTGAGATCATCAAATTTATTCCGCACGCATCGCCACAGCTCGCGGTGAGCCCATTCACGATTCTCGAGACATATGTAAAATACAAATCCTATTAAGAGCTTTCGATAAGTTGTCGAACAAAATAAGCACTATATACTCGTACATTTTTTCGTTAATGGAAAATGAATGACAGCTCCCCTAGCAACCTTCTTTCTTGGCTCATTTTCAGGGTGTCTTTGAACTTTCGCATTTGGCGAAATTCGTGCAATTCATTACGGCCAACTGAGAGAAGTAGAGGAGAAATAGTATTGACAGTAATTGCGTTTAATAACACAAGCGATTTACAGTTATGTGTGCGAGAGGGCCCAGAGCCGAAAGGGCAAGCTGGCTAAAAGCATTAATCATCGAGCAGCCACAGCAAACTATTAAGACGGCTTAGGAGAACAGAGAACCAGTCCCTGAATCGATCCCATCGTTGCCAGCTAACTTATGCAACAATTAAGTTTTATGCTTTCCATAAATATCCAAGCAGGCAGTCCTTTGGCTGCCTAGCTCGGCGCATACCATCGCATCAATTAAGCTAATTAAATTGTCATAAAATTTAATGCTGCCTCTGTGTGCGCAGGGAAAGTTCTATCTAGATTCCCAAGCTCAACTATGGAACTTCGCTGTCTGGGCATAATTAAGGTCATCCAGCCAATGCGATTAATCCGAAAAATACGCTGCTTCTCTTAACCTGTTCGCGTTTATTTAATTGCCGCGGCAGATGCGTCAGTAACCTGGTCGGTCGGTCGGTCGGTCAGCTGTTGTTAGCCAGTTCGCTTCTAATAACCCAACACTCTCGATTTGAAAAACCACTCAAGGCAAACCACTTTGGGGGTCTGTCCCCCCACACATATGCATTGATTTCATTCGCTTTTCTTGTATGCAAATATTTGTTTTTGGCCAAAAACCAGTTTGCCATTTGGCCAGTTACTCTGCCCGCCTGGTTCTGACATTTGCAAACGGAACAAAGCCTTCATTGGCACCGTTTTAATTGCGTTCATGTATACTATGCACTGAATTTATTATATCCACCCACTCGACAGTTTTCTGTAACTGTTTAACTTGTTGATTAATTAAATATTTCGACAAATTGCTGTCTTGGTAAATTAGAATCTCTGCTAAGGAAAATATCGAAGGCTGTTGTGTAGGGCTGGAAAAGAAGGTATAACCAATAATATTCTAGAACTTTTAAAATCTTTATTTGGTCGAGTTCCGGTTTTTATAGCTATCCCTTAAGGGCATTAAAATATTTTCTATTTCTGCGTTGAATTTTGCAATCGAAACCCCTAAAATTTAATGACAATCTTCTGATTTCATTTTGCAATGCCTTTGAAAGCCATAAAAATATTGGCCAGCCTTCTAGATTCCTCCAGCAGATGCCGATGCAGCTGGGAGAGTGGTCATTTCGTTGGCCATCGAAATCGAATCAAAACCAATCCAATCCAAATATGACGCCCACGTCAACGATTCGAAAGGAAAAATGCGTAAACTACAAAACCGGGCATTGCGAATTTTATGGAGACATCAGCTGGGGGAGCGGAGAATCCCGGGCAGCGCTGGGGATGGGAACTTTACCATAAGCACGCCATTATCGTGATGATTAAAACTTATTATTGGCCGTGTATTACTATTATTAGTAGACGGCCAGTCAGGGCGGGTACACGCACGCCGGGCTGCGTCGAGCCTGTGGGATCTGGGGATCGGAATCGGGATCGCCGCGCTCCTGCCTGGATATCCTTTCATAATTCTCCCCCCGGCCCTCGCCGCGGTGTATGCATATTTTTAAAACAGGCAGCGCGCGATTGCGGCCCCAACATGTTATTAATACGTAGAAACAAATAAGCAAAAACAATAACAGTTGCCGAGTGGCGAGTGCCGGGTTCGGCAAATACTTGGCAAAAACGCGTTACAATTCTGCGGGCAGTTTCAACTACACCCAAAAGGAGCACGGGGCAGCGGCGGCGGGGGGAGGCTGTGGCGCTGTGGGGGAATGGTCTCAGCCGCACATTCACCTGGAGCTTGGAACTTGGAGCTGGAGCTGTGGCTGCGGCTGGGCACGACGTGCAGCTTTGGCCATTGTTTGCAGCAGTTTTACCTTGATGGTCGTTCACTCCTCAGCCGGCAGATACAGATAGACAAAAAATTGAAGCTCTTTTTGGTAACTATTTTGGGGAATAAATAATTAACAATTTCAGGAAATCTTTGTTGGGGTTTCATGATTAAATTATGCCTTTTAATACCCACTAAAAGCGTATTGTAGCAATCCTATGCATTTCCATTTTCAAGTTTAAGCTCTGACTAATGATTTGTGACCATTAATTTGAAGCTTGATCTTTATTTATTGATTTTTTGCACATAATTATAATAATGGATTGAGTCATCATGCAAGAAGAAGGTCAAGTTTTAAATCATCACGGAGACTAACTGTTAATAATGACAAATTTAAACCAAAAGGGGTAATAACTCATTGAAATTTATCAATCGAATTTAAAGGAATATGTCATGGGAACTAGAAACCCAATAGTTTATTTTGATTGATTTTTGGTTGCCAAGAAAATTCAATGTTTTTCGTTGTGTGGCTTCGAGTCGCAGGCTGGAGCTGCTACAACTTTTACCACAACACAGCACAACACAACACACATGTTGGGGCGATATCGCGTTGACTTTCAGCGCGCCATCAAAAAAATATGAGCGCGAGCAGTGAGAGAGGCCGGCGAGGCTGAGCCAATGTTGCGGCGGCACTAAAAATCGCTCAATAATATGTACACTGGCCATAGCAATTGAGCCAACTAGTTGGCTGCTGGCTGCCTGGAACCGACCAGCTCCACCCCAGACCCGGACCCGGCTTGGGCTCCATCCCCATCCCCAAGCCCCGGCCCACAGCACTCCCCCTCTTGTATCTGATAAATAGAGTGGTTCACAAAATGCTGCCGCTGTTGTGGCCGCCGTCCTGGGCCATTTGATTGTTGCTGTAGCTGGCCAAGCCTGTTTTTGTTGTTGGCAATGTTTGCCAATAAGTTTTTGCCCCGGCATTGCTTATCACGATTTGTGGCCATATTATTTCAGTACTTTTTTTTCGTTACCCTACCCTACCGTACCCTACCTTACCCTACCTTACCTTTTGCCTGTTTCACCGTCATCGTCGTCGACGTCGTCGTGTTCGATTCAGGCGGCCCTGCATTTTTAACGCATATTTTGTAATTGTTGCCGCTCATGCTGTTGCTGTTGCTGTAGCTTTTGCTGTTGCTGTTGCTGTCTGGGCAGCCGGGTTGACCTTTTTTGCGGATCCATTTGCATACGCACACCCCATGCCCAGAGCCACAAGCATAACCATACCCATATAAACCTCCAAAGGGGAGCCCGTAGACCAAATCAAGTTCGTTGGACACCGCAGTTCATTGGCCCAATGGCAAAGGATTGCCGCTGGCTGCCTGCCTGCCTAGCTGCCTGGCTGTCTAATTACAAAATGAGCTTTTCTACGCCTTTTCTACGCTTCTGGCGCGCCGGCTCTTCTTTCAGCGGATCCATTCAGTGCCCATAATTACCGGCAAATGAATGTTATAACCATAAAAATTAACTTTGCCCGACGCTCTCAAGTTATGCTTCAGTTAAATTCCTTTTTTTGTTTCCAAGCAAAGGCCAGAGAAAAGCACTTGCTGATAGAAGGCCAGATAGCCAAGGTGCTCATTAAGCAAAAGGCTAAAAAAAAGAGCTGGCTCTAATGTGAAATGTGCGGAGAACTTTGAATTGTTTGTGGCCAAAGATTGATTTCAATGCATAGGGATTTTCCTAATTATGCAAACCCAGACCTAGCACTCCCTCATCGCACTCAAAAAAGTTCCCAATCATGCTTCGGCCTTTTGTCTCTTGGCCAGCCAAGTTGCAGGTTCTCAGTTCTAATTGTTTACACGCTCTGCGCATGCATATCAGTTACCAGTTTTCCAGTTTTTCGCTGCCAGTTTCAGTTTTTCCTTCCCAAAAACTAGCTGGCTGCCCTCGAGGCAAGTGTCTGAAATGTTGTACAGTTTAGTGGCGTCAAACGCTTCGCTGAAGATGCTTTTTGCCTGCCGGGGGGCAAGAACAAATGGGGGAGCGGGTCAGGGCGTAGTTAGTGCATTAGTTACATAATTCGTTTACCGTTGCCATAGCCGTTTGATTAATTGGCAAAGAGCCAAGAATGCTGCTCGTCGGGGCTGGTAATTGTGCAGTCGGCTGTAAATTTATTCAAGTTTGTTGCCTAAGTCTTTTGTTCTCTAACTGTTCCATGAGCGGTGCAGCGCCAAGTCATTCGGGCAATTTGAATGCATCCAAAGCAGAGCCACTGCTTTTTTGAGTGATCAAATAAATCTAAACATCTCTCGAATAAGTCAAGGCGGAAATAGCAACGGAGATTTAAAGAATGCAATAAACCAGAGACTTTCCAAGTTGCCTAATATGTTGATAATATATTTTCCTTTAAAAATGTTTTAACTGTTACTATTAGGCGTCCCGGTTTCCCTCTTCCCTGAGATTTATTTCCCAGGTCTTTGATTTGGCAATAAGGAAATGCAACACCAAGTTTAGGCCGCAATTACATGATCCACATAATCGCCGGCCTGCATGCCTGAGATACCCCAACAAAGTGGGCATTTGTATTCTAATTATGCCGGCACTTCCACCGAAAGTCACGCTACTTTTTTCTCACTCGCCGCTTGTTAGGAGGGTCTGGGCCTCAGTAGCAGCAGCAGCACAAACAATAAAATGCTGATTAGGCATTTTTCAGCCGGGAATAAAGAGCGGAAAGAATCACAAACAAATTCTAACCGAATTTCTATTGGCATGCAGCGCGAGTGCCTGTTTGGAGAACCGGCAGTGTCATGCCCTAAGTTGCTGCCAGACAAACACGATCATCGCGTTTGATCGTTGATGATACCTGGAGGAGTGCAAGTGTGTTGTATCTATGCCAGCAAAACGGCCAATTTTCCATGGCCAACACAGCTCTGCTCGGCTCGGCTCGGCCCAGAGCAGCGAGCCAAGTGGCAAAAGAAACAACACTTTAGAGCCGTCCCCTCGTTTTGCTGCTGCCTTGCCGCCTTGCTGCCTGCCTCTGGGTTCTCTCGCATCCTTTGTTTGTCCGCTTCAAAAGGAATTTCCATAACCGCTAGCATTCCCAGTGTGTGTACCATCTTCCTCTCTAATGGCCAAAACACAACCTGTGCTCCGGCAGCCTCTCCCCTCACTCCTCGCCGCTTTCGATGCCTTTTGCTTTCCGTACACAACGAAAATGAGCGCAAACAACAAGGCAAATGCATCGCGCAAGGAGGGGTGAAAAAGTGGAAATTGGAAACAGGTTTTCCCCGTCAGTTAGTTAACCTGCGTGCGCATGCAGGGAAAATCTCCACTTGGCTGTGTGTGGAAAATCCTACAAGCGGAAAAAAGTTCTTCTGTGACATCGGGGATTAACTAACGCATTTTTCAATTATCTCATACACTGATGCTGCTCTTGCCTTGCAGTTGCATTCCTGCATCGTGGCTGCGATGTGGCAAGTAGGTTGGTGTGGCAAGCAACGGTACTCCGGCTGGCGGCGATTTTTTCGGCCAAAAAGCTGGCGGGCAGCGCACCGCCGTCTCAGCAGGCTCATCACTTAGCCATCTAACGTCTAACTGCGCTGTCAGCCGGACAACTTGTTTACGCTCCTCAGTTGGACCGTTCAAGCCGCCAGTGAGGTGCTCTCAACCAGGGCAGGCACCTTAAAATGCGATTGATTTGTGGCCAAGTTTTTGCACCAAAAAGCTGCCAAGCATATTTCAGAGCTACATAAGTGGGATCTATTTCAATTAACATTTTTGCTACAAAACATTCCAGTTAGGGTATTCAATGATGCACTACCCATTGCCGCCTGGGCACTTTGTTGCAGCGGCTTTGCATTTTTGCCTTGTGCATTCTATTTAAGCCAAATGTCGCCTCGGCCGCGTTGGCGTCAAACTACCGTAGTGGCTTTTTCGTTTTTGGGTCAGCCGCTCTGAGCCGCCTTAGCACGCGCCTCGCTTCGCATAACGTCATCAAGCGTTAACGTCTCTGCCTGTGCCAAAAGCCAGGCTTAGGCTTATGCAACGCAGGGGCAGCATAAATCATATTGCAACCGAGCCAGAAGGGGGGCGGAAAATAGACGCCTTGGCCCGGGCAATTACTTGTGCAAGTTCACCCCCTCAGAGCCTCGTTTGCTTTGCTTACAACAATAATCTCCAGCGCCGCAAAACATAAATAAGCCAGCGAGCAAATAACAAAAACATTAAGCAGTGCCTGTGCCTGCGACTGCGACTGCGACGCGGAGTAACTGCGTCCCCATGATGCGTACGTGGCGTCTATGGGCGCAACGTGACTTTGGGGCTTTTGGCCAAAGCCGAAAACCAAAAGACTTTTTCACATATCTGGCTAAAATGATCTCGGCTGAAGCGTAAAACGTGAGCAGCCGCTTTAATTGAGCGGAGCGAATCCGCATGCACATTTTGCATTTCGCAGAGTCAAATACAATAAACTTTATAAATTATTGTAAATAAAAGACGAGTGCAATGGGTTCAAATAAAGATGTTTAACAAATGGGGGCAGATAGAGAGACATGCGGTTAAATTATATGAGCGATCTTTAAAGCTATTCTGCTTCTTTACGAGGTCGTATTATTTTAACATAAAAATCAACTTAGAGATAAGTTGATCCCCTGGGGGAAACTGTTTAATCTCTTTAACTAGCAGTGGCCCACTTATTTTTACATGTTTAGCTGCTTCCAGAAATTGCTTAAATCCAAAATTAAATGTTTAATAATCTTGGCAAATGGAGGAATTCAATTTGCTGCAATTTGTCTCGCACTCAAAATGGAAAAGTGAGTCACTGAAGCTGCTAAAAGAATATAAAAAAAACTGGTAGAATAAATTTGAATACAAATACATATCTATATTATATCAATATTTTTTTGAATAAGAAAAAACCTTCCATGACGCACTACTGTGACCTCATTTTTCACCGGTTTTTATTAAATTTATTTATGATTTTTGCAAGTACCCAGATCCGCTTGACTTTTCAGCGAACTTCAGTGCGCTTGCCTAATCCCACGAAAGCCGACTCCGCGTTCCATTTTTTCTGCGAAGATGTAATTAATTTATTTTCAATATCAACTCAATTTATCAGTTGACTTGACAAATACAATAACAATAACAAATTAGACCCCGTCCGGTGGTTCTCCGCTCTCCAGCGCTCTGCTCTCCACCGCTCAGCGGGTAGCACAGTCGGTTGCCCGACTGTTATACGGCCAAACAACAGATTTTCAAATGCCAGACAATTAAACGAAACTAGTTTTGGCCTGGCTGGTTGGTTAGACTCGCCTGGAGACCCGCCGAGAGAAATAGAGAGAGATCGGGCCAGCTGTTTTGCCCACCGACTTGGCCAGCACAAATGCATTTGGGTGCGAAAAAGTCTCCAAGCCAACAGTCTGCCGGCACACCGCGTTGTGTGCACTACGCTCGATAGTTTGTCTCCGCCGATCGGTTGCGTTCGCGTTTGTGGTTAAGGTGTATTATTGGCCCCCACCCCCTGCTCCCCCCCGGATTATTCAAATTTGTGCAATGCTCCTCCAACATTTGAACAGCTGTCTGAAGTGAAAACTGTGCCGGCCGCGGGGGAATTAGCAGCAATTGCCACTGCTATTTGCTTAATTCGTTGACGCCATCGCGAAAAGTGAAGCAGAAACTAGATGTTTAAGCGATTGCGCAATGGCTGAACTATTTCTGAGTTTTGCCAATTTTTTGTTCCCCTGCAATTATATTTATACAATATTTTTGCGAATTTTTTTCGCCAAATGGCTGGCTTTGACACAGTTTTTTGCGGCTAATCGGCCACGTTTGAGTGGCTTTCGGCTTTCAGGTGCAAAGTGCACGGCACACGGAAAACTTGGGCAACAAACTCTCGCCCACCGTTAACCGAAAATGTAAATACGTGAAAATAGTGCAATAAAAGCGCTATAAAAACTTACATCACATATGCTATATAGCAAGCAGCAACCTGTTGCATGTCTCTCTGCAGTGGCACACTTTTGCGGCAGCAAAGTTGCATTTAATTAATCACAAAATGAGCTTCGCCTCTTCGAGCCAAGCTTTTCTTCTTAAAGTTTATGAATGAATGCATTGAGTGTGCGAGCGAGCGAGTGAATGGGTTAGCGAGTGAGTTATGAATAAGCCCACGTATCTGACCGCCACTGAATGTGGGCGCCGCTGGCTCTGGTTGCCCTTGGTCCACCTGCCGCCGCCTTGCTTTTGATGCATGCATGCAACTTTTGTCATCCTGCTGGCCGCTCCGGCAAACAACATAAATTATCAAGTTGCTGCTTCTGCGTTCGGCTTGCAGGCCGACCCAGCCAGCGAGCGGACCATATAAAAATATGACTTATTAATAAAAACAGACAAGCAGCAGCAAAAGCAGCGCCAGTGGTAGCGGCAGCGGCAGCGGCAGCGGCAACTTAATAAAGCCACAAAACGGCGGACAGGGCCTGGCGCCTCCGACAGGAACGGCAGCAAAAATAATGGACGAAGCCCAGCAGAGATCCCTAGATCCACTTGCAATCGAATCGCTCCTGCCCCATCGTAAATACTGATGTTTTGTTGATTTTTCATTAAATGTGTTAAATATGCCAAGTGTATACGACGCGTGTGGCTTTTCCTCGCCGTTCCTCCTCTGTTCGGACATTGTTGTTGCGGCCGATGAATAAAATTAGCCGCCACTTGTTGCACTTGCCGCAGCTGTTGCAGCACTGCTTGCGCTGTGGCAATCGAATGCAAGCCACTCCAACCTGGAGTTTGTTTAGGGCAGGAGATACAAGCTGTTTGATTTGTGCCGAAAACTAACTACTTCTTATACGAGTATCATGTACCTTAAGCTTGTTAAGGTGTATGTAACAGTGAGAAAGCATCGTTTCCGACCCTTTAAAATATGTATATTCTTGACTAGCATCAACAGCCGAGTCATTATAGACTTGTCCGTCTGCTTGTCCGTGCGTATATCCATACGTCGTTCTCTGAGATGGTTAGAGATAGAGACGTAATTCTTTTCGTTTTAGGGGCATTTAGTAGATATTCAGAATATGTCTTTTGAATTTTAGCCACGCCATTTGTCTCCGACATATTTGACCATATCTCCAAATGGTTAGAGCAAGAGATTTAAATCTTTGCGATTACAGTGAAAATTTAAATATCTTACCATCTGGCAAGTTTTATAAAGATCGAACAGTAAATAATGATGAAAATAGGTACATGGTATCTCGTTGTTTCATTTATAGCATTTAAATATGGGGCTTGTGGCAGGTAACAATTTAAGGAAATCCATTCCAAAGAATGCTAGACTCCTCCAAAGTCTTTACAAAATTTATTATTTCTTTTATGACTGCAGTTCTTTAGCTTTCATAAAAATCACTACCCTCCTCGCAAATCCTATTTATTTACCGTTGTTTTACCTTTCACCTGGTTAAACATTTATTGTCTTTGCCAAAAACTGAAGAGATTTTAGTATCACTGGTTTTTTCAAACTCCCTCAAGATGCCACATGTGGCAGAAGCCCGTTTTCCTGGCTGCCTCTTCCACTTTGCCATTTGCCATTCCCAACGCATGCATTTTTAATTACGCTTGTTAATTTTCGTTGTTTCACCAACTTGGTATGTGGCACACGTTTCGCGCTTATGTTTCTGCATGAAATAATTGCGGGGCGTAGGAATTAATGTGCAGTGCAGGCGTTCCCCCAAAAGGAAGCCATCGTCGAACGCAAAAAAGGGTTACCGTAAGATGGGCGAGAACTTTTCGTCCGGAAATTACTTCATTGCAATAAAGATCTCGCTTGGCTGATAGAGGGCCCTGCCCCGTTTCCAGATTTCCCGATTGCAAGGTCAGCTGGAGCGAGTTTGTTGCCTAAGTCTTTCGTTTTCGGGAGGGGCGCAAAGACTTAAATACCAAAGTTTAGGCTGGTTAATTAGCATAAGCAAGCCAGCCAGGCAAATCGGGTGAGTCAAGCTCGCTACGCCCACAGGCTACTTGCACACTCGGCTCAGTTCCGTGCCGAGCGAAAGTTCACAAAACTCTTGGATGAAACACAAACGTGTCGTATGAATAAATGTTTCAGCCGAGCTCGGTTGTGGGCGTGTAATGTGCGCCTGACACCAAAACAGTTAAATGTGGAAATACAAGAAATTCAAGTGAATATCAAGCGCAGAAATTACGTCAATCAAAAGCTGGCAGCTTGGTGCCAGCAAATATCAAAGCTGGCCACAAATCGTACAAGTTGTGTGTATATTTTGTGGCTGCTTTGCCAGCAAAGGCGTCTTGGCTATAACAAAAATGAAAGAAATATAAAAAAGAGAGGGAAAAATTATTACCAGAGCGGTCCAAGCCAAAAATGGACCAGCCGAGCAGAGCGCCGAGCAGAGCAGAGCCGCCGTTTTGGCCAGGCCAAAAGTGTGGGCAGCAAAGTTGCCTAACAGCAACTACTCGTACACTCACCTGGAGCTGGGAACCCGAAGTCTCCACCGGGGCTCGCGATCGTCGACGGGAGCTCCGCACATTCAGTTCGCTTTCAGCGCGCGTGCGGTGCGGTTCTCTTTCTCAACTCTTCGAATTGGACTCCAGTGTCTGGGCCATCAGATAGATCTTGGCGAAGATCATTGCCTTATTTGTTTATCCGCGGGATCTAACGTCTGTTCCCCCGCTAATTGCAGTGAAAGTTTCCCGGGCCCTGGTTATAATTACAACTCCAATTTTACCTTGTGAAAATTCCGAAAAACCAAGCGCGCGCAAAGCCATCAAAAGTGTTCGACGAGAAAAGCGTTAAATATTGTTAAATTACAACAATAAGTGGCAAAATATTTCAGTGTCTGTGTTGCCAACGTACCGCAGTGTGTGTGTGTCTGTGCTTTTGACGGCAAATCGCTTTTGGCAGCTGCCTTGGCAGCAGCCAAGTAAGAAACAAAGTCTTTTTCGCTGGCGTCGCTCCTCGTTGCCAGCTGCTGGCAGCATGAACTGATTTTGGCCGAAAGTGGATGAATAAAATGGTGAGCGCAGTTTTTTTAACCCCCTGAGAGTGCAAATATTTAAGTGGCATATAAAACATTTTATTATTTCGCAAATTAAATTGAGTCTCAGACAAAATAAAACGAGTGCTAATCGCGGGCCCAGCAGAAGTGCTTCTCATTAGAAAAAGCTAGCTAAAACGAGTTTTAAAGCATGTGAATAAATCAAGAAATATATAAAACTTAATACAGGTCTTTATAGAAATAAAGAAATTAAAGTTTTACGCAATGCATCCGAAAATCTCTTCAAATTTGCTTCTCCGATCACTGGGCGTGAAATATGTTGACTTAAAAAATTTACACGACAAATTTTCCGTTCGTTTTTTACACCCAAGTGCCGACAAAAGTTCAAAAAACAGCAACTGTTAATGCGGCAAAAATAATAATAGCCAGCCACGGCGACGAAGAAACGCTCACTTTCGTTTGTGCAAAATCCCAGGCCAAAGTCATTGTGGGATTTGATGAGTTGAAAGACTCAAATGATGAATACGCAGATGGAAATACGTCCAAAGACGCCCTGTCACCGACTCTTTGGCCAGGGGCTCTTCGCTAATGCTGTTTGTTTTGCCTGCATCTCATTTTGGAAAAAAACGAAACCGAACGCAAATAGAAAATTTGACAAATAATGCTCCCAAATGCTCGCTTGACACACTTTGCCGCTGCCAAAGAAAAAGTTTTGGGCGAAAATGTGACCAAAATAACGCCTGACAGGTCTGGGAGGTTGAGCAAACATAAAATTTATTATTGTAAGTATTTTGGGGATTTGCCAGGTACCACCCCTTGTAGTTCATTGATGATATCGCGGCGGTTGCCTTGGCTCTTGTATCTGATTTGTTTTTGGGTAAATCCAAACAAATGAAGCTACCGGCGCCGTCTCATTTGTCAGCCAGCTTTTCGGTTTTTGAACCAGCTGGCAGTCACTCATTTGTTGGCCATTGTCTTTGGCCTTATCGTGGGCTGTGCTGTGTGTGGCTTCAGTTCGTGCCACATCCCATACAATCTGAGGCCATCCCAGTGGGTACCATCTCACCGACTGACTGACTGACTACTTTTGTTTTCTGATGCGTTTGCCGCTTGTTTTCCGAGGTGCAAAACTTTCACTTTGTGTATGATTGTTTTGCGTGCGAGCTGCTGCTGCTGCTGCTCTGCTGCTGCTGCGTTTGCCTGTTGAGGAGAAATTACAATAATAATGCCTATAAATTATGAGCCAAAGCGCTGCGCTCACTCTGCGTGGGCGAAAGAAATTGCCGCAATTAAACGAGCCAAGGGACCCAAAAACCCATCAAAAA